>BTHU01000006.1:82445128-83025128 GCA_036184795.1 Tokudaia tokunoshimensis
CTTAAACTTCTCTCCTCACGGACAAGACCTGCTGATTAATACCGCAGTTTGCTCAGTTATGCGACAATATGCGGGAGAAGTTTCCTTTTCTTACCCATTTATTCCAGTGGGATATTTTAATAAAAATAATAATTTTGTTCCATTAAAATCAAGAAATTAAACATGGAAAATATCAGAGCTGATAGAAGTAACCAGAGGTCTTGGAAGGCCACTGATCTCAGAGACAAGGCAGCTGCTAGTCTCTACAATATCACCAACCATGACACGGAAGACAGTGTCCTTCCTTTCAGGCTGCAATGAATGAAACACCCATATCCAGAAAACACTCCCATGAGCCATCCCAGCAGGAGTAGCTCCTTCTTAGTCAGTCTCAAACACATGGGGTCTTGGACACTGCAGACCAGAGGAAACAGTTACACCAAACCTGAACACGACTCTACAGAATACCCTTTATGTCCATTTTGAGGTTACTTTAAATATAATTACATAATACATTTGATTAAATTCTGGAGGAGGCAAACAGAGATTATTAGAAAATACAAACATAGTTTCCACCAGACCTTGTACAAATGTGCGGCTAATGTCTCACGGTGCCCACAAAAAGGGCGGAGCTCCATCTGGGGACTTGGCTCCTGAGGACCAGTACAAGTGTAAATGTTCTTAAAGCATGGATAGACAAAGTTAAAATCACTCCTAATGCTAATAGGTTTTTATTGCAAGCACTTCTGATGTTTATTCTTCCTGGAAGCAAGCAAAGGAATTGAGGGATGGGAAAGTTGATTCCCTGACAGCTGTTAGACTCTTCCTTGGTACCCTAACTCTGTTGAGCAAAGAAATGTCCCTGAAACAGTTGCAGGGCTGTGTTTTCTGAACACTCTGTGAATGCTTTGGGGGATCTGTCAGATACCTGCAGCTGCTTGCTGCCAAAGAGCACCTCCATTTCCTGATGCTGTAACCAGCCCCCCTTAAAAAAACCAAAAAACCCTAACTATTTCCAACAGCTTGTGCTGGCCTTTCCCCATAACCACTTTTATCCTGGCCAGAGGACAGCACTTCCCATTGTGGCTGACCAGAGGGGTCAGTTGAGGCTGGTGCAAAATCAAAAAGGTCGTGATTGGTGTAAACACTCCTTTCCGAGCTCTGTAAGTAGACTGCTGGCTCTGTGGTGTGAGACAGGCGAGGGACACCACTTGTGTACACTAGTACTGCAGTATCAGGCCCAACGAAAGATTTCTTCCAAGTGGTGTTTTCTAGCCTGCTTTGGACCTCTATTATGAGTAAAATTGGCTGAGCTGATTACATGAAATGTAGTGTCACGCTGACAGTGGCAGTGGCGCTAAGAGGCAACAAGGCAGCCACGGTGACAGCCGGGACAACCTGACAGTAGCATTGACATTGACAATGTCGACAACAGCAGACACAGATGGTCCAATCGCCCTAACGATGATGGTGACGAGAGCAATTCCAGAAAACAGGCAGGGAAGAAGCACAGAGGACTACTGCAGACAGTGCAGGGCTCAGGGAGAGACGCTGCCTGAGGAAATAAAGTGGAGGGACATCAGAAATCAGTGCAGCAACTTGACACCAACGCGGTCTTGCATACACACAGCAGACAAACAAAAAGGACAAAAACCCAGAGGTGCTCCGGGCAGAGAAAACTCCAGCAGCTTCAGAGGGGGATTAACACACTTGCTAACACAGGTTGATTATTGGGAGTGCCAACTGTGGGGAAGCAAGCCTGGCATTTCTCCTAATTGGGCCTCGTTCCCCTTCATTCCCCTATAAGGCCCTTGCTAAGATCCTAACAGTTGCGGCCAGCATACTCTTAGATCTGCAGAACTATAAGGTGAATAGACCACTTTTCTTCACAAGCTTTCCAGTTTTGCCTATGCTCTTATAATAATAGAAATTCACTTAAATGTGTTTAACTAAAAGTTGCTTCCTTGTAACAGTTGATGCTTCGTTATATTTCTTGGAGACACTGTTGATTTCCAACTTTCAGATTTAGAAGTATTTATTATATTTAAAAAGACTTGTTTAAATGCTTGTGAAGCTGAGAGACAGTGTTTACTGAGAGTTGCAAATTATTTGGGGAGGTGTCTTGCTCCAGGCTTCTCAGAATAATTTACTAACTGGTGCTTTATTGATCTCCAACTAGTTAAGAGAAGCTGTATAAAAGGGCTTACAAAGAATCTCTTAGAGTTAGGAATACTACTGAACTATCCCACCTTGAAAAGTCTGTTTTAGAGGTAGAGAGAAGAGGCTCTAACAATGTAGAATCTTCACAAACGTAGTTACCATGTATTATGTAAATTAAATCCTTGCAGAACCACCTGTATGTCTAAGATCCTACAGGTTGACTCACAAACTAGAACATCGTGACTGTTGAAAGGTGGAACACGCCCACCAATGGCCAGCGATTCATTCTTTCTAACAGCCGATTCACCATCGACCTCTACATCTGACCCGCCATGCACATGGCTACTGCCTAACAGGCCTCTCCTGCACCAACTGTTTGTTCTTTGTCATTTTTTTTAACAACCAATTTTGCTTTATATTTCTAAAAACCAAAAAGTATCCTGGATACTGACAGTTTCAAGTTTTTACATACAATTTTAGCCCTCTAGGCTTTAGGATCACATAACCAACATACAAAAGAGCATAACTTTTATGTTTTCCATTTATTTACCAACTCTTAAGCTAAGAACAAGATAAGAGATATCGGAACACTATATTCTGTGTGCCCCACTTGTTACAGCACTATCTGATGACCCCACCTATGTGTTTGTTTGTTCTCTCTCCTCTCTCTCTCTCTCTCTCTCTCTCTCTCTCTCTCCACCTTCCCCCACCCTGCGTCTCTGTTTCCCTCTCCCTCTCCCTTCCCCCTCCCTCTCTCTTTCACTCACCATCCCACTCTCTCCAGGTTGGTCTGGAACTTGTGACAATCCTCCAGCCTCAGGCTCCTAAGAGCTGGGATGAAGGCTATGAACCAGGGTATCCATCTTAGGGTAAACTGGTTCTTGGTCCCTTGCCATCCTCACTAGTAAATACCTCAGAATAAACACTTTTCTTGCTTCCTTTAAATCACAACGATTCTTTATTGTCAGTAATGCATTTGTTAAAAATTCCTAATGCTTATGATAAGAAGATTTCACAGAACCTGAAGACTTCTGGGAGAGGGAAGGAAGATCGGATCCCATCTCCCTGGCTCCGAGCCACCGTCTCTTGACATCTTCATCAGTACATGGCCACACTCCACTGCCCGGTTCTAAGACACTTATTCTTTAAGCTTGAATGCTTCTTCCCCTTTTATGGTCTGTTTTCCCTTCATGAACTATTTTCCCCAAGCACTTCATTTCAGAGATGCAAACAAACATGTATTTGTAAGTATGTTTACTGCAAAGAAATATCAGAGTAAGGCATTGCTTTGGAATCATGGACTTTGGCTGCTTGGAAATCACCAGTATTAAACAAACAGAACTCTCTGTTACTAAAGCCACCAAGCAGTTCTTGGCAGGGTATGTTCCTTCTGAGGGTGGCCTTGTCCTAGCTGGCATCCTGGGGAACAGAGAGCCTTGGGGTGCTTGTCACTTGGCTTCCTTTGGCTCATTCTGTCCATGACACTTGCTGACCTATGTTCCCTTGCCAGTTCTTAGCATTCATCTCTTGTCCTCAGTCTCACTGTGACTGGCTTCCTGTATGTCTCCAACCTGTCGGGCACATTTGGAACCCCAGTCCTCCCCTAGGTTTAGCTATTCATCTGACTTTATGACATCCTCACACAAGGGGAGCATGTATTCTATTCCATCATCTAGGTCACTGATGGGAACATTTAATAGCCCTGGGCACAGGGCTGACCCCCTGACATACCACCTGTGCCTGCCAAGTTACTGGCATGCTGTCATTAATTACTCCTTGCGAAAAGTGTGGGGGACAGCGGAGGGCACCATGCCTCTGCCATTTCCAAACATGGAGACAAGTGCCCTGTGGGCTTGTGAGGGCTTCATTTACATAGTCAGAGACTTTCAGAATTGGACCAAGTTATAGGTTTTCCTTCCCATAAAGCGTGTACATACACAATGCCTACAGCATTTTCCATACAATTGTAGCAGATTCAAAGACTTTCCTGGAAGTTCATTTCTGAAGATCCTAGAGGTCTAGAATATTTTATTCATAGTACTTAAAAGACTTTCAACTGTTATACATATTCATCTTCAGTATAATACTATATTTAGTGGTTATAAGGGAACAGCCATTTTATAGTACTTTCTAATAATGATGACATCACATATATGCAGGAAAACCATCTTGAGAATTCCTGTGCTCAATAAAAAAGAATTATTCACACCTTTGAGTTAAAGAACTCTTGTTCTGTTTAAGATGAAGGAATATTGATTTTTAAATTATAATGAAATTCACATTACTCAAAATGTCCCATCTTAACCATTTGTAAGTGCTAAGTGTACCCCAGACAGTGAGAAGTGCACCCACATTTCTGTACAGCCCATCTTCAGAACCATGTCAACTGTCAATGAGGCTATTTTGTTTCTTTAACTCAGTAATTACCACGGTGGCTAAAGTGGCTGATATTGCCACAGTGTTTTTAATTGTTATTTTCTTAGCTCAATGTATTCATTTCTTTTTTTTCAATGTATACAAATTTTTACCAGCTTTTGAAAATTACAAATAAAATTAAAGCAAGATTAAAAAGCAAACAAGGTCATGTGTACAAAGTTTAGGGTTTAAAGAATACAAATGTTGGAGACTTCATGGGGCAGAAGATGCCAATGAGAGATAATGGAGAAGAGAGCAGGACCAAGTTGGGAGAGTGTGGTACGATGATGTAGGTGTCTCTGATGCAGCGTTGCCCAGTAGAGGACCCTCTGTTGGGCAGGATTTCCCAAGAGCTAGGTCTTGTGCAAGAGTGTCAGGTGCCAGTGCCCACAGTGTGTGCAGTTCTTGGCTGGAGCTGCCCTATAAGTGGTGAGCCGTGGAGAGATGCAGCGAGAGGCCGTCAGCTCATCCTTGCAGATGAAGAAAGTTATCTCTTAAAGGGAGATCAAGAGGCCACCTCCATTGCTGCTACAGGGAGCATGCTAACAGCCAGAGATGTCTGGGCTCACATTTATTGAGCCTGCTCTCATAAATATAAACAGTCCATTATACCTTCGGAAAGAGAAAAATACTTGCTGCCTCCATTCCTCACTGAGCTCTTCCAGTCCAGTGTGGAGAGTGTTGCTTCTCACTGTGATTTTCAAAGAGTTGTTGTTTCAGCCATGGACTGTGATCTGAACACAGCTCCCTTCCTCTCTCTCTGCTCCTTTAATCTTGCTTCCATTGGCAGTCTGCTACTGCCCTGGGTGGAAATGTTGCCCTTGGTCTCTGGTCTCAGCTCAGAAATGACAAGTTCCTATCCCATGTGATAAATTAAAAGTTCAAACCTAACTTACAATGAAATGATCTCTCCTCATTTGCATTGGTACCCAATGGGACAGGGAGGTCTCCATACCGCTCATCCCTCAGCTCGCCACCATGCCTGCCCTTTCCTCTTTGCTGCTCCCAGCAATGCCTCCCACAGCTCATATATCCCTCTCCAGAAAGAGAGGGGAGTGGGGGTATATGTGACAAATTGTTCTTGTCTGGCTGAGTGACTCTGTGTCCTGGGAGATAGTGAAAAAGAACTATTTTCTGTTGAGGAGTTTTGCTGGTTAAGGCATCTCTACCCTGGATGGTCCTTTACAATTCCTTTCCCCATTCCTAGACTTCTGGAACATACCTTCCAGCACAGAGAACACACACGAACAGAGACACAAGGATACGCCCCTTCATGTGCCCCTATTATAGTGGTCTCTGGGTAACCAAGGAGGCCATGTCTCATTGGTTGGCTAGTGTAAAGATTACTTCCCTGACAGATTCCAGGATCGACAGCTCAGTTTCATGCTCTTGGCTCCCTAGGTGGGAATCAGACCTTAGTCCATAATCAATTTTTACTTTCCTGAGTCTGTCTTAGGTTGCTGTCCCCTCTGATAGTATTCTACAGGAAAAACTTCCAAAGCAATGGTTATATCCAATTTTCCTCAGTTGCCCCCTCTCAGCCCTCTGTCCATGGATGAGGGATTCTAATAGCAATGAGGCAAGTTCTTCCTAATTCCCACTGCAAGGGGAGATCTGACCTCCCTCACATTGCCTTTTTTCTTCTGGCATCTGTCACATGGTCAGCTCCAGAGTCTGCAGTCCAACTAACATAACAATGGGCAGCTGTGAATGGGAAGTCTAAGAATCAAATAGTTGACCAGTTGTTTCAGCTGGTCTTCTGTATAAGCTGAAATCCTGAAAAAGTAGGTTCCAACAGCTGTGTTGACAAGGAAGTGCAAGCAGGCAAAAGAAGAAGAGTGTTCAGTTCTTAAAATTCTTAAAATTAGAAAAAGATCATTTACTCCCATATCTATATTCTTTAAAATCCCATAAAAGCATGGGAATATCTTCTTTATAAATGTTTTCATTGTTTATTTCTGGTGCTGGATATTCTCCGGAGTGAAGAAATGGGGGACCAGGAACAGTTGACCCTGGAGGAAACCTAAGGACCATAGAAGGGCTGGAAGGCACCAGGGCAATTCCCATCATGCTCCAGTGGGAAAGGGCTTTGTGAGGAATCTGCAGAGGAGATGGACTCTGGGAAGGGTGAGAAGCCCTGGCCAGAAATTCATGGGACTGAGCACAGACACAAACGATATGATGTGCGATTCAATGTTGGGAGCAGAAATCTGTGAGAATATCCCACAGGTGTTCATTACACAGCTGGGTATGGATGGCATCTGTTATAATGCCCTTGATGACAGGGTTGACTGAGGCACAACTAGACACTGAAAGCTACCCACAACTTCCCAGACTGAGATGATTTTACCCCTAGATGTGATTAATGGCCTATATTTCCCATGAGTTTGTACAGATCAAAATTATAAGTTGTAAGTGGTGAACTTTTCTTTATATATTTCTCTGCCTAAAAGACGTCAAAATGTTTTAATAACAAACATATTCAATACATATTTATGGATCCATAATTTATTTGTGGCTCTAAAGTTTTTGTGGGATTTGCTATGTTTATGCTAATTAAAGGTGAACTCATTTCTCTTAAACATATACACAGCCGAAATAGAGACACTAATAGAGACACTCAGAAAGGTGCAGTGGTGTATATGAAAAGCAGATTTGCCTGACCTTTCTCCTTTCCTCAAGTGATAAATAAGGAATATTTATTTGGACAGTCAACAGTGCTGTGTTATTGGACAAGAAGCAAAAACTATTGGAACGTTGATAGCTGGTAGATTTTTCAGTGGTGGTAGTATACATTTTATTTGATGTTTTCAGAAAAGATGGGTGTTTGGCTTATGGATGCATTGCCTATAATTCCATCCAATGGGAGGTACAGAGAAGAGGGTTTCAAGTTCAAAGCCTGCCCATACCACATCACATGCAGTCTGGCTTACTCTGCACATCACAATGTTTTAAGGTCCTTCCTGCTTTCATATAACTTCATTCTTTTTAAGCTCAGTAACACTTCACTGTGGATGCATCAGGTTTTAGTTACCTATCTATCTGGTGAGAAAGGTGGAAATTGAGCCTAGCCTAAAATAGTTAAGCTCTGGCTAAAACAGATGACGTGGACATCTTCTGTGACTAGGTTTATCCTGGGTGTGCTTTAAATGTTTAATGGAACCTAAATTAAACATCAATGTATGTATTATCTCATTAAAGCAGGACCTACATGCTTCAGCTCCTCCATATATAATTCATAGGAAATAAGGTACCCCGATTCAAGTTTTACTATCTGTTATGCTGTTTTCCATTTTCTATAGATTTCTCCCAAGGGTCAGAAACTCTTGGATTCACAGGGCTGGAGAGAACTTTAGTCATTCTCAGACAGGAACTGCTGAAAAGACCCTGCCTCCAGGCCGGTGTGATGGTGACCAGGGAAAATTGGCTGTGACACTGTGGCTCCTTAGGAAGGGATAAGGCCACGCAGTGGTGGCTGTTAGTTGGGAGGTGTCTGGAGGTCTCAGGTGAATGGAAATCCTGAGATAGACAGCCACAGGAATAGGAGGAACTGCTGTGGATGCCGATATTCTCCACCTGAGCATGGATACAGGTGTCAGTTTTGACAATGTCACCGCTAAGCTGTGCCATGTTAAGTGCCGTGAGATGTAGAGTTCAGCTGAGCTAAGTGCCCACATGTGACTGTACAGTCATCACTTCGCGCCCTCCCCAGACATCCTCTCCTTCCCAAACTGAACCTCTGTCTACCAGATGATCACTTCTGCTTCCTCATTCAGCTTTACGAAATGACTGTGAGTGTATGTGTGCATGCTTGCATGTGTGTGTGCACATGTACACATATGTGTGCATACGTGCATGTGTGTATGTGTGTGCACACTGCACATGTGCACACACATCTGTGCCTGTGCCTGTATGTGTGCATGTGTATGCATGTATGTGTGCATGTGTGTGTATGTATTTACACATGTGTACATGTGTGTGCTGATGGATATATATCCCAGATATCTCACACAAAGGACCATACTGCATTCACCACTTTGTCTCTGGCTTATGCTATTTATCTTTATACTTTTGAGGTTCTTTCACACTGTGGCATGTGTTGAATTTTCATTCGTTTTCATGGTTACATAAACTTTGTAGTGTGTGTATATCAAACTCCATTTCCCCATTAATCCCCAAATGAGCATCTGAGTTGCTTACACCTTTTGGGTATTGTAACCAGTGCTGCTGTGAACAATGTTATGCAAATATGCTTGCACTTCCACATCCAGCTGTTCTCTGGTGTGCTGACTCTGTCCGTAGTCCTTAACAGAAGTACTCGATGGTGAGTCAGGGAGGCGGCAACCTTATGTGCTTCTTCGAACAGGTCTAAGAGCCCAGCTTCCCACATCCTCACTGGCACTTGTTTTCTCAATATTTCTTTTGTTCCAGGTTTTTTTTTTTAAAAAAATATTTACCTATATTGCATTATATATATGACTGCTTTACCTACATGTAAATGTGTTCACCACATGTGTGCTTGTTAGAGTCCCTGGTACTGGGGTTACGGACATTTGTAAACTGTGGGTGCTTAGAATAGAGCAGAGTTCCTCTGTGAGAGCAACATGTGCTTCCAACCACCAAGCCATCTCCCAGTGGTTGTTCCAGTTTTAACCACCAAGCCATCTCCCAGTGGTTGTTCCAGTTTTAACCACCAAGCCATCTCCCAGTGATTGTTCCAGTTTTAACCACCAAGCCATCTATCTCCCAGTGGTTGTTCCAGGTTTTTGCTGATAGTCATCCTAACAGATGTAATATACTAATCCATTGCGGTTCTGATTAATGTTCAGTGGTGTCCAGTATATTTCCATGTGCTTACTGACCCAATTCTGAAAATTTGAAAGTTAAAATTTATCAACATTACAGCTTCAGCGTGTCAAAGAAATAACGTTTGTAAAGAAAAAAAAAACAATCAAAGAATCTCAACTAGGCCACTTTTTCAAGCTGTATTTAAGTGTTATAGGAAACCTGGAAATCCTGAAAGAAAAATCAACACTCATAGGAGACAATGCAGAAATGTGTTACAAAGAGCAGACACTTGGCGTGGCACAAGAGTGGAAGAAGCAGGGCCTGCAGTAGGCACGTGGCAGTGGAAGGAGTGGTGGGTGGAAGTGGTCACAAGTGGGCAGACAGGAGAGCAACGCTATTCTTGTAGTGGATATCTTTAATTAATGTACAGACGGACTCTCACTATGTACACAAGGCTGGCCTTGAACTCTATCTATCTAGATCAGGCTGGCCTCAAACTCATAGAGATCTACCTGTTTCTGCCTCCCAAGCACTGGGATTAAAGGTGTGCACCACCATGTCCTGCTCCAGAGTGAATATATTTAAGTGAGTTTCATGAATACATTTTTATTTTATTCATTAAGGAGTCTTCTGTATACTCATTTAATAAATGTTTCTTGCCTAAATAACCAGATCCTAATGTTTTTCCATAAGAATATGTACTTATAAGAAAACAATAGTTTTCAAATAAAATTAAAGACAAAATCATAGAAAAGAATTTCTATGTTCGAACACCTTCTACTCCTTTTGACCAAACAGATAAGCTCAGAGTTAGAACCCAAGAATCAATAAGGCTGATACACATAGTAGAATATTTCTTTAACAGAAAATAAGGAATGTTAGGGCCATGTGGGAGGTGGATTTTCAACCTCAGTTGTCCAAGTTGACCAACTATGATCTATCCAGTTAAACCTAAAACTAGTTTTTCTGTTGCTCTGTGTTCTAAGATGGCTACATGTACAAAATTAGGCAATCAAAACATGCAATATGCTCTACCATCAAAGCAAATGAGGTCTTAGGTTCATGGCAATATGCCATTAAGGTGTTGTAACAAACCAAAACAGAGAAGACAGTGATCTGAATAAGGCCCTGTAGAGATGGCCAAACAATGTATGCTTTTAGACTCTTATCCAAATCACTGATACACTAAGAGCTCCCTCATATGAATTATATTGGATGAGAACAGGTAATTCATATGATAGGATATCATTAAATCATTAATTCACAATAATTCTCCTGTCTGCATGACTCTTTGATAACTGATCAGGAAACTTGCAGCTTTCACTCCTTGTCAAAGAACCTATTTTTTCTTTTCCAGCAGACAGAAGTTGCTGCAGTGACTGACCAGTCATACAGAGACTGCATGACTGGAGTCTACCTAGCTCCAAATTAGTACAACTGCAACGCAAGCCCTGAATACAAGGCCAGGAAACATCACAGGGGACTTGGTAGAAAGAAAATAAAAGCCAGAGAACAAAGATGCCTGTTCTTAGTGTCTTCTACACCCAAAAGGAAAGCTGCCTGTATGGAGTCCTACAAATTTGGTGGCCTACACAGTAGCTGCATTACAACATCAATGTTATGTATACATGTGATACGTGTGTGTGTGTGTGTGTGTGTGTGTGTGTGTGTGTAAATAATTATAGAACATGTCATGACCTTGAAGGCAAGTGTGGAGATGAGACATGAGAGGAGGTAGAAAAGGGAGATGGAGGGGGGAATGATACAAATATAGTACTTATGCATGAAATTCTCAAAAATAAAAATAACTAAATGGCTTTTGTTTCTTGTGCAGCTTTTGGGTATGCAGTTATGTTAAATGGCTGTGTCCAAGTTCTGGTCATTTTTTCCAGCTGTAGGAACATATTCATTCACTTTATTATTCAATCCAAATTTTCACATATTTATCCTTAGTTGATTTACAATCTATTCATCAAATGAATAAAAAAGAGTAGCTTAATGGGTGTCCCACATGTTCCGAAAACAGCAAGGGTAGGACATGAAAAGGGTGGATTCTTGGGATAAAGTGATCTTGCTTGCCCCGACATTATACCTTTATCTAGCTTTTATGTGCCATTTGCGTCAAACAGTGTCCTCATTTATACAACAATTATTTTAAGGATAAAATGAGTCAATCCATATGATAGTCCTGCTTCAACATTTCAGCAAAGTGTTCAAGAAATGCTAATATTCACATTATATTTTTATAGTAATACTACAGAAGATACCACTGAGTTAATCTCAGTACATTTCAGCCTAAATGTACAAATATATTCAAACATTTTGAAGCATTACTAACGTCCAATGCCTCTAAAAGAAATTTTACAAGGAATAAATTATACCTTGATATTTACTAGTGTCACTAGTCAATAAATAGCACCTTCAAGTCATTTGTAAGAAAAATGGTGACTGTTTAGAAAAGATCTATCCCGTGACATGACAAAGAATCTGGCTAATTTGGAGGTACTTATAAGACATAATGGTGCATGGAAGCAAATTTCTTCATTTTTGAAAAATTATTATAGCTCTGTTTCATAGAAGCATCTATATCTGGGGAAGGCAATTTTCCCCCAATTTTGCAGCAAGAAATGAAAGCTATTCTCATAAAAATGACCAGAAAATAATATTGCATTTCCTCTAGGTTAATAATCATAATCAACATAAGACAGATATAGCATAATGCTGTGATGAGTTGACTGCACATAGATAACCCAAGAGCCACCAATGCTGTGATGAGTTGACTGCACATAGATAACCCAAGAGCCACCAATGCTGTGATGAGTTGACTGCACATAGATAACCCAAGAGTCACCAATGCTGTGATGAGTTGACTGCACATAGATAACCCAAGAGCCACCAATGCTGTGATGAGTTGACTGCACATAGATAACCCAAGAGTCACCAATGCTGTGATGAGTTGACTGCACATAGATAACCCAAGAACCACCAATGCTGGGATGAGTTGACTGCACATAGATAACCCAAGAGTCACCAATGCTGTGATGAGTTGACTGCACATAGATAACCCAAGAGCCACCGATGCTGTGATGAGTTGACTGCACATAGATAACCCAAGAGTCACCAATGCTGTGATGAGTTGACCACACATAGATAACCCAAGAACCACCAATGCTGGGATGAGTTGACTGCACATGGATAACCCAAGAGTCACCAATGCTTCACATCCATTACAAACATTGACTCTTGACATAGAATAGAGAGGCACGCATGAATGAACAACAGATTTCAAACATGCAAAAAAATCTATGGGAAAATATATTTGTTAAAGAATGGTGTTAGAACAACTAACTGGATGTCGATACACCAACAAACAACACCATTACGGCTTTGATACACATTAAGTACCATATAGAAAAGTCAGTCCTAAAAGAATCTCAGTTGCTAATGCAATATGCAAATAACAAAATGTCTACAATAAGTAAAAGAGAAACATTTGTAACCTTGGTACGGGCAAATATTCCAAAGACGTTACAGGAAAGTATTTCCCATAAAACAATATACGTGTTACCTGCATTCAATATAAAATTCTAAAAATTAAAGATTCTTATCTTTGAAAGCCATTAACAGAATGCAAATTAGAAACAAAGACTGAGACAAATTGTTTGTAATTAAATGTTTGGAAAAAGACTTCAGATCTAGAAGACAGGAAGAGTTCTGAAATAGTGAACTATATAGAGGCAAGACGCTAAGCACTGAATACAATTTAATCTTTTAATCTCACAAATAAAGATAAGAGGAGATGTATATGGATGGAAGATAAGCATTAAAAATAGGTATAAAGATAAAAGTGATTAAATAGACACGAATTAAAACTATAAGATATCATTGCGCATGCCTCTTAGGATAGTTAAAAACACAAACCAGAACAAGTGTTAGCCGGTATACAATGTGGTTACGTGGAAATTCACAGCTTCAAAAGCTATAGTTGCCTACCTAAGCATTATCCAGTAAAAATTAGTCACATTCTGAAATATTAAGAACTAAATAAAATACTTCTAAGTGACTCACAAAATAGTACAATGAAATAAAAATGAGTAAGAAAAATTAGAATAACTGTCTAACTTAAACGAAGACACAACACATCAAAATTCAAGAAACGCAGCTAAAGACATTTAGGAAATTTTATGAGACTAAACTCCTAAAAGGAAGATAAATTTCAAATCACTGACCTCAGGTTGTGCCCTAAGTCAAGACGTTGAAAAGTAAATAAAAAGCAAACCAAGCAGGAAAAAAAAAAACAGAACAATACACATCAGATTGAAAAATCAATGTCTGAAAGGCAACAGAGAAAATGACATGAGCACGATATCTTTTTCTTTTAAGAGGACAATGCAATACAATGACTTACCATATTCCTCAGAAAACAGAAGGCACAGCGCCGGGGCCCCACGAGGAAGGATGGCTGCTGCGAAGTTTACACATGGCAAAACAGTAGTGTGGCCATACCAGAACCTTTACTTATGTGTGTGTGCCGTGTGTGTGTGTGTGTGTGTGTGTGTGTGTGTGTGTGTGTGTGTGTGTGTGTGTAGGCCAGAGATCAACACCAAGTTTCTCCATATGATCTTTTGAGACAGGGTCTATAACTGAACTGTTCATTTGCCAACTGGCTAGACAAGATGTCCAGTGAGCCCTTAAGACACACCTGTCTCCACCTCATCCTTGCCTTTTCTTTTACCTGGTTACCAGGAAGCTAAACTTGTGTCCTCAGCCTTGCCTGACTGTCACTTGACCATCTGAATCATCTTCCCAGCCCACCGTGAACAATGTTATATCCATCTAGTCAGCAATTCTATAGAAAGGATGAGAACCTTCCTCGGAAGACAAATCAAGCATAATACATGTAAACTACAAAATAATGGAAGAAATTTGGATAGTCTCATACCTACTGAAGATACTGGATCTTTGAAAAACTCACAGAGAACTCTAGGTCTGGATGTTTCTCTTCACTTGCGGATTCAATCAAACATTTACAGACAAACAACATCTATTCTCTACAAATACTTAAGGTAAACTGAAGACAAGTTAGCATTTCCCAACTCATCCTTCTTAGTCAATATTATTCTGATAGACAACAAGCCAAAGATGTTAAATAATAGGAAAATAATAGGAAAAGACTGGAGCTAAATAACAGAATGTAAACTCTCAGGAAATAAACAGTAAAATTAACAAATATGAAAAATTTTCAATGGGATTTTGCTCATCATTCATCTACAGCACTGATTCTCAGCCTTCCTAATGCTGTGACCCTTTAATAGAGTTCCTCATGCTGTAGTGACTCCCAACCATAATATTTTCATTGCTACTTCATAACCGTAACTTTGCTACTGTTATGAATTACAATGTAAATATCTGATAAGCCAGATATCTGCTATGTGGCCCCCGTGAAAGGTTGTTTGACCCTCAAAGGGGTTGCAGCCCACAAGCTGAGAACCACAGAACTAGAGGAAAATAGGTGGAAGTAGATGTCATCACGTTAAGCAAAATAAGTCATACTTACAGAGATAGGCATTATGTATCACCTCCTATGAAGAATCATGGAGAAAATACTTAAATAATTATAAAAAAATAAAATTCCATTAGAGTAAGGCTGTATTCTTTTTTTTTATATAAAATTAGATCAGTAGGTTTTATGAGGGTTTTGCCTAAATATATGTATAGCACACATATGCCTGATGCCCAGAGGTCAGACAAGGGCATCAGATGCCCTGAAACTTGACTTACAAATGTTTGTGAGCATGTGACTGTGAACTGAACTTGAGCTCTCTGCAAGAGCAGCAAGTGCTCTTAGCCACTAGGCCATTTCCTTGATTCAAGGTGTACTCTTAGAGACATGGGAGGGGGAAGAGAGAGGGGAAGCAGACACAGAGGGAATGAATGTGATCAAAGCACATTATATACCTATATGATGATGCCACAATGAACTCGATTTTTGTACAGTCAATATATGTTAGTAAAGAGAAAACAATATGAAATAACTGGCTAGGGTGTGCCGTAGAAGTGAACTTTTAATGTTCGAAAATCATATATAATTTACTATTTTCACAGACTGAAAAAAGCAACATCATGAGCTCACGAGACATGATCTAAAAGCATTTAAATAAAAACCCTTATCTATTCCTTTTAAAATTCCACAGAAAACTTGGAATATGAGAGAACTTAGCCAACATCAAAGTTCTCTGGAAAACTAGCTAACAAGTGTGATGGTGGGGGACGGGATGCTCTCCCTCAGAGATCTTCAATTCAATTCAATTCAATTCTTGAGGTTGTATCCAGCCCAAAATATCAAGAAAAGGAGGACTTCAAGGAGCTGGGGACATGACTCTGAGGATGAGAGTGTTTGCTATACAAGGAGGAGGACCTAAGTTCAGATCTCAGCCCCAAAAGAAAAAGCTGGGTGTGGTCACAGGCACCGGACTATAGCATTGGCGAGGGGAGACAGGCAAAGCCTGGAGCTCACAGGTGACAAGCTTAAGACTCAGCCAGAGACCTGGTCCCAAAGGAATAAGGAGGAGATGACAATGCATGCTGGGAGGGAAGATTAGGGAAAGATAAAAGGAGGTGGGAAAAGGGGGGATTAATCTAGAAAAGGGAATAGAGGGATGGGTGTGGCTAGAAAGTCTATATACATTTAGGGAACTATTGAACAATACGGAACTAAAATATAATTTGGGGCTTCTTTCTCATTACTTTGCTTGTTTGTTTTGTAGTTGAGACAAGGTTTCACCATGTAGCCTGTTTGGCCTGCAGCTTGCTCTGGACACCAGGCTGGCCTCCAACTCTTAGACATTTACCTGCACCGGCCTCCCAAGTGCTGGGATTAAAGGCATGTGTTGTCATATTTGGTATTTAAAAAATATAAAAAGTTCTTTAAAAGCTGAAAAAAAATATTTTTTAAAAAAGTTAAGTCAATTAAAAACAAAAACAAAAAAAGAAAAAAAAAAAGAAAAGAAAAGAAAAAAAGAAAAGGAAAGAAAAGAAACAAGCCCCATAGGTGTGGTGATCCACGCCTGTAGTCTGAGCCCTGCAAAGGCAGAAGAGGGCAGTTCAGGGAGTCCAGAGGCCTGGGGGGCCTACACAGTAAATCGCAGACCAGCCAGGCCGCATCCTGAGACCTTGCTTCAAAAAAAACAAAGTCACAAAACAAAATCATCAGTCAAACACACAGACCAGTCCTCTTACTGAGAGAATGCTTTATAAAATATATATTTGGCATTAAAATATATTCTTGATCCTAAAATACATTTTCAAAACCTCTCAGGATGCAATAAGAAAACAAGCTAGTCAAAAATACTAAGCAAAGAGTAAGCAAACATTTGACCCAAGAAAATACGGGGCGGATCGCAAGTCACAGGCCATTAAGGAAATACAAAGTAAAGTCACAGCGGGATACTGCCATCATCCTATTGAAATAGCTAAACCAGAACTTCTACTATGCTGGACATAGGTGAAGGTGTCCGGTAGCTGGAACCCCATCCCTGCCTCGGGAATACAAACTGGGAATTACTCCGGAATTACATGACTCAGTTAATCTAGAAAGGAAAGCAAATTCAACAACAAATATGTTCACAGTAGCTTTGTTTATACTACCATGATAATTAATAATGTCCATCAGCAGGTGACACAACAGGGCATCCTACTCAGCTGGCGGAAATAATAACAGACAAAAAGAGGGAAGAGGAAATAATCGCTTAGTAATACAAGCAAGACTATTAAGTCTACACAGCATACGCTCATTACTGAAAATTATACAAAGGGCAAATGAGTGGAGACTGACAAGCTAGAAAAGCAAAACTTTTCGAGCAGTTGCCAAGGATGTGGGGAGGAGGAAGAGGGACACAGGGGAGCCTTGGGAGAATGGATGCATGAGTCCCCAAGATCAGCCTGAGGAAGTGTCCTGATGAGAGATACTAAAACTTGCCAATGTATACATTCCAGATAGGGGTGCCTTACTATCTGCCCACTGTATCTTCATAGCACTACAGAAGCAGTCAAAGCTGTTTACTGATAAATAGAAAATACTCAACAGAAACAGTGACGCTTGGCCTTGTAAAACATTTGTGACCAGATTATTATTCTTCATTCACACATACAAAATCAACATGTGTGTTTATGTATGTGTACATATATATACACATGTGTATATGCATATATTATATATATATTGCTGATAATTATAACTATTAGATTGGATATTACATGTGTATGTATGGAAATGTTGATCTGGAATGAAGGGTAAAAACAAAATAAAGCTAACTCCTCACATAAACTAATGATAACACTGTATTCAGAGCTAGTAAGCTTGATTAATTCAATGCTTTACATCTAATCCAAACAGAACGGAAGCAAATCACCACTGGTTTTCTAAGCCACTGCATGATTTCCCAATCCTTCCATTTTGAAAGAGAAATTAGCAAAAACATAAGCAAATGTGGAATGTATTTATTTGGAGGGGAGATATTCATAAAAACATAGTGATTAACATCATCTTTAAGATAAATGATCAATTTTAGAGGGAAATATTTTTATTGACCTCATTAGTAATATCTGAGTGAGGGCCAGCCCTGAGGCCTTTCGCCACAGGTCTTGGGGAAGTCTGGGCTCTCAGCCTGAGTTCCTGAACAGATGGTTGGCACTCACGTAGGCTGCTTTTCTTCCCATGTGCTCTGCTGGCTGCTTAACACATATCGATCCTGGGCTTTAGGGTCGTTGAATACTTTCTTAATTAAGAGCTCTGGGCTATTGACTATCTTCATTTCCCTGATGCCTCTTTTCTTCGTCTTCAGGAAGATTAAAAACTCTCATGTACCATTTTTTTTTCCAGCTCATCCCAAGGGGAATGACTTCAATTTACTATAAAAATGTCAATGGCTGACTGGCAGCCTAATCTCAAAGGGTCGGGATCCCTGCTCCCTATATCTCTTTTCTATATTCCTGAGGTCAGGCAGTAATAATTGAGTCTCTCCCACCACTGGTCTGAGAGGTTGAGCTTGCAAAGCCACCTAGGACTTCAGAGTCCTGTGACACAGGCAGGGATAGCCCATTCATGACTGTCAAAGGCTGGCCACATAAGTCATCCAGGGTGTAGGCCAGAATGATGTTCACAATCAACATTCATACTCATAACAGGCAAATGTCTATGTTCGCAGACACTGCTAGAGTACATAAGGTTATTTTGGAGAATTCACTCTAGAGATCACTTCCAATTCCTTTGTTTAAAGATGATTTTGGAGCTGGGGAAATGTTTCAGTGTATAAGAATGCTTGCTGTGTAAGCTTGAGGACCTGAGTTTGAATTCCCAGCACATACATAAAAAGTCAGACACACACTTAGGAGTCCATAACCCCAGGTCAATGGGGACAGGAGGATCCCTGGGGCTTACTGACTTGATGAGAGACTATGTCTTAAGGAAATAAGGCAAAGAGTAATAGAGCAGGGTGCCCAACATTTTCCTCTGGACTCTGTACAAGGAATTGGGTGTGTACTCCCCCCCCCACACACACACATATACCACAAACAGTCATACACACACACACACACACACACACACACACACACACTACAAATACTAATACACACAGACCCATACCCAACACACACAAAGGAAAAGTACTTTTTATTGGGAAATAGGCTTAAAATTACCCCAGAGATTATGTGTCAGATGAAATTAAGTCCTACAGTATTATTCCACATCCTTGGGAACTTCAGAATTGATCAATCATGTGTCATCTCAAAAATATGCTTAGGTAAAGAACCATATTTGAAAAATAAAACAAGGTAAACTTAAGGTGAATCTGTTTGAAGTCTGCTCAAATTCTGAACTTCTCTGTATCTTTTCAAACATTGTGATGAAAGAAATAAGACTCCTTAAAAAAAAATCTATGATGTAAGAGCCATCCAGAGCTCAGAGATGGGTCAACCATCAAACCAGGGCCTCTCGGGTAAAAAGTAGGGCCAACTCTGAGCTGTAAGATGTTCAGCCTCTGAAGGAGACTTGAACAGGGAGTGGCAGGGGTTGAGAAACAAAGAGGAGGCTGTGTATCATAACAACATGCCAAATTAGGCCAGAAATAAAGCGACAACAGAAGACAAATGAAATACGGTTCAGATATCATAATGTAGGCAGGACTTTTTTAAGGAGCAATATTCAAATGTTCCCAGGGATTATGTGTCAGATGAAATTAAGTCCTACAATATTTTTAGGCGATGTTTGTGTGATACATTTACCTAAAGGCTTATCCTACAGCAGTATGTTTCTGCTTTTATCACTTGCCTGAGGATGGGAAAATATCAATGGGTTTAGAAGTTTTAAACCTCTTTAATATTTGCATGATATTAGATGTACTATAATCACATATAAAACTACCTCACAGAGAGCTTTGAGACTTGCTTTTGCCTGAGGTCTCTGGCACTAATACTTGAAGAGATTAGAAATATCTTGGTTATTATAAAGGGTGTTCTTCTGCTCATAGAAATCAAGCAAGCACTGAAACGCTAAGACAGAAAAGGAGACATTATAAGTCAATGATATTTCCCTTAATTGCCCAGGGATCCTATCATAGATTAAAAACCAATCTCAGAAATGAAAAAGCTGCACGGCCCCATATTTGTCGTAACACTGTTTTACTGAATGTACGGAGGAATCCCATTTGCATAGATTTAAATAGATGTCTGTGCGATACTCAGAGGCCAGCCTTACTCGCTAGCTTTGGGTTCAGGATCAGACAGAGGCAGAGCAGAGGCAGACAACAATAGCCCAGAGAAGAGCAGGAGGGAGAAGCCATGCCCCAAACACAACTACATGATTTCAGCATTTCTAGAATGATTTTCCATTAAAATTTTCCCAAACTCTATCCTATTATCATATTTTTTACATTCCCTTGGGCTATAATAATTTTTCTCTGCTATAAATAATCTTTCCACAGCTAAAGCATCCTATTATTTTATGACCCAAGAGACTACGGGATTTAAATTATAGTCATCTAGGACGCAACGCTGCCCTTCCGTCCTAACCTTCAGATGCTTTGTTTCTGTCTCTTTCTCTTCCGAACGTGTAAAATTAGGGTCATTTATATGCTGAATATTGATCAGAAGGGAAAAATACATGGAGTGTGAGTTATGCTCTGACTCCAGTGGCTTTCCATTCTAGTAGTATTACTTATCACGTCAATCACTTAATCCTGTGCATAACTTTTCCCTTTATGGTGGAAAGGGCTTTTTTTGAAAGGAAGAATACCAAGTAATCTGATTCCCTCAGATTTCACAAACCTAGAAAGAAGACTGACTCAAAACTCGTTGCTTAAAATTGATGGGACTTTGATTGCCATCCCCTTTTTGTTGATACTATTAGTTTTGGTCATCTCTGTGTGTGTAAAATGAACAGAAGCTTTCTGAGAGGTGGGATATTAATAACATTGTTTTACATCTAATGCAGATTCTTGATTCCTGAGGTCATATCTCCTTTCTGACTGGTAGATGGGGCTAAGAGAACATAAAGGTATACATAGAATTCCATCCATAAGCATTAGCAGCTTCTGGATGTGGTTGTGAGTGCTTTGGAGTAGACACAGCCATTTTGGTGGGTAGGGCTGAGAATGCTGAACACAGGAAGCGTCAGAGAAGATGACACAGATAGCCTAACAGGCGCCCTGAGAAAACAACCGACCTTCCAACAACACTGCTTGCAAGTGTCAGGACCCTGCTTGTTTTATGGGCATGGTCCTGTTTGCCTTTCCCCGTCCTTTCCAGGTAACGCACAAGCATTTATTGAGCAACTATAGCATCATAGACCTAGAGAAACATCGGAGAATAAAATACAATTCTTCCCTACCTAGAAAAGAGGCTGGCAAACGTAGGACACATATATCTACTGGTTGAGCCAGGAACAGTAACCAATAAACAAATGGAAGTTCTGATGTGAAAGCCATTAGTCTGTCTGGGAAAGAGAACAGAGCCTAAGTATAGGCTCACCATAGAGCTGACAGTTACTGAGGGGAGGTGGTAGGAACGTGTCACATACAGGAGCAGGAGTGAAGGGCTGGACGTGGAGGACATGTGTCCCCAGCATGGAGGAAACAGAAGAAGCAGCAGGCTCAAAGAAGTCCTCTAAGATGGCAGAGCCAAGACGGCTATGGATAGTGGCATCACTGCTTTCTCTGTAAATGTATGTCCTGTACTTACACAACCTTTTCCTTTTACCCCCAATTATCCTGATAGATCTTCACAATCCACTAAACCATCTGTCACTTCTGTGGTTACTGAACATCAGCCTGGGTTTCAGCCTGGAATTCGGTGGCAGAGATTTATCTGAATTCCGGAGAGCGTGCCTGTCACTCAGCGGATCTTCTGTTTCACCAAGCTTTTGAGTTAAGTCCCTGATGCGTTCCTCCTGTGATTTCCCGAAGCAAATAGGAAAAGTCTGGAGAGCAGAACAGGACATGCGGCCCTGACATGCCACCAGAGATTCTGCGCTTTCAGCTGCACAGTTGTGTTAAATAAGTTGCAGATACATCAAGCGCAGTGAATCTGAGGCGGTAACTCAGGCTTGCCTTCGTCTGTCTACCAACATCCACAGATTACAAGTCCAGGATCCAAATAATTACTAGACAACCAATCCAGCTTCCTACTGAACACTGAAGTACACACAGGTCATTTCTTTAACAGTTGCCAGAAACAGGTGCCCAGTTCACACTGTTTGACAGCTGTTGTGAAAGCAGAAACATCATTCTTTTCTAGTCCCCATCATCTGTGCCAGTGGTCAGTTGTCAGTTCAAAGAGAAGACAGAGGTTTTTATACCTTCTAGAATATTCTCTGGGCTGTGCAACACAGAAGATTTGAGCCCCTTGGAGAATAGTGACTGATGAAACCCACGGATACTGAAGGCATGTGGGACTCACTGATACTGGCCTTACTAACCTTGAACATCAGGGCAAAATCTTTAGACTCTTTAACTTCAGTCTCTCTTAGAGTAAAGTGGGGTCAATAATAGTAATTATACCATCTGTGTGATGGTTTGCTAGCTCATGGTTTGCACATGTCAAGACTCTTGAGTTCAATCTTCTATGCTATGCTATGAGGCTGTGAGGACCAGAGAAATCCAGTTATGTCTGTAAGAGGACTGATTATTTTCCCAAACATGGTCTTTCTTGCTCTGGTTGGAAGAGTTTAGGTCTCACCAGCGTGGGTCAATTAGTGAGCAGGAAGACATTCTGGTTTCCCACTCTCTGTTCTCTCACAACCTCCCGGTATGTAATGAGGTCACACAGCTGGGAACCGTTCCCCAATGCTGGTGTCACACTGCTTATACTTTCCAGCCTTCAGAACTGTGAGCTTACTCACCTCTTTTATTTACAAAGTACTCAGCCTCAAGTGTTTTCCTGGGATGATACAAAATTAACTAAAAGTAGTAGTTTTGTAGGGAAAAATCAATTGGATGATACTTTCCAAGTATTTAACCTATTCCGAGGGGACTGGAAAGAGGAGAGAACCAGCTATCACATCAGGCAGCTAACTCTTCCTCTGATATCACCTACTTGCAATAAATGTTATTATTTCTGGTCTTTCCCCCTTTTCATATATTAATCTTTTAGTACTAACAAAATAAGCTAGCAGAAGAGTCTAAACAATACTTCTTTGCTTAACTGTCCATTAATACATTAACATCATGAGATCAATCCTAAACTACAGGACAAATTTTTCAGCATCAGTAAAATGCTGTATAAGATAAAGTGTGGTTGTTTTATTCATTTGTCCATCCTCTAATCTAGCCATTCATATGCCCACCTACCCATTCATACATCCTGCCTTCGTGCCACCTACCAGATATAATAACCATAAATGATTCGTTGTTTCATCTCCTTGAAATTTTTTTCTAGTGTCCTGTCTTATTTCATAGTTGTCCTTGGTTCCTTAATATTTTCTGATCATTTATACTTTTACTTCATAATATGAATTCATTGAGATACACATAAATTGGTTTTGTGAGACGTCATATCATTTTCTTTCCTAACATTACCAGGTGTAGTTGAGAAGTAGCTTCTTCCTGATATGTAAATTGCTTACTACAAGCTGAGTCCTGTGCCCCCTTCTCTACTTGAGGGAATTCATTTTTTTAGACCCCTGGTATGTGCCTGGTTATCACTGCACTTTCTTCTTGTTGATGAAGACCTCCATAATAGTGAAGTCCCTGTTTCTGACACTGAAATTCATTATAAGAAATATCCAGTTCCTTTGGAGTTCTTGCTGATTTTTGAGAAAATGTACACATGTGAAGTGAAGAATTATAACTATTTCCAGTAGGAAATATTGAAAACATGTGATCACTCAAAGAGCTTGGGCTCTTTTGACACACCATGCAGAATGGAGTCAGACCCAAGACCCAAATGAGCAAGTGCCACCCCACCCAAGCGTTGAGGGAGGAGGTGTATATTCCAGTCTTTAAGGCTCAAAGATAAGCCCAGCCCAGGTTGAACCAACCCAGGGACCTGTTTCCTTTGCTTCATGCTGCATTAAAAGTAACAAGAAGCGCTTCCCCAGAATACAAGAGTTTCTCATGAAAACACAAACCATTTAATTCCAAATTAATTAATTAATTAATAGAAGACCCATTGTCTGTGTCCTATGTGGTTTTTGTTAACTTGACATAAACCTAGACATATCTGGAAAGAGGGAATCTTTCTTTTTTTTTTCTCTCTGAGACAGGGTTTCTCTGTGTAGCCCTGGCTCTCCTGGAACTCACTTGGTAGACCAGGCTGGCCTTGAACTCAGAAATCCACCTGCCTCTGCCTCCCAAGTGCTGGGATTAAAGGCATGTGCCACCACTACTCGGCTGGAAAGAGGGAATCTTAACTGAGAAAAATATCTCTGTAAGACTGGTCTATAGGTAAGTCTGCAGGACAATTTCTGAATTGATGATTGATAAATAAGGAACTAGTCACTGTAGGTGATGCTAATCCTAGCACATGGCTCTGGGCTGTATAAGAAACCAGAGAGTGAGCAAGCCAATAACCAGCGTTCCTCCGTAGATTCTACATGGGCTCATGCCTCAAGTTCCTACCCTGACTTCCCTTGTCGATGAGTTACAGATTGAAAGGTAGCATTAACCCTGTCTTCTCTAAGCTGCTTTTGGTAATGGTGTTTTAACACAGTAATATAAACCCTAAGGCACCTAGTTACTTACCAAAGGCTGGTTTTCTGGGACAGAAACTGTAGACAAGGACATACTGTCCCTGCACAGAGATGGAGAGAGTGTCTACTGGTTGAAGAATGCAACCTTGCCCACTCAGAGCCTTGCAGACATTCATGATTACCTCAGCCATCCTACAGCACCGTCACAATGTCCCTATACATCAGGACTCCTATAAATCAAGTCTACCATTACCGCTCCCTTAGATTTTTAAATTATGCTATCAGTGTAACCCAGGCTACATCAGTCCATATGGCACCTAGTGAATGATTGGGAGGAGGTGCCCTTATTTCTCTTTGCAGCCATCTGTCAGAAAACTGCTATGAATTACTGATTTTATTAGATCATAATAGATGTCTTCCCTATGCTCAATTTTTCATAATAAACAGTAAGCATCGAACTTGAGAAGCACATGGCAGGACAATGCCCGCTCCCAGGGGATGCAGGTAAGAAGAAGCCAGTCTGTACCAATGCTGTCACGGGCCTCATCTGTACCTTCTTCTCACCTACTGTGCTACCCAAACCAACACGTGCTTTGCCACTCACCACATTTCAAGACAGTCTCCTGTTATGAGAGTCCTCATCCTTCTAACCATTATCCCACCATGTGTCTTTCTTAGAAAAGTTTGATCTCAATGTATTTTGGTGTTATTTGAAATGCCATTAATGAAGTTCCCATGAAGCTCCAAGGTCATCGAGAAAACACCCAGGATGCTTATTTCTCTAACTCTACAAAATACGGCAAGTTGCTGCCACACTTTGCCTCCCTTTCCAGTTTTAAATCAAAAAAGCAGATAGTGATTTCTTGATGGAAAAAAGGGACAAATTACTATTTACCTTCAAAATGTCCCTGCCTTTTCTACTGTCTTTAAAAAAAAACTAAAGTGCATATCTATTTTTAAACCACTTATGAAATTTTGTGTGTATGTGTATGTACACACACACATACACACACACACACACACACACACACACACACACACACACACACACATACGGCTAGGGTACAGGTCTTATCCTTTGTGGGAAAGGCAGAACACTTCTATTTCACTGTAATGTGTAAACACTGGAAATCATCCTGACTGGAAACCTGGGCAAGCAGAAAGTGTGACCCTGACTCAGATATCCTGACTCAGTGCTCTGTCCAGCCTTAGCAAGAGCTAAGGATTGTGGGAGCCCAGAGGTTGCCTTTAGAAAAAGACGACACAAGTTTGGGATGCTCATCTTTTTGAAGGATCTAAAAGGAATAACTTTAAGTGTTAAGTGATTGTCCACACCCGTGAAGGCTGTCATGGATCTATTGTGTTGACTTTGTTACAAGTTTGCAAAGGGCAAGAAAAGCTCCCCAGTGTCCTTCTGTCTAGATAGCAAGGATTCTGAAATCACTTAGTCCAGTGGGAAGTGACCGACCCTCATGAGACGGCTCTTAACATGGGTAAGCTTTTTAAAAAGCAAGTACAATGTCCATCTTCAGTTAATATTAGCACTTACTAGTGATTTAGATCCAAAGTTCTTAAAGATATTTTATAGTTGACCAACTTTTTAATTGGTGTATTTTCAGTGCATGTAGTGATAGCTTACATAAAGACAATTTCTTTCCAGTTTATTGTGTACTTTGACCATATTCACCATTCCTAAACTGTCCCCTACCCCAAAGACATCCTTCTCTTCTCATCTAATGACACACTACACTATGCCAACTCTAGGAACCCTCTATGAGATAGTAACAGCATAGTTTATTTCTCTAACATAATGCACAATTATGTTATTGAGATTTCTCCATTTTCCCCCAGTGGAAGCACTCATGTTATAAAGTCCCTCTGAGAACCACATTCACTGGATCCCATGGTGTGTATATCCACTGTATATCCATGCCGTGCCTATATCACACTCCTTTCATACTAGGAATGCTTACATCTCTCCTAATTTCTGAGATGACCCATTTGCCCTTTACTGCTCTACAATATCTATACATTGGTGTGTTTTCTGAAGTTCTTCTTGATGCTGATTTCCAGTTTCATTCCATTGATATCAGATAGACTACAAGAAGTGACTCCAATGTTCATATATTTGCTAAAACTTGCTTTGTGTCCTAAAATTTGGTCTGAGAGTGTTGGTGGGTTGTTGAGAAAAAAAATGTATACTCTGCAGTGCTGAGGTGGGATGGTCTATAGATGTCTCTTAGGTGATTTGATCTATGATGCCACTTAATTCTGTTGCTTCATTGTGGGTTGTTTTAGTCTGCACGACCTATTGATGACAATGGGGTACTGAAGTTGCTTACTCTGAACCACAGTAGAGCTAGCTTTGTGAAACTGTGTGCATGAGTCAGTGCCCGTGCTTTAGGGTTGAAGTGAGTGTGTGCACCAGTCAGTGCCCGTGCTTTAGGGTTGAGGTGAGTGTGTGCACCAGTCAGTGCCCGTGCTTTAGGGTTGAAGTGAGTGTGTGCACCAGTCAGTGCCCGTGCTTTAGGGTTGAAGTGAGTGTGTGCACCAGTCAGTGCCCGTGCTTTAGGGTTGAAGTGAGTGTGTGCACCAGTCAGTGCCCGTGCTTTAGGGTTGAAGTGAGTGTGTGCACCAGTCAGTGCCCGTGCTTTAGGGTTGAAGTGAGTGTGTGCACCAGTCAGTGCACGTGCTTTAGTCAATGTACAAGCTTTAAGTTGTAATGGATGTGCACCAATCAGTCAGTGACCACGCTTTAGGGTTGTAGTGAATGTGTGCACTAGTCAGTGCACAGACTTTAGGCTTGTAAGGTTCTCTCGATGGGGTACTCCCTTCAGTGTGATGTTTCTTCCCTATATCTGTTTCATCAGAGAGTATTGCTATGCCTGCTTGCTTTAGAGCTCCATTTGCTTGGAGTTTCTTTTCCATCCTTCCATTCTAAAGCTGTACTTGCCTTTGCCAATGGTGTATGTTTCAAGTATATAACAGTCTAAATCTTAATTCAGACTGTATCTGTTGATCAGATAATCAAGGCTATTGACAATTATGACTCAAAATGTGTATTAGTTACTGCCATCTCATTGTGTGATATTTGGTATTTCCAAACCCTCATTTCTTTACTATTCTAGTGCCTTTCTCTCTCCAGTGGCCTCATAGGAGTGCTCGACTTGATGCTCAGAGTTTAGGATATCTTCTACAGTTCTGGTCATGAGCTCTTGAAGTTTATTTTTATCTGAGAAAGTTTATTTTTCTCTTTAAACTGTGAGGGATAGCTTTGCTGGATATAATAATCAAAATTTGCTTTTGTTCTTATGAACTTGAAATATGACACTCTCTGCCCTCCTTTTACTCTGTATTAAGAAATATGCTATTATATATACACATACATACATATATACATACATTTATATATATATACAATACATACATACATACATACATACATACATACACACATACAATTCAACACTCTTCTAGCTTTTAATGTGGTTTCCTTGTTATATATATAAATATAATTATAATGCAGGGGTTCTTCTATTCTGGTGTTTCTCTGTTTGGTGTTCTAAACTCCTCCTGACTCTGAATGGCCATCACTCTATGTGGTTGTGATACATTTTCTACTATGATTCATTTGATATATTCTCTATGCCTTTAGCTTGTTCTTTTTTTGTACCATTATTTTGTAAATTTTAGTAATGTCCCATAGATCTCGTATATTTTCTGAAATTTCTACCTTATTGATCTTGTTCAGGCTTTCCATTTTATGTCTTTAGTTACTGTTCTATTGCTATGAAAAGACATCATGTTTAAGGAAACTTATAAAAGATCATTGAATTTGGGCTTGCCTACACTTTCTGGAGGTTATCATGATCTTTGTGTCAGGAAAAAGACAGGTGTAGTACAGGTGTAGTATTAGAGCAGGAGCTGTGAGTTTTACATCTTGATCCACAGGCAACAGGTAGAGAGAGAGAGAGAGAGAGAGAGAGAGAGAGAGAGAGAGAGAGAGAGAGAGAGAGAGAGAGGGAGAGAGAGAGAGAGAGACTTTGAAATTTCAAAGTCCACTCCTGTGACCTAAGGCCACATCTCCTAACTCTTCTCACACAGTTCTACTCTCTAGTGACTAAGCGGGCAAATATATGAGCCTATAGAGGCTATTCTCATTCAAACTACCTCATTCAACTTTCTGCAAACTTTTTCAGTAGCTTTTAGTGTTTTGTTTTTTAGTATTTCTATATCTTTATCAAATTTTTCTTTCATCTTCTTTATTGAACTCCTTAGTTCATTTAGCTGTCTAAATTCCTTTTGAATTAAGTCAGGGGGTTATCCAATTCTACTTAGATGACAGTGTTTTGTTATCGTTTTTAATTCTTTGGAATTTCAACTGATTTACTTGAATTGGAATCTATTACTAAGGAATTGGTAATTTTTGAAAGAACCATGTTGCTTTCATTTTTATCGATTTTTTTGTGTTTCTATATCAGAACTTGATTGGGTTTTCTAGTTACTTTTCTTTCAGTTGAGCATTCACAATGTGCACATGGAATTCAATTACATTATAACAGGGACGGAGTGACATTTCTTCTCACCTAATTAGGGAATCAGCGGTAGCTCATTATCTAAACCTCTAGACCAGGGTACCAGGCTTGATTTCCAGCACCACTCCAAGAGTAAAATACCAGAAAGTCACCATAACTGATGAATAGAGCAGCTATAAAATCAATAATAGTCAACAAAAATAATCGCTATTTCAATTCCAAGAGTTTTGGAAAGAACAAAGATAGCATGATGCATACAATAAGGTAGTAGTTATAAAGGTATAAATGTGAAGAAAATAAGAGTGAGAACGGTGGTGAGTATTAGAGTTAGTGCAGCAGAATGGAAAGAGCAAACAAACGTAGGGATCGATGAAGACAAAGGCGCTCCAGATAAAGACAGAACAGTGCTTGCCTGTGTTGCCTTACATGGCTTCACTGAAGAACTGAATGTGAACTCCCAGCATGCCCATGTATGTGCACATGTATGTAACACCAACCAAGGAAGCCCTGAACCACCTTAGCTTGAATGGATTTGTGTGATACAAGTCAGAGTCCTTACTGCACCAAGTTTTCTTCTCTTATAGAAGTAAACAGTTTAAATATAGAAAATGTTGTTTGCTATTATTACTCCTAAGTATTTATCAAACTTGTGTATCTTGGGATTCTATGGCTCTTTTGCATTAGAATTCTGATTTTAAAAATTGCTGGTTTGAATTGCTGACTTTTAGTTTCATAAAAATTATTCAGTCAATTGCTGCCTTGGCTTATGTTAGAATTTCTAGCAATTTCTGAATGGTCCTAAGTATGTCTGCCACTTTGTAATATATGTGTAATATATATGTAATATATATAATATATGTGTATATATGTAATATATATTAGACAACAACAAACGTAATCAAATCAGTCAATTCTGAAAATCATTACAGATTCTCTGTGTTTTAAAAGATCAAAGAATCAGCCGAGATCAAACTTTTTATATAAAAATAAATTTTATATACTTATAAACTTTAGTGTTGCATAAATTTCTTGGATGAAAGGGTCAGGGGTGGGAAAGTCTGTGACTTTTCTGATGCAGGTGACAGGAGCTCTTCCCCATCTCCCCCTGAATCACTAAAAGCTAGATATAGAAAGCACAGCCTCGCAATGCCACTGAGAAGGAAAGAAGAGTCACCAGCCATCCCCGGACTGGGCCAGGACTTGGAGTACTCACACTGGAAAAGTCCTGACGCAGACTCTAGAAATGAGGCTTTTCACTCTTTGCTCCAGCTTCAGTGTGCGCTCTGACTCCAAGTCTGCCTTGGGCTGCTGCCTCAGAGGAATGTTTGGGTGAGGGAGAGCACTGTATCCAAACAGTCTCCACAATTTAAAAGTTAAAGCCACCCATCTGCCACAGTTGACAGTGCCAACAGCTGAGGACGGAACAGATACTGATTCCAAGCACAATGCTAATTCTCTGCGTTCAGGAGGAATTAAAAAGAAAGATTGATGTCTACCATCTTGTCAATGCTGTCTCACACTAAATTTCCATTAAGGAGCTCAGATTACATGTAGAATGCATGACAAATGTCCTCCAATGCTTAGTCAGCATGACACTTGTTTTCTGCAAAGGTCGGTTTCCTTAAAGGAGGGTCTCTACTGAAAACTTAATTTCTGTGAAGTTCATGAAACTTCATTATGTCTTAACAAGACTTTGAGTTCATGCCTAACAGGGATGGAAACTTGCCTCTATGGGCATGGGGACTCAAAGGTCATCACATAAAAAGGATTCAACACTGTTATCCAACATACAAATGTCGGAAGAAGCAGTGGGGTGGGTGGGGTTGAACTTTGTTTTCAGTTTATGGGCTTTAGTGCAAGCACACACACCAATAAAACTGAGTTCTTCCATTCTCTGAATACATGATTGGTTTTTTTCTGGTCAGAACTTCTAAAGCAACTGTAGCATTTCCAAAGGTCCTGGTGGGCTCAAGCATTTGACGACACGGGACTGTGTCTCTGAGTGGTGGATGGACACACCTATGTTTGGAGAGAAGGGCTCTGAATACTGTGGCTGTCAGGTGAAGATAACAAAAGACTCACCTAGAAGCTCAGCTCCTGAATTCTATGTTTTTTTCAGCATACTATATTTTTCAGGGCTTTACTGTTATTACTCCAATTAAGACAGATATTTAATTAGCAAATTCTTATCTCTAAAGGGAAATATTGACTTAAAAACAACCACTTTCAGCCACAAGATTGTAAACACAGCCTGGCAAACTAGTATTAACCAGTCTAATTAGGAAAGAGTTTTTAAAAAATCCAACCAAATATTTCTTTAACAAAATGCCATCCAAGATCTCAGTTATGAACCATCAATGTTTTCTGTCTCTCTTTTCTACACGAGCAAGACCTGCGTGGTTGGTCTGGTATTTACATAAACTCTGAAAAGGCTCATGTCTAACTGAACTGGCAATGAAACAATTCTTGTCCTTTCTGACTTCAGTGCTTCTAGGTCATAATTAGACTTATAAATATATGCTATTTATGCTGCTATATTAGCACACATGAATAATCCCAAGCATATTCAGATTTAATCAGCTTTAAGTAAATGAAGAGGGATTTGAGAACCCAAAAAGAGCAGGTAGAGCCCTTGCTTATGCAGAAATCTTAAAATGGGCAGTTTCCCAAGGAGCTTCTCTGCCTCTCTGACAGCTGCAGTGTCAGCGGGCACTAATCTATCATCATTACTCTTTGGTTCACACTGGCTGCTGGGACACAGGGATGTAAGGACAAGAAATTAATGGCATGGCAGTGAAATAGGAAAGAGATTTAGGAATTCAGGGGAGATTGGAGAAAAGGAACTGAATCACTGGACTAGAGAGACGTAAGCTAGGGGCATGGGATTAAGAAAACATTAGAGCATTGCTTTTTTAGGACTAAAGAATAAATTGCTTCTAATAATGTATCACATAACACAGCTCTATTTCATTACAATGTATGGTAAATACACTTTGAAAAGCATTTGATTTGCAATATATTTTTGAAGTAAATTTGGAGTCTGTGAAAGAATTTGGTGGCTATACATATTGATGCAGTAGATCGGTACCTGGGAGTGGGCAGAAGAATAAGAACTGTTCCTGACCAGGGTTCTTGCAATCAGCAAGTAACTCAGGCATGCATGCACAACCATAACAGTAGGGAACAGGGGAGTCTTGGAGCAGTAATCCCCTCTTGCTTGTAACCTTCTGTCTCATGTGCCCCCAAGAAGGTCACACTTTGTTCAAATTACTCATGCATCTTCCAGTTTAAGTAATGTAGACAAATAGAATTCTGTCTTGATAAGACATTAATTCGACTACATTCTAAATTTTCAGCCACTGTCCTGGGAATTGGTTGGGGAAAGTTAACTTTTTAAAGGTTTGTGAATAAAAAGCTATAGTCAAACCAAGATGAAATTCTTCCTGAATACAAATGTCAGGGATTTCCCCAGTGGTGCACTCACAGATAGGAAGGAGACAGAGGGAAAAGGAAATGGCCACTCACCCAAACTCCAAAGTTCTGTTATAAAAACAATTCTAAAAGTCCTCTTCCTGCTCTGACAGTATTTGAATTAACAATGTGGATGGATTTTGTAATGAAATTTTTGTATCTCACTAATTGGGATACTGGACCTTTCATGAGCTCTTACATAAATATGAATAGCCATGGTTGAGTTGGCACAAAGGCCTTTCTGTGAATAGCTAATGTAGACTTCTTAGTCTAATTTCAACCCATTTGGTTGAAAGTGGCAAAAGCTGGAAAGAAAGTCTCAAGTCAGCCAACTGTTATAGAAAATGTTCTTTTCCATCCTTACAGGATTGTGCTGGAAACATAGTAGACAGTGTGATCTGAGAGGAAGGCTCTAAAATGTTAAATGATTTCTTGTATAGCTTTCATCTTTCTATTTATTCCAAACCCTCTCTAGATGATCAATAACACCTAAACGTATAACATAAATATTATATAAATAGTTGTCATAATGTGTTGTTTAGAAATAATGACAAGATAATCTTATTCAGCACAGCTATAATTATAAAACTCTTTAGTATCCGAAGATGGCTGAGTGCATGGGTTCAGATGACACTGAGGGGGACTGATAGCTTCTATCACAAATTTAAACTAACTTGAGAACCACCATGGTTGTCCTTGTATTTTCACTGTAGCGTAATTACAATATAATATTCCAGTAATGATAGGAAACACAGAGGTTACTTAAGAAGCATACGGCAAATCAAGCAAAAAAAAAAAAGCCAGCCATTGAGTTGAACAAAACCCCAAATGCTCCATCAACCTGTATATCAGCCCAGCTAATATATATATATATATATATATATATATATATATATATATATATATATATATCATTACACACAGGGTTCAGTGGCTTATTGAGGTGCTATTGTAAGGCACTTCTTACAGTATAAAAGGGTCAATGCTTGAAGAATTAGGCTCATTTGCTAAGTCACATGGAGCCACTAAGAGGTAGACAAAGATTTCCTCCATAAATTAACTGACTGGGTGAGTAATTGCTTCGCACTTGCCAAGCACTGTGCTAGAGAGGAAAAGGGCACTCCTTGCCTCTCTCAAAGTCTCAACAGATACCACATCTGTTCCCTCACGTTGCTTTGTGAAATCGTTTTGTGCACAACACAGATCTGGAAGCTAAATCGATTTTCAACTCCAATAAAAGTGAGGACTCTTTAAACGTTATCAATGGCCCTCTGGCTTCTAATCCACAACGGAGTAGTCACCTATTGACTACGGAAATCTTTGCTTTAGTTTTATTTTCTAAGCAAACACAGACTGTATTGGTTTGAGACCCAGTACAGGTTTCCTTTTATAGACTGTCACACTAAGGCTCCTATCTTTACGAGAGGCAGCATATGGTAGCACAAAAACAAACTTCTCTAAGCTTTTCCTGAGTCATTATTACTGGAAGAAATATGGCTTGTGAAGCATTGTGTAGGTTGCCCATGTTTATAGAGGTATTTCAAACAAGCATCCAGGAAAGCTAAGGTCTATACTCCTACTTGAAAATAGAAATGGCTTAAACAATAGAAGACACTCTTCTTGAAACAGGGCCTCCCTGTGTCTGCTGAACTGGTATTGGCTTGCCCCACTCATGCCTTAGGCTCCTGAAAGCTTGGGATTGCAGGTATAATCCCTCACATGTAGCAGTACCTCCTTCATACTGTCTGTGCCATACCAACCCAGTGGTTCACGGATGCTGCTATCTTTTCTTCTTCCTGACACATGAACATCAGCTGTAGTTTCCTACTAAAACCTTACAGGATGAATGGATTTGTGAACACCATCAGATTGCCTGGAAGACACTGTTGGTTGTAGTGAGAGCTTTGATTTCTTTAAAAACCTATTTATGTTATAGAAATACGTTTTTCTTTTTTTTAATACCAGGTGCCCAGGTGTAGGATACAGGCCTGCCTCAGTTTACCGATAGTAGTTGGCTATGTCTCACGTTCTAGGAGGGGCGTGATTTTTGCCAGCTGCAGATGGTTTAATTCTGGGGAAGGAATAAATGCCAGAGCCCCAAGAGGGGCTGGAGGAGCTCTGAAGGAGGAGGTGGCCTGTCGCTCCCACTGCCGCTCCCAGGTGCTGGTGTTGCTGTTTGTCAGGGACTAGAAGTTGGAGATTGAACTGGCCCCAAGAAACATGACATCCCTAATCAACAGGAAGTAGTCTATTTTTTAGCTGAAAGAAATCTATGTCCCCTTTCCCCTCTAACATCCTTTCTCTCCTACCTAGTGTTGGGGGATTGGAAGGAATCAGGATGGATTAAAGGTTGGAAGGGAAGTAGAGGTAAAAGAATGCAATAAAATAGCCACCAAAAAAAAAAAAACCAAACAGTTGGTAATGTTTGCTGTTGTTGCTTTTTGTTTTAAATATGGTCCTGGCAATCAGTTGGTGCTAAGACTGGCTCTGTGAGAGCCTTACATGCATTCCCCAGACTGTTTTATCTATGTTCTGTGACATTAAGGAAGTCATGATGGGTAGGAGGTGCCCAGAGCTGTCACATCGGCTTGCGTATTTGACTTGACAGTGGCCACTCCTCTATTAGCTCCCCATAGGAACAGGAAGGGCTCGCTGTTATCTTGGCTTCCAGATATTGTGGCCAAGAAAAGGAAGCCGGACGGTAGATAGCAGGTGACGCTGTAGAGGGAGCGGGTGAAGTGCAGCTAGGCATTCCCCAACATGTGTGTGCGTGTATGTGATCAAACAGCATGTGATCGTCTCCATCCACTTCCTAAGCATATGACAGAGTTCCTTCTGTGCATCGGTGTTTGGAAAAGGCAATGGGGGCTGCACATGTGTGAGGAAGACAAGAGGTTTAGAATACTGCAGGACATGTGGAAACTTAGACAGTTGACATTTTGGTTTCTTGAGAAGTTGTGATGTTACATAAAGCTTCTTCTTCTGAAACAGACAGAGCCTGGAAACTGCTCGTTACAAAACACAGCCAGGGAGCTCTGTGTGGAAGGCTCCTCTGCAAACATCTGAGGGAGAGAGAGGCAAGCCAGCTCATGGAGCTATTAGGAATCCGGTCTTCTGGCCGCTCGCGCTCTGGCACCTTTACAGCAGTTCTGAGTCAGAGCGCTGCGGAACACGGTCCTGGGCCAGACCAGCCATCTGCTGTCGGCTCACAGACGAGTCACAGTGGGAAAGGAAGGTTCTTGCTGGGGTGCCATGTGCACCCACTCCACAAACTGTGTGTGTGGCTGGCAGTGCTTCATGTAACACCAAGCAAGACTTAGGGATTTTTGGTTTTTTGTTTTTTCTGAAGAGCATACTGCATAGCACTTTCTGGAAATGCTCCCAATGCTAGATACACGTCCCATTTGCATAGAGATATACGGTCTTCGATGTGCAGTCTGCAATGTCTGCAGAGAGCCTGAGACCAGAGGTTCCTCATTTTACCTGCCGTTTATGAGTCAATATCTACTCGGCGAACTGTTGCACTGGTGATTTGGAGGCATTATTTTAATTCTTAATGCAAATTTATTTTTCAGCAGATGTGGTGCTGAATCTATTACATTAAATGAACGAGAGAAAAGCATATGACATCTCCTTAGTTACTAGCAGAAATTCTGCCAAGGGGGTGCTGCGAGTTCCATACTGGGACAAATGGGCTAGACCAATCTGCAAATTCATCACGGGTCTCTATCCCAGATGAGGAGAGGAATGAACATTTCGTTACACTGAGCATTTGGGTGCCCAGCCCCACCAAGCGTTCAGGGATGTTTTACATGTCCCTGACCATCCTCATTCCTAGAACACTAGCTCTAAGCGTGTTGGGGTGTCTGAGGCCGTGTCCTATAACACCCTGGTTTACTGACCCTCTCTGCTGCATTGTTCTTTCCTGGTGCTTGGTTGGGACCAGAAGAGGCTTGCAGGGGCTCGCTCAACCGCTCTGAGGTCACACACAAGTGAGTTTGCTTTGCTTTGAGCAGTTGCTTAAACACAACAGAGAGAGCCGGGAAGGGTTTGGACAAGCTGCATTTGTCATTGTGAATCATAAGCACCTCACACAGAACATTCTGCTAACATCTCTAACAGAAACCTAAAACGGGCGCAGAAAGACAAATCCTTCCAAGAAGCAAACTGTAGCTGGAGGTTCTCGTAAAGCCCATTCATGGCTTTCCTAAGAGCTCTGTAGGATCCCAGGAATTCCACACACCTGGGGAGCCTGGGGCCATGATCGGGACCTCGGAATGCAACAAACTTCCTCCTCACTTATCAAATCTGTCCGTCTGCCTGGTTAGTACTGTGAAGACAAATGAATCATTGCCTTGTCTTCCTAGCAACTATATTGATCATTTCAAGAATCACAGCTGATGTTGGCTCCACATGGGAGCTTCCAGGGTGAAGGTCGGGACCTCCGTGGTTCGAAGCAAAGAAACTAAGAAACCGGAGTGTATCTGGGAGTGGGAGGAAACAGACTGATGGAGGCAGTCAGTGCGCATCCTTTCCAAGAAGAGATGACGATGTCGCTCTGACTTGCTGATTGCAGATTGTGACTCCTGAATGCATCTCCCCACGTTAACAAAGGCACTGATTGCACATAATGGGGGTAGAGCTTTCCATCCGCAGAGGGTTTATTAACCTCTACCAGTGTTTTTTTGTCAGGCTGTTCACAACTCTCCATACATCTCTTAGCTGGCTTATCATGAAGTTCAATATATTTTTGATGCATGGGATTTCAATGTTGTTAGCATATAGAAATGCATCAGTCCCTGTACTTGGAGACTTGACAGATTTCCCTGTGAACCTGCGTAGCTTCTCCTTCTGATGCTTGGCCTGCAAAGTCACTTCAAACTGAATGACGTCATAGTATTCCTCTGCATAGCCACTTCAAACTGAATGACGTCATAGTATTCCTCTGCATAGTCACTTCAAACTGAATGACGTCATAGTATTCCTCTGCATACTCACTTCAAACTGAATGACGTCATAGTATTCCTCTGCATAGTCACTTCAAACTGAATGACGTCATAGTATTCCTCTGCATAGTCACTTCAAACTGAATGACGTCATAGTATTCCTCTGCATACTCACTTCAAACTGAATGACGTCATAGTATTCCTCTGCATAGTCACTTCAAACTGAATGACGTCATAGTATTCCTCTGCATAGTCACTTCAAACTGAATGACGTCATAGTATTCCTCTCCTCGAATTATCGCAGCCTTCTGTTATCTTTCTTTTAACCTTTACCATACTTCAGTATCATTTATATTGGCACGACTGTATTCTGTCCTAATCTGAGATGGACTTTGAGCATTATCCTACAATTTTCCTTTGTAAAATGATCCTTTTTGAATATTATTAGATCGTGCCGCTTCTGTCTGGTTTGGTAAGTCCTCAGCTGTGAGTGTCTCTCTTGGCACCTTCTGAGATCACAGTACTCATTTTTTTTTTCTGTAAATAACAGTGAATGATCACTGATTTTCCTGTGTCCACTCAAAGAAGTGTGTGGGGAGTAAATCTGCAGACACATTTGCTTCCCGATCCTGCAGCTCTTTCCGTTGACAGTCTTGAGTAATATTCATCTATGATTTTCCTTTCTTTATTAACCTCATTAACTTTAGGAGTTTAGGTAATCAAAATATTAGTTGGAAAAGGTATCTAGTTTTCAATGCTGAGGAAAAATTCTCTTCTTGGAGAAATTATTTGGTAGGAATTGTGTGTAGGAACAGTTTGGCGGCTCCTGCTGATGGCTGTGCTGTAGTTATGAAGTGGAGTGCCCTGCAAAAGCCACCTTTCCCTGGAGATGTCACACACCGACTAACAGAACTTAGTGAGTAGGTAGAACTGGGATGCTGCAGAACAGAAAATTATCTTGGCCCACCCTTGGAAAACTCAGCAGGCATTTATCATGTCATCTATTTGAGATTTGGGGATATTCGGGTAAAATCTTTTGGGTTGTATTAAGTTAGACTGTATTAACTAGCTCCTAACAACCTAGAGCAGAGATTCATACTTCATGGTAATGTTCTTACTGGATGCTTCTCATCAACGTATTTAGGAAATATATTGATTTGACACTTTCTTTAGTTCTATGACTAATAGACTCAGGCTGAAGGGATGGCTCAGAGGTTAAGAGCTACTGGCTATTCTTATAGAGGACCCAGGTTCAGTTCCTAGCATGATATGGGAGCTCATAACCTGTGTAAATCCAGTTCCCAGGAATCCCAAATCTGTTTCCAGTCTCCACAGGTGCTGCAAGCACATGGCACACATGCAGACGAAACATTCACAGACATACAATAGTAGTAAAAACTTTAAAATTAATGTACCTCATGTAACTTACTCCCATGGTAGAATATGCCATTCAGGGAAATCCCAGGGTCATGGTCACTTAAGTGTGGCTCAGAACTAAATTATCTCTTATTCCCTTTATAGTGAGAGTTGGGTTTCATGTCTGATAGTCATTATGGAAATATTTATAATTAGATACTAAATACCTTAAATGAAGTAATAAAAATGTATTGATTCATTTTGATGTTACATTTATATTAATAAGTATATATATACTTACTGAATATATATACTAATATATATATTTACTGAATTTAATTAGTTATACCCTTTTCACATCATTTTTAAGCTCTTAATTATTTTAAATTTACTTTTTTTCCTAATACTGTTTATTTGGACGTGTTTTTCTCATATGAGTTGTAGGGGACATTTACATTTTCTTTTTATTTTGATATGACAACTGCAAATTTTATCATTTTTATTGTTCTTTTTGCTTGTCAGTCTCTGTTTCTAACTTTATTACTTTTTACTCTGTTTGGGGGATTTCATTTTGTTGGTTTTGTTCTGATATCTTATATTAGATTCCTAGCTTTTCAGCTTCTGTTCTTATCCAATGAAAACCAAAAGCCCATGCCTACAGATTTGCTCTGAAGGACCACAGCAGCGGACACCTAAGGGTGTAGACTTACTGTGAAGAACTCCTTCCCCTCTCGCATCATCCCCAACGCCATCTAATCCTTATGTTTTCCTCTTTGATTTCTTTTCTGTGAGCTTTCCTTTGTGTTGTTTAGAAGAATTTATTAATTTTCAAATGCACGGTCAGCTTAGTTGTTATTGATTTCTGACTCAATTTCACTGGAATCAGAGAATGCTGTGAGAAAGACATTAAACTTAATGTGACTGAAACTTACTTTGTGGCACAGACGTGACAAAACTTTCATAGATACATCTAAACATTTAAACAGAGATTTATCATTTGTAGCAAATCCAACATTTATCAATTTCTGCCAAATATGTGCCAGTTCTAAATTTATTAATTTTTATTTCTTAATATTTTTACAATTATTAGACTTGAAACAACAATGTTCAAGATATTGGTTATCAAGCATTACTGAGCAGTGATTCTAGAAATAGAGAAAGGCACAATAGAGGGGGGAGGGAGGGAGGGGGGGAGAGAGAGAGAGAGAGAGAGAGGATGAGTCTTGAAGTGAGTTCTGGAGCCTGTTTTTATGGTTACTAGACAGGGGCACAGGTAGTATAATCAAGGGAATCCTTGAATTTTCCCACAAACTGGGGAGATGGCCTGGACTGGAAAGAGGTAGTTACCGAGAATTGATGGGAGAAAGTGCTCGGCTGAGGCAGCACCAGAGAGGAGGTGTGCCCAGCAGAGTGCAGAGTGCTGGCTATGGGCTGACAGCTGACGTCCATGAGCAATCTGCCCGAGGCCATCAAAGAGCCTTCCTGGGAGGCTGGAGCCTCAGCCTCCTTGCCCGGCCCCGCATGAGATGCTGCACTTCCATCAGCGTCCACTCCTCCACTCCGTCATTTACTTCATGGGGCATTGGCTAGGATAAAGAGAGCATACAGCAACAGGGATTGAGAGCCCCTGGGTGCATTCGACCTGCAAGGGTCAGACTATTTCCAAACAACTTTACTGTGCCCCTGAACAAAATAAAGCTGAAAACAAGAACATACCTAGTACTTAATAAGGTCTGAGCCATGATATCTGAGTCAGACACTCAAAACCAATCGATCGATAGAAACCGATGGACAGATGATACTGGAAAGGGTTTGGGATGCTCCATTGTGGTTGGCTGTTTGATTGGATAAAAAAGCTTCTAGGTTCTAGAGGATCCTCAGGGATGGATGGCTCAGAGGGTAAAGTTAGCTACCAAGCCTGATCACCTGAGCTTGATCCCTGCAATACAGATATTTCTACAGTTTGACCTCTGGGTTCCATTGTCACATTCTGTCTCTCTGTCTCTTTGTCTCTCTGTCTGTCTCTCTCTCTGACACACACACAGACACACACACACAGAGAGAGAGAGAGAGAGAGAGAGAGAGAGAGAGAGAGAGAGAGAGAGAGAGAGGAGACACGACATACAACTAGGTGATCCCTGAGTGCAGGTGTACCTGTGAAGGCTTCCCCATGTAGGACTGAGGAAGAAGACCCACCTTGAATAAGAGCAGAGCCATCCCTTAGGCTGTGGTCCCCTAACAGAAAAAGAGAGGGAAAAGAGAATGGGCTACCTGAGCAGCCCCATGCCCCTGCCTCTGCTCCTGGCTGGGATCACAGTACATGCTGCCATGATTTCCTTTGCTGAACAGACCACATTCCTCTGACCTTGAGCCACAATAAATCCTCCACTCAGCTACTTTTATTGTGTATTTGGTCACAGAAAAGTAATTAATACTGGCATTGACTCAGTTCTTAGGGCTTTAGTTGCTGTGGATGTTGGCACACAGAAAATAGTTCTAAAACTCACACTTGTAGAGTTGAGAGCTAGAGTTGCTGAGTGAAGACCACACTAGAGGGCGTTCGTGGCAGGAGTGCAGCTGCAGAGTGAAAGGCCACCACGCCTGAGAGTACAGCAGTGGCCACCATGCCTGAGAGTACAGCAGTGGCCACCACGCCTGAGAGTACAGCAGTGGCCACCATGCCTGAGAGTACAGCAGTGGCCACCACGCCTGAGAGTACAGCAGTGGCCACCATGCCTGAGAGTACAGCAGTGGCCACCATGCCTGAGAGTACAGCAGTGGCCACCATGCCTGAGAGTACAGCAGTGGCCACCATGCCTGAGAGTACAGCAGTGGGGAAGAAACCAGAGCCCAAGAGCTATAAAGAGTAATAACAAAGAGAGAATTAAACCTAAACAGGCACACAATCTAAAGGGCAGAACTAACAGGACCTGGATGGAAACTCAAAATAACCATGCCAGGAAAGAAGAGAAGGCCTCGACCCACTGCCAATCTCTACAGAGAGGAGCCAAATAAAGAAGAAAACCACATCCCAAATGCATGAGCCGTGGTGTGAACCCGTGACACAGATAAGGCATCAGTGTGCATTTCCTGTCAAGAGTCAGATACTAAATGGCTGTCACTGAGATTCTTAAACCAGGTATTGTCATAAATGTAAACTAAAAAATGTAAACATGTAACTTCAAGAAGGAAATGGAACATTAATGACCCTGGGCTAAGAAAACATTTTCTAGGTATGACTCCCAATTTGTGACCATGAGAGAAAAAAAATATAAATTCACTCTATTTTAAATTTTCTGCTTTGTGAAACACACTGTTTATATGCAGAAAGGTCAACCCACACACTTAGGGAAAACATTTGAAAATTAAGTGTCTTAGAAAGAACCTGATATATATGCTGAGCCCAGTAGGGAGAAAACAGCTCAATAAATTAGGAAGAAAAGATTTGAACAGATATAGCAGCAAAGAAAACAAGATGGCAGAGAAGTGCATGCGATTTCCAGCATCATTATCTATTGAAAGAACAAAGATCACACTTCATTTCTGGTTTTTCTACATGCTGTGACTCCAGGAGGCAGAACTCAGGACTGTGCCTCCTAAGCTGTGATACACTGCCCGTGGCCAATCTGAAAAACACTGATTCCCATGTGTGGCTGGGTTGATATCAAACACCTGTCAGAGTGGCCAACCACGCTATTTTGTAAGCTGTTTCTATAACACAATGAAAATCACGTGACCATACAAAGAGTATGTCATATCTCTGTCCATAGCAGCTTCATGTGTAGTAGCCAAGACCAGTGAAGTATCAAAATGTCTAATCACTGAAGAACACATACATCTAGGTTTGTTTATGGGATGGAAAAGAGATTAGCAAGAGACACTGCACCACAGGTGAATCATGGAACCATACTGAATGAAGGAATTCATCTAAAATCTGCATTATTGTGCATTTTGCACATGTATGTGAGTACTTATTTCCAGAAGATTCCAAGTAGCCTGCTGTGATGAGAAATTAGGAAATGGGTGCTTGCTTCAGCAGCTGGGAGGCAGGGTGGTGGGAACTCTGAGGGAGAATCAAAAAAAAATGGCTGAGGAAACTTGGGGTGAAAGAAATGTTCAAATCTTGACTTTGGGGATAAAGAGAAAGATGGTTGGGAGAAGATAAAATCGTGGACCTTAAATCTATACCATTTACTTTATATAAATAATGCCAGAATAAAGTATTGAATAGTGTATGTTTCTGCTCCTTTTCCTCCACCTCTTTCTCTTCCTTTTCCACCCAATTCTCCTCCTCCTCCTCCTCCCTCCTCCTTCTCTGTCTTCCTCTATTCACAATTATTTGCAGACACAAAAATCTATTAATGGCTAGTGAAGTTATTTCACAAATTACACAAAAGCGAGGGCAATATGTTTTTTAATGGCTCGCCATGTGTACAATGTTAATGTTGTACTGGACAAACTGCTCACGCTCTCTCTGGTCCTTGGAAGCTGCTGCAGAAGCTAACTTTTATCACACACTACACCGTGCCTTTGCTCCGGAGCCTTTGAGTGGGAGACTACTTCCATGTCAGCTCTGGGTTGTTCACTCGCTGGGGCTCCTGTGGGCAGAACGAAGTGTGTCTCATCAGCTGGGACCCATGTCTGGTCTGAAACGGCTGACCACTGAGCGCTAACTGCCGCTCCTGTCTGCCATGGCTGGCTTTACATTTGATCGGATTTATAGGTGCGAAACGATCAAGGTTTCCACCTACCTTGACCACCAAGATGCAGGAGCCTTGCTAAGGCTTCGTGGAGGCTTCAACATTAAATAAGAATTAGAAAACATGTCATGTGTCATTTTCTTCAGACCAGAAATAAAAAGGGGGGCTTCAAGGGTAACTGCCATTACTAGAGTCTTCTCCTACTGGGGAAAACCAAATGAGAAAATCGAGGCAGCTTCTAGCAGCTTTGAGCTACACTTAGCGTTAAATGACAAAGTTGCGTCTCCAAAAGCTTTTGAGACACCCCCTGCTATCTGAAGTGCTACTTCTTCCAACAACCCCACTGGGCAGCCAGGAATGAGAGAGAGATGGCAGCAGGTGACAGAGAGCTTGGTAATCATGACAATAGGATTCAGAAGTGTGAGGGTCCAGGACTTCATAAACAGCCTCCCCAGAGGTGTTCCTTTATACAGCTCCCAGAGCCCTGTGCAGAGTCAGGCAGGCATAAGACCAGCAAAGGCAGAGCCCACAGAGAGGCCCAGAGAAGCCAGGGCCATCTGTCTCTGCCTACACCTGCAGCAGGAAGGATCCCCTCCAAGTCCTCACCTGTGTCTTCCACACATCCTGGAGAGAAGGTGAATTCCTTCTCTGCCCCAGTAAGCTGGCTTAAGAAGGGTAACCGACAGAAAAAAAACTGGCAGGCCAATACAACTCATAGATCATGGAAATTTCTGTGGGAAGAACCTAGAAACAGTGACTGGGGATATTGAGGGAACTCTTTCTTAGGGAAAGGTTAAAAAAAGTGTCTTTCTTTCTAATAGGGCATCAGTAACAAGTCAAAATATGATTCCCAGCAAGCCCAGTGTGGAGCATCGGTGAGTTTATTGGGCTTACTTACAAAGCATGGGTGAGGAGTTATTTACGGGAGAGTGGGTGACTCTAAATCAGTCACACTCCCTATAAAATCATAGCGCAATGTGAATGACCTCCACCTGTTTAGATGAAATGATGCGTTCAGCCATTCTTTTGCCGTCTGAACTCTCTAACATATCCAGGTCATGTGTAATGAAAGTAGACTTCCATATACCTGGCCAAGACAGGCAGAAGGAAATGGCTGAAATCTTTGGCAAGGGTCCAGAAGGCCTCCCATACTCCTCCTCTCAGGAAATGTCATAGTCAGCAGATGCAGTGATGTCAACAGTTCTTCTATGATGTCAGCAGTCCTTCTATGATGTCAGCAGTTCTTCTATGATGTCAGCAGTCCTTTTATGATGTCAGCAGTCCTTCTATGATGTCAACAGTCAATGTGCACGCTTGCTCTTCCAAGTCATCATAGTTTCTCTTCTGAAGATGACAGCTCTAGAGGGCAGTACTATACAGAAGGGGTAGGATGGGTAATAAGGTCATAGGAAGGCTGTGATAACCAGGTGACTAGTGGGGACAGCCATGTTATGGTAAAAAAAAAAACTCATTTCATAAATGTCCAACTACTTTCTTCCCCATTACTCTTCCAAAAATAGTACCTGCTTCGTAATAAAACACCAGTAAAGGGGACTGGGAAGGGGTGGGATAATTCTAATGGTTACAAACCTGTCGCCCCTTCTTCTACATGTGACTGGCACTGTAGTGGTATAATTTAAGCTTCAAGTAGGTGAGATGGATATATATGGGCAAAACACAGCATGCCAAATTTAAAATCATATTTCTTACTTTTTTTCTTTCCCCCTTAGGAATGAACAAAGTTTAGCTTGTTTCATAATTTAAGACACAACATTTTGGGTTTTCTTATTTTTGGCTGTCTGTGGGAAATTTTTCTTACATGGCATCCACTGTAACGATGACCTAAGTCATTTCACAAATGGTGGGGCTGGAGCCATTCCATCTGCTCTTCAGTATCCTGGCATTGTGGGTTAGTTCTGACTGCTTTTCATTTTTAGCAATTTCTCATTACTTATTTATGATACTGGGATTGAGCCCAGGGCCTCATATGTACTGGGCGAGTCCTCTGCTTCTGAGTTCTGTCTTTGGTCTCTTCTTACTCTGTACATATGCTCTAAGTTGCCTATGCTGGCCTTCAACTTACTGTTCTCCTGCCTTGACCTCTATAGTATTGAGATCACAGGCCTACGTCATCCAACCTCCTACTGTTCTTTTAGGCAACAAAAAACTTACACCACTAAAGCTGGGGCTTAGCTGCCTGGAATACAGAGGGTACCTGGCAGAAAGTGCATCAACAGTCATTACTTCCAAATAAGATAACCTGGAAAATTTACTAGCAGGATGGCCGAGCAAAATGAAACTGAGTTCCAGCTACTTGTGTGGCTATTGATTTAACATATCACTGAATTAAAAATAGAAATAAAGGATAAGGCATGGACAGGGGAAAGGTTCCTGAAGTTCCACCCCTAAGCTGAGGAACTATTGACAGCTGATGGTTACTTAGGGGGAAAGGTCAGTTTTCCTCAGGGATGAAGCCTCACAAGGGCCATCCATATCCATGGTCATGCAGACACCCCTACACCCATGGACACACAAGTGGTATGAATAGACTCAGTGGTTTTATAAAAGGACCACATGAAGTTGACACCAAATAGCAGAAGTGGGGATAGGGTAGATTTCAGAAGATAAGGAATGGGGAGGTAGATTTGGTCAAAGCATGTGTGTGTGTATGTGTGTGTGTGTGTGTGTGAAGTTCTGAAGCAATAAAAAGAACAGAAAATTGTAAAAAATAAGATTTATTTCAGTGTTTATATTCATAATTTTAAATAAAGATGGTTTTAATATTAAACAAATTGCAATCATGGTAATGTTTAAAGGATAAAACAAAGGCTCCAAAGGAGGCATGGATAACCTATAATTTGCAATATGGCCTGGATTAAATAAGTAAGGACTTTTCTTAACACACATTAGATGACATTAAACAGTAAAATGGTTAACACAAGAAGCCTAAGATACCAGAATTGCAGACTGAAATAGAAATCTCACAGGCCAGTTAATCCGGGACATGTTTCTGGTTAAGCTATGGTTTCCATGTCTAGGAGAGATATAAACTGCCATAAAAATTGGATATTTTGATTGATCAATTTTACACATCTGGGGGGTGAAGATAGTAGCACATATTAGCTACCAGATAACGGAGTTTATCATGGAAAAAGGTAGTTACTCAGTAAATGACACAGGAATAAGTGAAAAGCAGTACCAGACTTACCTCTAATAGAAAATCAAAGTGCAAGGCTGATTTACCTATGATAACAAATGAAAGGACCAGTGGCCTTGGGTTTGGGAGATAACTCACAAGGACACAATCCAAATAAGGAGCTAACTGGGAAACTGGACTTCATTGAGACTGAAGAAACTCATTTGGCAAAAATCACAGTAAATAAAATGAAGAAACAAGGCCACAGAAAGAAAGCATCTGAAATGTGAATCTGATCATGGACCAGATTTAAAGATGGGCAAATGAGTTAGAGACATCTAGTTAAAGAAATTAGTCTGTCCGTCAAACTTAGCTCAGTGAGACTGCTGGTCTCATTAACCAGCTTGCTATGGGGATCTCCTAGCTCTGCCTTCCCAGGCTGGAATTGCAAGCAAGCTGCCCAGTCAAGTTGGCATATGTATGGGTGTGGGGAATCCGAACTCATGTATGCACAACTGTGTAACAAGCACTTTAGCCACTGAGCCATCTTCCCATCTGCTAGGCAAATTTCTTGTATCCCCAAAACTGCTCTAAAAGATAAATTGTTGCAGGATGTTTGATCACACTGTGAAATCTGAGATTGCATACTGAAAAAAACAAAGAAACAAAAAAACTGTCTCTATTTGTGGTGTGGCTCAGCCCTAGCAAACACCTTTAACCAAGAGTGTTGCAGGATATTTGACCACACTGTGAGATTCTGCACTGGAAAAGTCTGTTTCTCTTTATGGTGTGGCTCAGCCCTAGCCCACACCTTGAATCTGAGAGCGTTCTGTTTATTTTAAACAAGATTGTATAAAGTTGGCCATAGGTCAATAGGCAAAGGAGGCAACCAGTTGAAATGGAAGCAAATATAGAAAAAATACAAAAAAAAAAAAACAAAGCAAAGCAAAACAAACAAACAAAAAAACCCAAAACCCAAACCAACCAAACAACAAAAAACAGAGAGTGAGAGGAAGTCAGAAAGATGGATAGAGAGACACAGGAAGTAGAGAGGAGGAGTATTCAGTTGGGAGGGCTTTTAAGACAGCATGGAGATGGAGAGGAGCATTTGCCTTCTGGGATGTCAGTGGAGTAGGAAGGTCAGCTGAGTGCTTTCTCTCCTCTCTGAACCAGCAGGCTCTCACCATGGCATCTGGTTCCTGAGCTTTCATTTGGTAAAACTGAATGTTTCAGATTTTGTTTAAAAAACAAGATAAAAAAATCTATGAATTCTTAAAAGCTTTGAATATGTTCATTAATCTTTTTTTTAATCTGACACACTGAGAACCCTCTGGCACTGTTCTTCCCACTTGTGGAGGTTCATAATCCTGCCTCACAATCTGACTCACTGAGCTTGCTATTTTACTACATGAAAGACAAAATTATTCCCGCACTTAACATTTTTCTCCCTTTAAATACTAATGAAAATGCTAAAGCATTTCTGGTTATGACTTTTTTTGAATCACTGTCCTGCTATATAGCCTGGCCTGGCCTGGTCTAGAACTCACAACCCTCTGGCCTCAGCCTCAACATTAGTGGGACTGGTCACAGGCATATGCCATATGAACTTCCAAGTTGTATAATTTTGTATTTAACTCTGTTCCTAAGAGACTCTTTTTGTCTGTCTTTTTATTAGATTTATTTATGTTTAATTTATGTGTATGAATACTTTGCCTGCATCTCTGCCAGTATAATTCATTCATGGCTGATGTTCACAAAGGTCAGAGGAGGGAGCCAGATCCCCTGGAACTGGAGTTGCAGATGGTCATAAGAAGCTATGTGGGTGCTGGGAGCTTAACCTAGGTCCTTTGCAAGAGCAGCTGACACTCTTAACCACCGAGACAGCTATCCTACCCCAAGTTTGTTTTTGGTTTTTACACTTAACTCTGTACATTAGTTATTTTTCTGTTGCCATGAAAAACACCAAGACCAAAGACACTTATTATTATTTTAAAGTCATTTAAATTGGAAGTTCACAGTTCCTGAAGGTGAGTTCATGGGTATCAATGGCACTGGATCAGTAGCTAAGAAGTTACATCTCATTTACAAGCTTGAAGCAGAGAGAAACAGACGTCTGGGAATGACACAAGCTTCCCAGTGATACCTCATCAACAAGACCACACCTCCTAATCCTTCCCAAATCATTCCACCAATGGGGAATCAAGTATTAAAATATATGAGCCTATGGGAGCTATTCTCATTCAAAACACTACAATATCCATAATAAAATAAAAACACTGAATTCGAAATATATCTAGTATATAATACTAAAGATTACCAAAACCCTTGAGTAGATCATGTCTCTTCTCTAAATATACAACACGATATATTGAAAATATCTCCAATATCTATTATTTTTATAGATGATTGTTTTCAATTACTTTCATCAAAGTATTGGTTGTTATCAGAAATAAATCCATTCATATATCTGTGTATATTATGCCTAGTTTTTAAGTATCTGTCCCCACTTCTCCAACATATAAACACAAATTCATAGTGATCCAATTACAGAGTAACCCTACTATGCAGGTACAAACCATTCAATAAATATTTGCTAGTTGCCTGACCAGATAAAGTATTAGATTTAGTTTGTCAGACACATATACAAGATCTGGTACAATTACATGTTGCTTTAGCTTTGTGATATCACAGTTGTTCCTAGTTAGGACCCTTGAGAGCCCTAATCTAGCAGATAGATTTTATGGTGCTGAAAATTGACACTTATGAAAGCGAAGCCATTTTCACATTCTCACTGGTGGAACTAAAAGAGAATCTAAACTCTTGACTTCTAGTCAATAATATTTTTTACTACAAGAGATTTCTGGCTGGTGACATCACTAGGGCTTCAGTATTTAAGTATCTTTAAATAACAACCCAGGTTATAAATGACTTCATTTCTTGTCTTTGAGATAACAGAGCCTGTACTTCCTAAAACAAGTCAACACCCATCTCTTGGTATACTGTGAATGCAAGAAATGTTCAAGAGATCAAAATGGTCAGAGCAGAGTTAAGATGCACTGGATATTATCCAGCGGACATCTGGCTTGATGGCAGGTGCCTTTAACTGCTGAGTCATTTCACTGGACCCTGATTTAATTTGAATCTTTCATCACATTTTAAAATATCTTGCAAAATGTTTTTCTTCAAAATATTATCTCAAAAAAACCAAAATATTATCTTAAACTGTCTCACTTCTAATTCTCAAATGTCATATAATAAATGTTACATAATTTTTCATTCTGATATAATCTCTCTCTTATTAAGATGAACTTGTGATGGTTGAAATGTAAATGGCCCCAGTAGACTCACATATTTGAATATTTGGTTCCTAGTTTGAGGACTGTTTAGGTGGGTTGGGATGTGTGGCCTTGTTGGAATTGTGTCACTGGTAGGGGACCTGTCTGCTTCCTGCCATGAGCCCATGAAGACCATGCACTCACCCTCTACAATTGTAAACAAGCCCCACAATTAAAAGCTTTATTTTATACGTTGCTTTTAGTTCTTTGTTCACCCAATGATTCATCCTTTTGGTCCTTGTCACTCATTTGTATGGCTCAGTGCCCCTGAGTTTCCTCTGCAGGGCTTACATGAACTGGGCTTCATTTGTATACATTTCCTCCTATCTCACCATCCAGATCCTCTGAGAACCTATGCTAAGAAACAAGCAGCGTTCTAAGGACAGACTTTCAGAACTGTAGCGTTTATGTTGATTGTCTCTAGTCAATCCCATGAAGCACTTGACACACTTCTGATCAGGGCAGATATCTTCCTCTTTAACCCCAAACACAGCATATATGATAAGTCATGTGCTGGGGTTCTGGGAGCCAGAAACCAGTGAGGGCCAGAAGGAGACCCCTGGCCATGAGAAGCCTGTAGCCACACGGCACACTCTTGACTTTGTGCCTCTGACACTCCTAGGGCTCTGACTAAGCTACTCATTAGAAGGACTGCAGCACTGGTTTTGATGAGACAAGTTGATTAAAAACCAGAAAAGGAAAAGGAGGTCGCTTTGAAAGATAATGTCGATAGTGAGCTTCCAAATTAAATTTTTGATAGCTTTGAGCTTTGGCGAAATGAGAATGGAAAAACAAACTAGAGTGGCAGCATTTTTAGAGAAACCTTTTATCTGAAGTAAAATACTCTCCTCAGACGCTGTGGGGTCTCATCCAGTGCCTTTGATGCAGCTGGAAATCAGGACAAGTGTTCTTCTCGGCTGAGGAGGGATGCCCTTAATCCCTGGAAACCAGAAGTTGTAGCCCAGCATTTGATAGGTCTGTAGTGTGCCTCAAAGCTGGCCTTGCATGCTGACTAGCTAACGGGTGCTTAATGTACACAGATGGAGCTGCATCCTCCAAAATTCCTATTTTGGAGCCCCAGCCTGCAGTGTGATCGGGTTTGATACTGGGCCTCTTAGAAATGATCAGATTTAGACGTGGTCATGAGGGTAGATTTCTCGTGGTAGGATTAATGGTTTTAAAATATGTCTTTTATTTCTAATCTAAAGGCTGAAACAAAAAAGACTATCTGTACCATGTGAAGAAAGAGCTGGAAGGCATATTTATGAAAGCCAGGAAGAGAGCCTTCACCAGGAGCCACATTGGCCAGTGATGTAACCTTAACCTTGTCAGCCTTCTGGGATGGAAGAAGTAGATGTCTGTTTAATGAATGAGGCTGTGACTTTCACCACAGTAGCCTATCACAGACAGACAGAGTGGGGCTGTCTTCAATGCTTGTCTTTTAGTTACCATTTCTTACTGTACAGGTGCTGTAACCACGGTATCCATAGGTCTGAGATTCTGTTTAAATTATGATTAAGTTTTGTTCATAAAAAGAAATCAGGGAAGCTAAACTATCAGAGTCCATGGGCTTCCAAGTTCTGTGGGCAGTTGTCTGATAGATTAATACTGGAGAACATACAGCATTCTAGAGGGGAAAGCAGGAGACCTAAGAAAGTGTCAGTGATCTGGAGATAGTAGCACAACTACACACCAAATGAGAACACAGCTATTTACATAAACTATGAAAAACTGGGTTTGTAGAGTTCTCAAACATTTTACCAAATAATTGCTCTCCTTTTATACAGTGCATGGTGGATGCTTAAAAGGAAAAGGTTCCAAACACTTTGCCAATAAACCTTGCTATGTTCCAGAAGGAATTTTCAAGAGGAGATTCATTATGATGTGATTCGGTGGATGAACTATGAAGCCTAAAATAGCATGCTGTGATGTCTATTCGCTAGTTGCTAAGTAGGTCTATATTTAATTTATGAAAAAATGAAATTATACCAAGAATGTTTTCTTTCTCTATTTTTGTTTATGTCACAAAACATATCATTTAAAAGCTGAATTCTGCAGCTTTTGTATGTTGCCTGTAAAGAACATGTAAGACAACATTCTTTAACTCATTTTGTCCTAACGCCTACATATATGTAAGGAAATAAGGAATTATGATATATGGGATGTATGGGGAAGGAGCTTCATGACCAGAAATGTGTCACCTAAAATATTCCACTGCAATCCTATTTGAATTAAAATCAAATAAAATTAAAAATGAAGTTCTACTCAAAGTTAAATATTTTTTAATATCCCGTTTTTTCCTTTAGAATGGAAGAACGTTATTTCAGGTGACTAACACTAATTTGTATCGCAGAGTAGATACTGAGGGATGGCAGCAAGAGAATGCAGATTTGCTCGCAAATGCCTCACACTGGCTGACACGCCCACCTTGGAACAGCTGTGAGCAAGCGAGTGCTTTGGGAGGCAGGTGCACATGGGCAAGCTGCTGCCAACACAGGAGACGTTTTTTGCAGGAAGGTTTGCTCTGGCCCAATTAGTCTTTCTGCCAAGCTTGCTTCCACTACCCTGGAGTAGTTCTCAGCAACCCTTGTGGTCTCAAAGTCCCCGTGCTGCCAGTTTCTGGCATAGATCACTCAAAGTCTACTGTGAAAAAGCTCCACCCTTTTCCCAAATCCTCTTGTGATATTTTAATCTGACTCGGTGTCTCCGTATAAATTGAAATTCTGAGTTGCCATGAGCCCTGTTTGCATATGGAAACTGTCATTTTATATATAAACAATATGGCTTCAAGGCAGCGAGCTGTATCTTAGTGCAGCTTGCCTTGGGAGCTAATAAATATGTCTGTTTTGAAATTCTTTTATTCTTCCATGTGTAATGAATTATGATTCAAAGCAGACACAGATGGAAAAATGGTAGCAGGGTGGTAGCCTTTCTCATGTCGGTGATACATGCTCCGGAAGGGGCTTTTCTTGTATTTTTAAGAAAGCAATAGAAACGCCATGATTTACTTCTCATCTTGAGTTAAACAATAGCAAACGACATAAAAGACCATTTAAAATACATGTATTGCACGTGTGTAAACTAATGCTCCCAGTAGAGAGTCACACCCTTGTTAAATGCTCTACCAGCTGATTGATTAGACCTTCAGGGATTGTGAAGAACTGAATGTTGTATGCAGGTCCAGAGCCAAATTACCTTGCACACTCTCAGGCTCCTGCACAGATTTTTATTTCCCACCTTTGTGGGGATGTAACATGGTTGTGACTGTTAGATAAATGCTTTGGGATGTACAAACTCCTAACACCCACTGGCCAAGAAGACAACCAGACATCATCTGAGGCTGATAGCAGCCATTTCTTTACTTCACGGAGATTTGTCCGTTTAATGTGTCCACCAATGTATTTGAAAAGCATCTTCATTCATGTTTTCCTTTGTTCGCTCACCATGAGAACTTTATGAAACTGCTGCCATATTGGAGAGGTGTATGGGGACATCTGGGCCACTTTTATGGCCACTTGGTATGTTACAGTCATTTGGGAAGAAGAAACGTCAATTGAGGCAATACCCCCACCACACTGGCGAGTGGTCAAGCCTGTGGCACCTTCTTGATTGGTGACTGATGTGAGAGGGCACATACTGCAGTGTGTGGGGCCACCCTGGGATAGGTGGTCCCAGGTGTGTAAGCAAGCAAGCAGAACGATCTATGGGGAGCAACCCAACAGGCAGCATTGCTCCATGTCCTCTGCATCAGCTCCTGCCTCCAGGGTCCTGCCTTGATTTCTTCCTCTGGCTTCTCTGCTGATGGACTACAAGCTATAAGGTGAAGTTAACCCTTTCCTCCACAAGATGCTTTTGGTCAAAGTGTCTTATCACAGTACTAGAGGCCCTAAGATGTAGGGTGACTTGAATTTGTGTCCTTGGGCCATAGACATTCATATTTGGTTCCAGAATAAACATTCTTCTATTCCTTGTGAGAGAACTGTGGGTTTGGTTTTTGTTTGGGGGGGAGGTGTATTAGTTTGCTTCACCAACATAGACATGCATTAACATAATTATAAATTATATACTAATAGGCCTCGTGATAGAAATAACACATTTCCTGGGAGGGATAAAGAAGTCTTCTTGGCCCTAGGGCCTCTTCTGCAATATACAGCTTGTTGAATGTACCAAGCCCACAACATCACATCTCCTGTTTACTACCTGAATTCGGGGTTTGTCTGCTAACTGGTAACCTTCCGATCTGAGCCCATGGCAAGCCCTGAAGAGTAACAGGCTTACTTACTGCCTGATGGAGAATCTGCAGCTTCCCCATCCCAAGATTCTTCAACTAAGGTGCACATCCACTTCGAGTAGCACCTGGGACCATCGCCTCACTCTCAAAGTTTCAGAGGGAAAGAAAGTCCAAGGCACAGTGGATGGGGGTGAGAGTGTGAGGGAGGCACTAGGGAGACTGCTCCATGGGTAAAGTCTCTACTATGCAAGTATGAGGATGTGAGTTCATATCCCAGTGCCCACATAAAGCTGCTTGCATCATGTTTTTGTAACCTCAGGATTGGGAAATTCAGACATGTTGATCCTGGGCCCTTAATGGACAGCCAGCTTGGCTGAAATAGCAAGTTCATATTCAACTGAGAGACCCTGCCTCAAAAGAATAAGGTGGAAAACTTATTAAGGGAGACACCTGATTTTGACCTGGCTTCCACAAGCACACCCATATACACCTGTCCCCTGCACCTCTTCCCCCACACACAAGCTAGTTCCTCTGCAGCACAAGAATCATGTGTCTTCTGAAGAGGGCTGCAACAGTAGCATGCTAACATGGGGCTTTGGCAGTAGGCTATAATCAAATCCCAGACCTTTGCCAACATGACTCTTCAAGACAACATGACAACTGTGTCAGCCTACCACTTGCATACACTAATCTTTCAAATTAGAAAAAAGTTTTTAATCAAATTTTCTGTAAGTTATCCTAGGGTTTTAAGATCTGGAAACCTTTCTTTTCTACTTCAATGGCGATATTCGAACAGAAGAATTTCCAAACCTTTCTTCCTTGTGACTACAAATGAGCAACAAAATGTTCCAAAATATATTTTTTAAAAGCACCAACTTTGCAAATGGAAAGGCAAAAGAAAAGGAGCTTGAAACATCAAAGGTTGCTCTCAAAATACTCTCTCAGACAAGAAAGCATTGCTCACAGGGACTTATCTTGAAAGCTCACATTGGCTACAGAGTAACCTTTAAAGGATTACCTTAACATGCAAGGAATTGGGCTCTCTCTGATGTGTTCTAAAATTCATACCACAAATAGCTGCCTGACCAACACTGTTGAGGGGTGTGTTGTGGGTGAGGAAGATGCAGGAGAGGATGAAGTTTCACAATATGCATTTTAAGACATGAAGACATCTTCTATGACAAACAAACCAACAGGTAGGTAGCCGTTGGCTATCAATCAGCAGAACCTGATCTAATACTTCATACTTAGACAGGTAGGGCTGGAGAAGGTGTTTTGTAAAATATAAATCTCTTTTCTCTGCCAATATGTGGCATAGGATTTCCTTTGGCTAAAAGCTGTCACTGTTTCTGAATTTTCAGAAAATGTGGTCTTCTGTAGCCAATGACTCGACCAGTCATGGATTGAGACTATTTAGAAGGGAAAAAAATTCACATCACTAATGAACATGTTCCCTGGTTTTCTCTATGAAAGTTGTATAAACAACCTGGTGAGCAAACAAAGAAGTGCACATGATATATGGAAACACTACCCATTTTCCATCAAAGACCTGAGCTTGACACCCCTGAGGACCCTGGACCAGCACCCTGAGAATACTTTAGGGTAATTATATATATTTTTTTTCTTTTTTATAGTAGTGATTATTTTATTTTTGTATATTTTAAGAGTCATAAAACAAATCTGAGCTTACTAAAAGCAATCCAGCACTAAAATATAAAGTAAAAAGTCCAAGCTTCCAATTCTACCCTCTGTTTTCTCTTCTCAAGTCCAAAGAATCACTATCATTCCTACAGATCTTTCCCTGAATGAGCATGTGTGCATTCTGACACCTTTAAATGCTGTATATTACATCCATTGTTCTGCATTGTGCTTTTTCACCTAACAGAATGATTCATGTCTCAGTCAGCAAATATGTAGCTTCCTGCTTTTTATAGATACTTACATAGACCATCATGAAAGTCCACACTGGCTGCAGAGTGAACTGTGGAGGGATACCTTTATGTGGGAGGAAAGTGGCCCTCACTGATATGCTATGAAATTCATACTAGAGATGGCTGTGTGACCAACATCTTTTAGTGGTGTTATGATGTTGAAGAAGAGACAGGAAACACTGAAATTTAACCCTTTTCTTTATTTTTCTTCAAAGAACAACTGTTTCTTTTGAGACAATTGAGAGGGATGGCCTTCTTTGAGGTTTCCCAGGAGGGTGACTTTGAGGTTTAAAAAGGCCTAAGCAACTTCTCTGTGTCTCCTACTCTATGATATGAGCTTCGGGCTGCGGCTGCTAGCCAGTCTTTCTCCTGCTGTCATGGACCTTAACCCTCTGAAATCATAAGCCAATTAAAAAACTTTTTCTTTTTTTTGGTAAGTTTCTTTGCTCGTTGTATCTTATTGCAACAATAGAAAAGTAACTGAGACAATAGTCTTACTGGCGGATGCTGCAATGTCTTTTCCCAATTCTTTCATTTTAAAAATAAAAAAAGATGAACTTAAAACTTTTAGCTGCTTACTACAGCTTAATTTTCAGCTTCCTAATATAGAATAAATGTGCTACCGTTCTATCTCATTGTACTTTCTTGGACCTCTGGTCCACGTCCACCTTGTGTCTTCACTGTATTGAATGCCTTGGTCCCAGAGTATGTCGTAGTGCATCCTGCAGGCTATTGCAGACAAAGACCACATACTTAGGGCCTTCTTCCTAGAGCTACTGATCTCACATACCCATGGCTGACTGCTATCATAAATCTTGCTTATTTCTCTCCTGGCACCCAGCACTCTCTGGAATTATCTTGACTGCTATAAGTAAGACTTTCTTTGGTGCTCTCTAATACATCCACATAGTGGGTTCTTAAGAAAAATCCGATGGGAAGTAGTGTAACTATACTTTCAGTTTGTAGTATTGCACATGTGCCTAAATACTTCCAAAGAAAAGTGCTTATGGTGAAGTTCCTGCCCAAAAGTTGGCACTTAAGAAAAGCTTCAAAGGATGTGACAGTATTAGAGACTGCATTCCTGAAGGGCTGTACAATTGTCTCTCCTGTCAGTATAGTGAGTCAATCCAATAGATTAAAACAATTTTTTGTATAATTTAAAAATTACCCTGACCTTAAAAATATTTTTATGGTTACTAAAGTTCCGTTTCATCATTGTTTGAAACATTTATAATTTTCCTTTTGATGTCTTAAAATATCCTTTACTTCTATTATAGCATCAGATCAGAGGAGGTTGTTTGCTTGTTTGCTTTACAGTTTAAATCCAACTGGAATTTATTATTGTGTTTAGAATAATAGAGTGGGCTGCTATTCTTTAAAGAGGCATTTGGTATCTTTTATTAAAAAGTTGAATAGATATTTTATAAAATTAAAAAAATAGCAAAGAAAATAAAAATTACTATGACAGAATTTCTATTACATTTGGGTGATTTCTCTCTATTGTACTTCTGATACAAATACTTTTACAGAAATATTTATCCATTCAAACATCATCAACTTTTGCGTATTATATTTCCTTTATGACAAACCATTTTCTTTGGTTTTTAAATTTTTTAAATGTGATTTTTAATGATGGTATCATTTATATCGTGACATCACTATATACGTTTTGATGTAGACAGTTCATTCCTGCTTTCCTGTTAATACAATTAAGCCATCAATGAAAATAATTCTCATACAATCTGCAAGGCTGTCTATGACTTCATTCCTCCCAACAATTTGTAAATGTGCACTCATTGAAAACAGAACAGGCACTCTAATAATTTCATGCATCTGTTTTGCAGACCAGACAGGACAAGCTGCCCTACTGTGTCTATTATAGACACTCTATATAAGCACTTTGTTAAGAACTGACTACCAAAAATCATGTTAGAAGGTTAAAAAGAGAAGAAACAAGTTAAGAAGAAAGAGGAGGAGGAGGAGGAGGAGGAGGAGGAAGGAAGGAAGGAAGGAAGGAAGGAAGGAAGGAAGGAAGGAAGGAAGGAAGGGAGAGAGAGTCAGTGGGAATCAGTAAGGGAGAGAGGGAGGGAGGGAGGAAAAGAGAAAATAAAATATAGAAGGAAGTGAAATTTCATCTGGAACTGAAGAAAATAGCTATTGTACTATTGCTTAGAGTTCATAAGATACTCAAGAGAATGAGGGACTTTATCAGAGTCTCTGAATACAGGAAGATGCTATATAGCCCAAGGAGGACTACAGTGGTAGGCCTCCTGACTTGAAAGAACCCATGATGGTTTTCTTACCTGTCTGTCTACAACATCAAGCAGAAGACTCACAGAAACATCCTAAAGTAAGACAGGGCAAGAGTGGGAGACACAGAAAAAGTCTACACTGAAAGGACTCTGGCCAGCTTGAGCATGGTGACCTTGGAGAACATGGCTCTAGAGCATTCCCTTCTCCCCCAGTACCTCTGTCCTGCTAAAAACTGTTAAAGTATGTTCCCAAAGCTAGCCACCAAGGTATGTTCCCTTATTTAGCCACTTCCTCCTCCTGAAGTTGATGATCAAGGTCTATTTATCTGAGTATTGAAGTCCATTGATCAAAAGCCCCCATTGGATCACCTAATTAACATGCTCAATTAAAATTAAATGTCTCATCCTAACATAGGGTTTTCCTTTGTACCTTTATAAACTGCCATTTTCCTATGTGCCCAGAAACCATGTCTTTTTATTATAGATTTTGTCTCCCTGTGACATTCCTCTATTCAAACTTTTGAAATGAAGTTCTTGTGTTGATATATTTATATTGAATTGGCAATCCTACAGAATTATTATTGTGGTCAAGAAAATAAACTATCAATGCAGATTTAAAAACAGAAAAGTTAGTAATGTTATCTTGTTCTTGATCAATAAAATAAAATATAAACCAATAACAATAACAAGAAAAACCATCACATCATTCTATGTAGGCAAATTTTCTACATGATTAAAGTTATAAGCAGCACAAATTCACCCATAAACATTAAGGATGAATCCCACTACATAATTCTATAGTGTTTCTAAATATTTTCATCGTTGAGTACTTTGTGTGTGCAATAAAGCTTATAAATTCTAAAATACCAACTACTATCAGTTTCATCATTTAACAAAGGTATCCAAATTAAAACTTTATTTACTGGGTAAAAGGAGTTATATTTATTCCAAAGAACCTTACCTACTGGACATATAATTTAACTATATTTAATATGTTATATCCAACAGACTTCGAGTAGTGACCAGTAGTAAAACCGCCTTTCAAGGAAAACAACCAACTACTGTGGAGCTAAATTTTCAGGCACTCTTGCCTGTCTCCCACAGTGACCAGCAGAGAAGAGCCCATGCCTGATCTCCACAGAAAGCGCTGAGCCTGGTGAGCTAGAGACAATGTGCTGACCTGGCCAGAAGCTGTCCCTCAGAGCCTTCTGCTCTTCAGGCCAATCATCCCCCTTGTTATTCAGTCCAGCTCTACTGGACTGTTTACTGAGCTGAAAGCTAGACTCCCCTGCATTGACTGTCACAGAGATAAACCCAGCCTTCTGCTTCATCAGCAAATGCCCCCATCTACTTATTGGTAATCTATTAGGAGGGATTTGTTCTTCAAATGGGACACATAACAAATTCCCCTGGGTGTGGAATCTTGCCCAGCTCTTCCTTTCCTCTGGGACAATCTTTAGTGTCCAGTCTCCTCTTCTGTCCCCAGCACCTTCTACTGTCAGTAAGTTCACTTGTGACGAGGGAGGTTCCCTTGGTGTGTTGTTTGGGCGATGCCTGCCCTGAGATGTAGCATGTTCACCTTTCCAAAGTTAAGCTTTTCTGCTTTCCTTATGTTGCACAATGAGGGGAAACAGGGCATAGTGTTTCTTATTTTTAAACTATTCTGTGTATGGGTATTTTACTTACAAATTGTCTGTGAGCCATGTGTTTGCCTGTGTCATGTGTCCATTAAGGCTACCAGAAGGCATCAGCTTTTCAGAAACTGGACTTACAGAAAGTCGGGAGCATCCAGAATAGGGGTGCTTGGAATTGAACCTGAATTGTCCATAAGAGCAGTAAATGCTCCCAGTTACTGAGCTACCACCTCATAGGACAGTATTTTAATATAAGTCAAAGAAAAAGTATATTAGACTAAGAAACCAAAGATGTCTCTTTAAACATATCCATCCTTACTTGTTTGATTGGCTGATTTAAGGCCTAGGAGGCAGTCTGAACTCCACAAATATACTTTTAATGAAAAACAGAGTGCTACAGGGCAGTATTTATCTCACTCAGATAGCATAATGGCTACTGAATTGGGAAGGGCGACTGAACTCATATAGATTTCTTAGAGAAAGAGTATAATGAAGGCTGATGCTACAGCCAAGGTAAAAACCATATTTATTTATTCCATGCAACATTCCTCTATTCAAAGTATCCACAGCAAAAGGACAGTGGTGCGTAATGGAATGACCCGCATCTCTCGAGTGGGTGTCATACAGATTTGCATACTAGGGGTGGCTGTTTATGTTGTAGCAGTTCATAGGGTTTGGCAAGACCTCTGCTCTCCAGAAATGACTTTAGTAAGTGACACTGGAAGACCAGCTGCTTGGTTCCTGGGTGTCACGAGCAAACGCTCTGCACATGGAACTCATACCTTGTGATATAGGTGCCTGTGGTGCTTTCTGTACATGGGCTCATCCACCAGGATGTCACCAATGGCCACCATTAGTTAGCACAGATCCTGAACCAGGCCAAGGCTAGATAAAGACAAAAAGCCACCCTGGGCAAGAAAGCTGTACAGTACTCAGGGCAAGATAATAATTCAGCATGAACAATCCATTTGTTCAATATTGGCTCCTACAAGATGCAGGACACATCCTGAGGACCATTTAGAGGGAATGGGCCCTGTTAAGCAGTCTTGTTTCAAGCCCTTCAGCTCTGGGCCTAAACCCAATGGTTTTAATAATCCAATACCCTGCAGGTAATGGGAACAATTCTCCGTAGAAAGCAGCCCAGGGCCCAGGTGTCATTAATCATGAGCATTGGTGACTCACAGCCCACTGCATGCAGCTTTGTAACTTCTGACTGCCCACAGTATTCAGGTCCTCTCCTATGAACTACTATAGCTCAATACTACTACGATCTTAATGACTTTGTCTCAAGTCTACCTTTCTTACTGGTGTGGTGAATTTACAGACACATTGCTTAGCTTTCCAGGATCCAGGCTCACCTCCCACCTTTCTAAATATAAAAAAGACTACTATATACTCCATTGGCTTTTGTGAGGGTCGTGTTATAAGGTACATAGTCAACATTGAGCTAACTAAGCCTTAGCTGATCCTTTCCATAGCATTTTCCACATTGTACTTTTCACACAGTCATATTTATTAAAGATTTACTTTTATTTATGTGTGTGTGTGTGTGTGTGTGTGTGTGTGCGCGCGCGCGCATGCGCGCGTGTGCCTGCGTGCATCTGACTGTCTGTCTGTCTTTCTGTCCATCTGTTTGTATGACTCCTCTGTCTGTGTATAAACTATACGTGTGTCAGTGCCTAGAGGGGACAGAGAGGGCTTGGATCCCCTGGAGCTGGAGTGACAGGTAGTTATCTTGTTCTCTAGAACAGCAGGAAGCATTTTTAAGCACCCTGCCATCTCATCAGACTCTAGTATTTTTTGTTCCAATCTCATTGGTGTTTCTAGCTCTGTGCTACTAATGAGCAGGTTACCTGGGCATGGTGATAGTTTATTCTCCTTCCCCTTTGAAGTCCATTTTTTTCTTTTCCTCCAAAAAGGGCAGCTCCATTGCTTCTGGAGTTCTATATTTTAAATAAATCATCTGGGAGGAAATCAAGAAGCTGTAGTTGGTGCTGACTCATTGTTTTGCTCTGATGGTTTCTTGTCATGACTTTTTATCATGGTCGTTAGATACCCTCTATCTGGGCCCTGGAAGCCTGGGAGGATGCAGGAAAGTGTCCATTCTTCTAAACAGCTTCCTGAAGGACATACTGGTCTCTTCAACTTGACTAGTTTGTTTTTGATCTTACCCTGTCCTTGTGCAGCTATGAAAGAAAATTGGGCTGACAAATCATAGCTTTTTTGTGGCCAATGAAAGTCTTTGGCTAAAGGTTTGGCTGGAGTCAGTGCCAAGAGGCTTTGCCTCAGCAAGCGGTTCATTATTTCTTAATTGCCCATTTGCATGCAGTCTACTAGCCCAGAGGCATCAGTAAACATCCCGTGTAACCTGCCCCTGTAGACTCTCAGGCACTCTCATTTGCGGAGTGCTCACTGCACTCCATTCACCAGGTCGAGATGATTTGTACATGCTGCCCAGTTTACCCTTGCCATAGCTCTGGGAGGAAGAGAAGAAATATTCTAAGACGCTTTAAATGGAGGATTTAAGATCTCATCTGTCTGACACCAAAGCCCATAACTTCTCTTCACCAAATTTAAAGAACCACTTGGAGAGGGACTGAGAATTTTGAGCTGAGCAAATGGTTGAGAAAGGTAAATCAGAGTCTCAAGATGACTTAACTTTGCTTGTTTGCTTGATGATCAATTGAAAAGCAGGCTGTGATCTGGGTATAAGAGTCCTGGTTGGATGTTTCTCTCTTTTCTGCCATTTATTTTAACGGCAGTTCTTTTGTCCAGTACTAGGTGTGACTGGCCAGTATCCTTGAGAGATGGCGCTAGCCAAGAGGAAGTATGTTTACCTAGTGACAGTCACTGAGACTGCAGTAACTGAGATTGTGTGTCTTGTAAGCAGTGATGAAGTGAATCAATCCTGTGTGATCAGCCACACCATGCTTTCACTGATCTTCTATTTATAATTGAGTTTCATTGAAAGACCAAGTTTCTTCTTGAACAATTTTGGTAAAGTAAAGGTGACTTTAGAATCTTAAAAATACTGAAAATTTATTTCCTAGCACATAGTACTTCCATACTACTAAGTCTCTTTATTTGTTAAAGAAACAGACTGTGGTTCTTAGACAGTTTGTGTTCTGTTGTGTGTGAATACATAGTACTTATCTCGACTGTATTTGGAATTCCTAAACTCCCCCTTAACATTACCAGGCATCTCAAACATTTTCTTTCCTATTAGTGGAAGTCAGTTTCTGTTTTGTATTGTTTTTGAGGATTCTAGAAGCTAAAATGTATAATGTGTTTTTTTTTTGTGCATTAACAATCTTCTATGGAATTTGATGAAACTAAACATAGCGAGAAGCTCAAGATAAAACACTTAAGAAACTTCCTTTATAGAAAGTGTTTATAAAGGTTTCTTTTAAAAAGCATTTATTTATTTTTTGTGTACGAATATTTTACTGGCATGTAACTACATGTAACATATGAGTGACTGCTGCCCACGGAGGTCAGAAGAAGGGGTCATATCCTTGGAACTTGAAGTATGATTGGTTGCAAGCCACCATGTGGGTGCTAGAAACTGAATCTTGGTGCTCTGGAAGAACACCAATTACTCCGAAGTTTTGACCCATATCTCTAGGCCAGGACAACTTGCAAGAGTCAGCTCTGCCCTTGTACCATATAGGCAAAGGCCTATATGGTACAAAGGCCTTTATCCTCTGAGCCATCTTGCCAGCCCAGGACAAAATACAAGAGTCAGTTCTCTCCTTCTAGCATGTGAGTAGGACCAGGTACCTTGTTCAGCCTCCTTGCAGCCCTTATAAAGTTTTAATACCCAAGTCAGATGCCTTCACATTTCGGAGACAGTGGAAATAATACTTTAGCATGACCTGAAGAACAATCACGACATACTTGTGATCACAAACCTTCCACGCTGAACACACGTGAGGAGTAGAGAAAGCCTGAGACAGTCTCATTGGTTAAGTGGTAGAAGCTCAGAATCACATCTTGAAGATGGGTATTTGTGATGAGAAGATCCACTTACCAACTTCCCCAGCTAGGGTGATGAAAATGTTCTCTCTGTTACTTAGAGGCATCATCACATCTCTTAGTAAGAAACTGTATGCACAATAAGCTTGCAACACAATAGACTGATATGTTTTGCCCTCCTTATAAACAAAGGAAACAAGACTCATGGAAGGAGGCTCTCTAGACTTTCTCTTTTGGCTTTACTCTGAAATGTCCCCAGCAGGCTCCTGTCTCATGTACCATTTCCCCAACTTTTGTACTGTTTTGGGGACTGTGGGACCTTTAGGAGGCGGGCTATGACCTAGCACAATCAACACTCTAGAAGAAGGCATTTGAATACTGTATCTGCTCCTGAATCCATCTAACCATCTGCTTTTCAACCAAGATATCATGTTCTCTGCCACAGACATAGTCATCTTGCCATGCCTGCCCTGTCATGATCCTTTGAAATCTGCCTGAAAACTGAACCAAAATAAGTGTTTTCTCTCCTTATTTTGCTTATTTTTGTCAAATATTCATGAAACATAAAAGCAACTAATATATTTACCAAATGTGCATGAAAATTCTTACTACAAGACTAATTTTACATGTCTGATAGAAATTATATACCTTATACACATACATACTGGCATAAAAATAAGCATACATAAATATACTCTTTATAGAGTTGTGGATAGACAAACTCAAAGTTCACCTCCAGCTATGAACTACAAAGCATCAATCTTTGATCTCTTCCCTGCATTTCTAGGTGTCTGAGCTGATTCTCCAAACCCATGGATGTGAAGTGTCGCTGTTACTCTTGGTCCCACTGGGGAAGAGCAGAGCACATATATTAGAACAGACTAGATTCTATCCCACCCATCCTTCCACTCTCAGTGCTGTGTGAACAATGAATATAAAAATTTGTCCATTTACAGCACAGCATCCACAAGTTAACAACAGAATATCATGTCATTTCTCCTGGATACTTTTACCCACCCTAGAACATATTGACCTTAATGATAGAAGGCAAGCTGATATTCGGGAGAAAAGAGAAATGGAATTAGAAAGTTGTGTGACATCCTCCATTTTATCCAGACAGAGCCACAACATGGACACTGTAATCCCTGCTGTCTGCATGTTCATACCCTTCAGTAAATCTACCTGTATATTCCTGTTGAAAGTGAGTCCTCTTAGTAAAGATGGCACCCATTCTTGTTTTCACGACAAATGAAACAAAGTCATCAGTGGATCCTGCCTATGCTAGGAAGGTGGCTAGTACACAGAACTCTCCTAGATTTGAATAGTTAAAGGTACTAGATAGCAAAGTAATGTAGAGACCAAGACATGGGCAGCAAGAAGAAGTATGGAGAAACACAATGAGAAGGTAGAGTATGAAGAACCCAAAGCCGGCAGAAAAAAGCCCCCAGACTTGGAAGAATACCCAGAAACCACGTGCATCTGGGCATATACCATGACAGATGCTATATATCTGCAGTGACGCCAGTGGTCTGAACACCCGGTCCAGGAAGACAGAAGGTCTGTTATCCTGTTCCTGTCACTTCCCTGAGTGTCCACACACTAACAAACTACTGTTCTTGTGTCAGGTAACAATTCAGATGTGCATGGTTGTAGGCAACTTAAGTATCATACATTTGGAAGGACAGTGAAAGGACATTCAAATTACAGATAATTAGGAATCTCTATACTGTCATTAAAAAAGAACAGACATTGCAGAGGACAGACTCTCCAGCCATTTGTGCCATGGCAGATCCCCTGGTGTCTCTACAGAATCAGCTTACCACATGAAAGCCTGTGGGACCGTGGTGTGAGGCAGTCTGTAGCCTGGTTGAGCAAGGCCACTCCAGAAACCCAGTATAACATTCTACAAGGGATGGAACCCGTGAGCTATGCTCCCAGACTACTGACTCCTCAATCCATAATCCTGTGGCCATCAGTCACATATGTCCACATCCCAGGCCCCTAGCATTCTGGCTGGACTCCACCCCTACAGTCACCTGGCTACAGCCTGGCTTTCCCCGCCCCTCTTGCCAGGTAACCCAGCCTACTATAAAAGAAGCCTTGTTGCCCCTCCTCGCTCTCTCTGGCCCCTTATCTCTCTCTGTCCTCTCTTGTCCCTCTCTCTGTTGCCCCTCTCTCTCCATTCTTTCCCCTCTTTCCACGTGCTCAGGCCTCAGCGCTTCTAGCCACCAGGGAAGGATCTAGCCTTGTCTCAGCCAAGCTTCCTCAACAGGTACCTGGGAGGTCCATGCCAGAACAGCACTGCCTTCTGAGCAAGGACCTCCCTCTCCGCTAGCCAGGCAGTCTCATGCTCTACAGGTACTCAGCGCCCCCGCAGTCCCTATTAGGGTGCAGTGCAGTGCAAGGTCCTGCCAGCCTTCCCCTAACCCCAGGCGGGCTCCACCTGCCAGAGTTCTCCTATGCAGGACCTGCTGCCGCCTCGCCACCCCCCCCTTTTTTTCCCCACAAGGGCCCTGTCATGGTTCTCCAAGAAACAGGCAGAGGTTCTCAAAGTATAGGTCAAGTTCTTTGAGTGAGCACATTCATAGACTCTAAGGAGACATATGAAGTAGAGTTCTTAAGGTTATACATCCAGGAACGGAACGGGGCCAGCATCCAAACTGTTCCTATTGCCGCATGCTGTGACCAAGGAAAAGATGGTATCTAATTGCTTTTAGGAAACCCAGAAAGAGTTATCAGCATCACAGCAGGTGTTCCAGCCCTCTGGTAGAGTAGGCTCGCTCTTTCACACTGGTGAGTGACATACTGGGACTTGGGAGGGAAGGAGGATGAAGAAAAGATTATCAGAATGGAGGTTCCTAAAGTTTAGTATAATGAGAAGTTAATGTAGCTTTTGGAGGTTGGCATTTTCCAAATATTAATGCACCATACTATGAAAGCTTAAGTAGATGCATCATTTCTAATATCAGATGGTTGGATCTTGGGTAAGATGGCAGGAGGGAAAGGCCATTATGTGTTTTGAATTTTTTGGTAAAATTAAAAGAACCCAGTCTCTCCTGGACAGAAGTTAGCAATTGCCTACCATCTTAATGAGATTTATTCACTTCCCTAGCTCTCTACACATCTGGCCATGTCAGGGGAGCAGCTCTTAGGACACATATTCAGACAGTATGCACAAAGGCAGGAGAGAGAGAGAGACAGACAGACAGAAGGCCCATCCTTATTGCCTTTCTTCTCTACTCTTCCTTCTTTATGAAAAAGACAGAGAAGATGCAGCAGTTTGGAGAGAAGAGGGCAAACACAGACACCAGCTCACATTCTATTTTAAGTGATTATCCATTTGAGTTGCTAAGGCAGACTTTGTCTCTGGGGGTCCTAGATCATTAGCTGTATACGAGATCATCAGGGGAGGTGGTAAAACAGTTACAGAATAGGGAACCGTGTTCAAGTGAGTCGATGGTAGATGGGGAGCTTGACTTGTTCGCAGTGCCATGGGTCCCTAGGGGCTAAGAGCCTGCAGGCCCAGAGAGGTTTGTCTGCACCAAGAACCAAGAGCACAGTAAAGAATGATCCCCCAATCCATTAACCCGGCTAATTTTAAGGCAAGATTATTGAGGAATTCATCCATAATTAGCCCCACTCCTGCAGGACAATAAGACTTGGGAGGGTTGTCACGATCGAGAGCTAGGGTTAAAGAAGATGTAGACAGCCTTCATTCGACCTGTCTCGCTCTAGAACTAGAAAATGAGGGCAAAGTGGCTTGTGAGAAGAAGGCAAATACGGAGATGAAAGGTTTTGCCTCGCTTGCTTATGTAACAAACCAGGTCTACAAGGGTCTGAGATTTCTCCACAGCTTCTACCTGGAGCAGCCTTTAGCCATCCTTAAAAACGTTAGTCCAGGTTCCTCAAAAGCACCACCAATGAGGCTCGAATGAAGACTCATGCATAGGAGTCTGTCTGGGGCCACACCAACCCTACATTGAGGAACAGGGAAGTGAGTCAAAATGAGGGTTACAGAAGAACGCACATCTGGAAACACCTGGCAAGATGTGCATTTAAATAATTTTAAAAAATACTTAGCTGTGTGCTTTCTTATTACCTCTTCCTGGCTTACAAATTTTAAGCCACATAGATCTTTTCTTCATCTATCTTAGGTTTTACCTGTCTGTAACTACATTTGGTCTAAACTTTGCCTGAACATGAGGTGTTTTTAAATGCTGAGTTTAAGTGCTGTTAGCTAGGTAGGCTCTGAGGAAAGCTGCCTGCCACCATTTACAAAGGTCTGACCAAGGTGTGGGTCATAAAACCCATACACAGGACCTGGAGACTGTGAGTGGGGCTTCTCACTCATTCTCCATTAAAACCCTAGATCTGTGGGTGGGGAGTGTCCTTATGCTAAAGCAACTGCAACCTTCACTTTCTGGATGCTGAGCAGATTAGAAGCTGAGAGCGAGATGAGAGAGAGATGAGAAGGTACCCAGGATGGTTTCTCCTTTTCTTCCTCTCAAAGCTAAATAAACACTGACATAAAGATTATCAACTTCACATCCCTAAGTCAGTCTCCTCTTCTCGGCCAGGTTAAACCCCTTAACTCTTAACCATTTCACTCTAGCCTGAGACCCCTGGACTCTAGACCTGAGTACCCTTGCACTGGCGACCCACAGGGTCCTTGGGAAGATGGAGGTATCCTGAAGAAGGGCTTTGCTGACTCATTCTTACAGGGCTCTACAGAGGGAAGTCACACTTAGCCTCGTGTTGTGACTGCCACAGTGTATGGTGTGAGTAGATAATGGATTTCAAGACATTTTCACAGGATGTGTGTGCAAAGGAAATGGAGGGTTTGGACTCAATTTAGTACCTAATTTGGTGCCTACTTTTATTTCAGAAAAAAAAAATCAGATTAACATGCCTGGGCAGGAGAGTTTAATTCTGAAGAGAACTTGTTGTTCCAATTTGCAGAAGCCAGAGCCTGGGAGCTTTAATTTAAAAAGAACCCTGCAGAACTCACTTGTGCATACAGCTGTCAAAACAGTTCAGTATCTTGAGACAACTGAGGGCAAGGTAGCCAGCAGTACACTGCACCAGAAGGCAGCATCTTTTTAAAATAGGTTGCCATACTCTGCACTTCACGGAGTGCCCTTGATTTTAATATTTCATCTAATAGAATACGGAATTTGGCATTTTGTGTAGTAAATAGTGAATTAAATGCTCATGTGGTTTATTAAGGCAAATAGATTCAGAATAAAGTATAATGATTGTATCATAATGTGACATGCCATCCATTTAAAGGAGACATTCCTTGAAGGAGCATATATTCTGAATATATGAGTATTACTGTAACAGTAGAGAAAAGTAAATATCCACTTAGGGATGGAAACATGCACATTTGTAGCAATACTGACACAGGCATAAACAAAGTAAATCCTAGAGACTGAGAGCACCTTTGCCTGTCTTCTTGGTCAGCACTCTGGCTGCCCCACATGTGTACTAGGCTGACCAGACACAGCTGGTTCTAACCCTCCACCCTCCCCTTAGAATGAAGATCTCTTCCTTCCCTCTTTCCTGTTTTCTCTCTGGTACCAGATCCTATGACATCAAAGTGGTGAGTACCTCTGGGCACCGCTTTCTGATTGGACAGAATTAGCCAGATTCAATTGGCAGTTGCTTCTGTGGATACTACAATAAGCCAAACAATCTCTCTGCCTTTACTTCTGTTTCGTTCTACAATTTCAGGTTCATTACTCTAGCCTATTTCTGGAAAAAAACCCTGAGGCGTAAACGTGTCAACAAGACTATGGCTCACCCAGGAGTGAGAGGCCTACTATACTGAAAGAAACAAACTAGAGAAGATGCAGAGGCCTGGAAAGATCCCCCACGCCCACAGGACAGCTCATAAGTCTTAAATGTTCACACTAACAAAGTGATACAGGTTTAGTGACAATCCCAGCGAGCCGCCCAAGATGCTCTTCAGAGAAGTAGGACACACACTCCTCAAACAGAGAGCCGAGCCCAAGCAACAGAGCAATCCTGGACAAGCTCAGGGCTGGAGGTGTCAGAGTTAGTTTCAAGCCCCAGACAGAGGCGCAATAGCCAAATCATCAAGCTGTTGGAGTAAAAGCAGACGCAGAGACCCACGGAACAGAGTAAAGGTCCTACACATAAAGTCCTCTCCAGCCAATTCTCAACAAACATGCCAAACTCACTCTAGAAGAGAAGATGCCCAGAGCTAGACATCCACAGTGGAAGGCTGGACTTTGATTGCTGTTGCACATAGGAATCAACTCAGGTAGACCAAGAGCTCAAACTATTAGAAAGAAACGCTGGGCACAGGCAAGGATTTTCTGTTTGGGAGTCCCTCAAATCAGACAAACAAAAGCACTAAGTGGCTAATGAAATTACATTAAGCTGAAAGGTAGAGTAAACCATCAACAGAAAGAGGAGACAACCCACAGGATGAAGGGAATGTTCGCTAAGTACTCCTCTGAAAGAAGGGTAATGTCTAGAGCATGTGAAGGGTTCAGAAAGAAAAAGAACAATCCCATTTAAAAATGACGGAAGACCTGGGTCATCAGCCGCCTGAGGAACACAGATGGGAACCACCGTGAACCACACTCTCACTCCGCTTTGAATCACTGCTGTCGCACGAGCACTCTTAAAATGCTGGGAAAGGTGTCGAGGAGGCTCGGCTTCATGGGTGAAAATGCAAATGTGTACAGCAGAACGTCCTTGACACCAGACATTTGGGGAAGACCTGGGTGGATGCCCCTCAGCTGAAGAAATACAAATGGCATAATTATCAGAAAAGTTCACTGTCATTAGCCACCCGAAGAACGCAAATGGGAACCCCGGAGGCTCCCCAAATGTCTGAAGGTAGAGCCGCCGTATGATCCAGATGTCCTAATTTTGGATATGTTTCCAAAGTAAATTATATCAGCATACAGAGAGATACCTGTGCACCCGTGTTATGGAGTTGCTATTCAAAACAAGCAGGATATGGGCCAGTCATGAAAGAATGAGTGGGTAAAGAGAATGCTGTACACGATTCACACTGGAGTTTCATCCAATGATAACGAAGGATGGACTCTGGTCATTTTCAACGGAGGAGATGGAACTTGAAGAGAGTATAATGGAGTGGAATGATGGACAGAGTGGAATGACAGACAGAATAGGAGGTGAGCACTAGGAGCATGGTGTGGATGTGTGACTGTGACACTGCAGTTAAGGTGTTGGCATCAACAGTAAGGCTGCAGCATGTGCAGACATTGACTCTTTACGGCATCAAAGCCCTGTCAAGACTTCCAAGTTCACTGCTACCTACACTCCAGGGGAGGCTTCTCTTTTGCTGTGGACAACATTTCCAAATAACCAATTTGTTTTGCGTATAGCACAGAAGAGGCAAGTGGTGTGGTGGAATTAGAACTGAATTCTAGTCCATTCCTTCAGTGATCCTGAGAAACAGGCTTCTGAGAAATGAGGTGCCAGTTGCTGGAGGAGGACAAACCCACCTGGAAAAATAACTTTTCCTAGTAAAGTAACAGAGCCCTGTCCTTCCAGCGAATGCGGCATCATGGATAAAGGTATTTGTCAAATAGAGAAATCAGAGCACCGGCTAAGAGCCCGTCTTTGGGGACCCCAGACACTCTTTTCCCACTAGCTGTAGCCATACGGCTGCAGAGCACAGCAGCAGTAATCCCCACACAGGCTACAGGGGATGCTCGCTGTGGAGCGTGACCTACCCACGTGAGCAACATGAGTGCTTCTTCCCGTTCTCCACCCCCTGCGTGGGGTCTCCCCGTTCGCTAAAAGCGCCTGCATCGAGTTCTCCTTGAGCTCTCCTTGCTCCCCCTTGGCTGCCATCATGTCTCTCATTTAGAAGGCGAGGCTCCGCATCATCTTTTCTGCTATTTTTTACCTGGCGCTTTCCTGTTTCCCATCCTATTCCAGCTGCCCCCTTACTCCTTAGTAATAGGGGAAAACACCATACTTTATTCTATATCCTAATTTTCTCTACTCAATTTCCATTTTACGGGCTAACTTGAAGCTGCCTATTACCTTATACTCTCCCTCTCTAAGTGATACTTTTAGAAAGCAATTTCCAGCACCTCTGAAGCGAATTTACCCGGAATATAATTGCATCCACTTACACACCAATTATAATTACAGTAACTTAAATCCCACCTGCGGAACAAAAGATGCTTTCCGTTTATCAAGTTTCTACTGTGTAGAAGTTGTCCTTTAAATGCCACGACCACAAAATTCTTAAAAGAACAGGTTACCAAGGGCTGGAGAGATGGCTCAGTGTTTGGGAGCATGTTCTATGCCTCCAGAGGACCTGAGTTCAGTCCCTAGCACCAGCATTACAAATGCCTGTACTTGCTGGGCAGTGGTGGTGCACGCCTTTAATCCCAGCACTTGGGAGGCAGAGGCAGGCAGATTTCTGAGTTTGAGGCCAGCCTGGTCTACAGAGTGAGTTCCAGGACAGCCAGAGCAACACAGAGAAACCCTGTCTCGAAAAACCAAAAACCAAAAACAAAAACAAATGCTCGTAATTACATTTCCAGTAGATCTGACACCCTCTTCTGGCCTCCACGGGGACACACATAATGTGTGCTGGCAAAAATACATGTGTGTATTTGCACACACATACACATAAACATGCATGTGTGTATGTACACACACATACAATAAACATACATGTGTGCATGTGCACACACACATAAACATACATGTGTGTATGTGCACACACATACACATAAACATACATGTGTGTATGTACACACACATACACATAAATATAAAATATTTAAAAAATGCATTTTCAAAAGGAAAGATTAAATATATTCTAGTGCCTGTCCTCTATAGGCACTGTCCCTTCTCCATGTGATACATACCTCAGTACATGTGGTGCCACCACTGAGCATTATTGTCCTGAATTTATCAGGGTCAGAAGAAATGAAGTGCCAAGAAACAGCTGGGTCGACGGAGTGACAAAGCTTATTTAAGTCTCCATGATAATTATCTGTGCAATCACATTTCAACAAGATGTTCTCAGGCTTCCATTGCTGACTCAAGTGCAAACCCGCCAGAATAGAGGAAACCCTATTCATGAGTTGAAGTTCTCAATCTCCTTGACAATGTAGCACAATGGCAGGTCTGTAAGTAAACACACACACACACACACACACACACACACACACGGCAACACCCTGGGCCTTTCCTGGAAAATAGGTATAGGTGTCCACAGCTCACAAATCTCTGCCTGTCTACTCATAAGACATAACAGCTTTAAAGTTTTCAAGAAAATTTAAATGTATAACTAGAGATGCTGGATGGTATCCTATAAAAGAACCTGTCTTAGTTAGGGTTTTATTGCTGTGAACAGACACCATGGCCAATGCAAGTTTTATAAAAGACAACATTTAATTAGGGCTGGCTTACAGGTTCAGAGGTTAAAACCATTGTCATCAAGGCAGAAGCATGGCAGCATCCAGGCAGGCATGGTATAGGAGGAGCTGAGGGTTCTACATCTTTATCCAAAGGAAGCCAGGAACAGACTGGGCATGTTCAGGCATCTAGAAGGAAGATCTCCAAACCCATCCCCACAATGACACACTTCGTCCAACAAGGCACACCTTCTAATAGTGCCACTCCCTGGGACAAGCACATACAAACCAGCACAGTACCTTCTCTTCCCAGTTCAGAGTCATGAACACAGTGAAATGATACAAGGTTTACAGGAGCACTGGTTGATCCTAACAACTAGTTATTAAATTAAGCTGAAAGAAACAAATCCACAGGTTCCCTGGTTAGAGAAGTGCTGACTTGGAGCAGAATCCTGCTGTCTACATTTCCTGAAGAAATAAAGGCCAACAGTGAAAGGATGGTATCAGTAAATACTAAGCCCATCTCAGGTTTCCTAGAGATGTGCTGCTCAGTGGGTGCTACGGTTTTATCTTCTACAGAAAAGACAACAGAGGCTCAGAGAGGAGAGGCCACCTGTTAAGAGAGTAGCCAGGCACCACAGACAGGTCCACAACATGGTCTGTGATGTCTTGCCTCCTCCTTGAAATAATCTCTCTCTCTCTCTGATAATGATGATGATGATGATGATGGCGGCGTCCGTGTTACCTATCACTAGGCATAGGACATTCTCCCTTTATGGAGGAGCTTAACTCATCCGCATCAGTGATCCTGGGAAATGTCTGAAAATGTCAGAGGTGTTTGTGGGATTCACAGGAGGGAAGTCTGAGTTACTGCTGTCCTCCCTTAAAGAACTCAATTTTAATCGCCATTGGCAAAAGCTGGGCATTTCACCGAGATGACAGAAACATGGTATTGTCTACAACCCAAGGATGCTCTGCTTGGTTTAGAGGACAACGAGTCCCAGTTAACAATGGGAACTTAGAACAAACAGCAATAATTAAGAGGAAAAGGATCCCATATGCACAGCACCCAAACACCCTGCACAGAGCCCTATTCCTAATCACCAGCATCTTACTAACTATACATACGTGTGAGATGCATCACATACAACATCATGATACACAATCGTATATCATATATATGTGTCACATGTATGTTATATGTATAATGTGCATATACAGTGACATACAATTTTATATCTCTTTTATATATGTGTAATATTCTTATTAACTTGCAAGTTTCTTTTCTTATAACAATGATTATAAAATTGTTAAAAGAGACTTACAGGGTTAAACGCAGCTGCATTTACCATCTCTGAGGTGAGCACTGCTATCTGCAGGAGGACCGTATATGTTAGATGGAGCTTAGCACAATCATCAAATGCAACAATGTGAGTTTTGAGAACTGTACTGTGCTGGCCATTGCAGCAAGTGCCTCTCCCTCTCCTTGTCATCTTCTCACTGCTGACACCAGGCAGAAGCCTCTCGCACTCATTACTGAACCTCACGCTGACATTCAGGGGGGAGACATTCAGTCTTGCCTCTTTCCTGGACTCCCCCCTGCTTCTTACGCCTTCACAGAATCCCCTGGAAAAATCAAATAGTGTCTCCGTTCCCAAACAAGGGGAAACTATTTTTAATCTTTCACAAAACAAACCTGAATTTCACTCATATTTCTATCTCTGAAAAACTCAGCTTTGAATTCAAGTTTCTCAAAAAAGTAACTTCAGATTTTATCCATCAAAACAAATATAAATGAGTGCTTTTTGTCCTGCTGAGGATGGAGGCCTACCAGTATGACATAAGATCCTTTCCTACAAATGACAGCGCTAATCCATCAAATACACTTCATTCAAAGCAGAGAAATGTCTGAGAAGATATAGTTTTGTATAAACATCGAGTTGTCTGTTTCTAAGTGATTCTCAAGTTCAGTTTGCATACATTAATCATTAAACTCCTTAGTGTTTGTTAATGCCACAGTTGTTTTTTGTCTAGTACTAAATGTTACAGAAATATATTTACCTAATTATATGCTATCTCCCCACCATAAATGATGACACCAGTAGCTATGAGAACCCAATCTTCTTCCTCTTTTTGCCTCTTCTCTCAATTTTCCTATGGTTGAGCGAGGTACCCCTTTGCTTCCAGAATGCCCTGAGTCCCTAGAAGGCGTCATGACACTGTCCTGACTATTCATGTCCAGTTCAAGTTCCCTCTCCAGACCCCACCTTTGTCTATGAAATGTGTGTGCGTGCGCTAGTAAGAAAGAAACACAGAGAGACACAGAGAGAGACAGAGGCAGAGACAGACACAGACACATACACACAGAGAAATTGATTCAGACAGATGGAATAAAAAGATTGGCTGATTCTACTAAATGTCCAATCAAAATCTACAATATTTTTGCTTATTTTAAACATTAAGCCTTTCCGGGAAGAATTTTTATTTTAGCAAATACTCAGAAACATACTAGATAAAATCACCCTTAAATAGATATACAACACATGAATATGACAACACTATATTTAATTGTTTCTGAAGGTAAAGCATGACTTCTCTGGGTGGAGGAAACGCCTTGGAATGTGTGGATAATGAGAAGGATAAGTGAACTACAGCGTCAGTATAGGCATGTCTCCCAGGACAGATTAGTTTCTCTATTACCTTCAGAAAAAAATGAGTATTATTTCACCAGTGCACATGTTATAGATATGCACACAACACAAGGATGATATGGAATGGAAAGAGCAAAAAGTATCAAGCATTGGGGAATTTTGCAGTATGGAGGACTGAGCAGATTCACCATTCTAAGTTGAATTCCCAGTCAAGGGTTTATGGGGAGACTGAGATACTTTGGGCCACAGGTTATCATTCTGAATGAAGGCATGCTTCGTTTTCCTTTTGTGGCACGTCTCTATCCTGTGTGTGGAGGGCAGGGGTAACAGTGAGACAGGAATCACTCTGTCACCCAGGCCAGCCTCTAAATCAACAGACTCCGCCAGCCTTTTCCTCTCAAGGACTGGGATCAACAGACATGAGCAAGAGGGGCCACCTTCCCCACTTATTTCTAGAATTTACTTTATCCAACGACTAATTTTACTGTGCAAAGGATGAATAAACATTCGTGTTTGGAGATACTGAAAAATAATCATAGTCTGTTTGAATTTATAAAGAAGAAATTAAGCTAATGTGCCAAGGTTTCTTATGCCCCTCAACACACACACACACACACACACACACACACACACACAGAGACACATATATAGACACAGGTACCATACAAATACATATAAGCACAAAGACACACATGCATACACATACACATACAAATCCACATATACACAGGCATACACAAACAGATGCACAGACACACACATACACATATGCACATATGCATGTACATATGAACACACACATGCACGGACACATACATACATGCAGACACACATGTACATGCACATGCGTGGGTACACACACACACCACTCCATACACCCATACATAGTCCCTAAGATCACCAGCATCTTCTGTGTGAGCTGAAGAGGAGACATGGACGAATGCCTTACTGTGCTCCCCTCTAGTAGGCCTTGGGGAGCATGCTAGACACTTCAGAGAGCCATGGCTTCATTCTGTGCCAGCAGTGGTAGAAGAGTTAGTCACATCTGTGTCCCAGTTTCTGGCCCAGCTGATGTGCAAGGGATACTAAAAACACGGGTGGATGGAAGGCTGATGTCCGGGCCCAGAATTAAAAATACTGAAAGTCAAGCCCACTGACCAAGGTTAAAGTCCCTTGAAGGAAAGCACTGAAGCTGATACACTCTCTCACATGTCTACATTCTAGAAGCCTTAAGTAACAGCCCTATTTCTACAAAATGCCTAGGAAGATATAGCAAAATTTCTAACAAGACTTCTAGGATAATATCTATAGATGCTTTTAAGGAATGTAAATTAAAATCTAAACAGAGACAATCAATGAATACAAGAAAATAAATGGCACTTGCTTTTCTCTCTTGCCCTTACACTCTTGTCCCCCCTTCCCTCTCTCCCCATTCTTCTCCCCTCTTTCCACGTGGTCATGGCTAGATCTCACCTCTCTATCTTTTCTTTCTCTCTTTTCCCTTTTTCTCTTCCTACTTCTCTATAATAAAGCTTTGAAATGAAAGGAAGGAAGGAAGGAAGGAAGGAAGGAAGGAAGGAAGAAAGAGAGAGAGAGAGAAATAAATGAAGCTCTTTCAGATTTGCAGCAAAAGTATTTCAGTAAAATACAAATTAAAACACTGAGCTCCGCCCCAGAGGCCTTCCCTTCCTCCCTTATGCCCCTCTTTTCTAAGTCAGGTTACAGCATCTTCAAATTCAGGATGCTCTACGCTATACTAAGGGTGTCTGCCTCAGTGGGCGTGCTGTGTACAAGGCTGGTCTGGCCAAGGGGAATTTGGGATCGCAGACACTAAGAGGACAGCTGAAAGAAGAAAAGGGAGCCGCAAGCAGAGCTCAGACCACGCGGGTTGGGGATGGACCGGTAACGACTGTCTCCCTTAAGCTGTTTTTCTTTTTCTTTTTTCCTAAGTTTTTTTATTTACATTCCAAATGATTTCCCCTTTCCCGTTTCCTCCCTCCCCAAAAGTCCCATAAACTCCTTCCCTCCCCCTGTTCCCCATAAGCTGTTTTTCTACAGGGAGAATTGCCTGCAATCCTCCGGTTAGACAGAGTTGCCCTTCAGAGTGTCTAGAACTGAGATATCATTGAGTACGAAATCATAATTTAAAAGTGTTTGTAGGTAGGCATGCTTATTAAGTCACACACAATCATTTGCCTTCTTTTCATTTGGTGTAAAAGCTGACTTATGATTTATTTAAATCAGTATTATTTGGCATCTATTGTATACTGTAGCATATACTTAAAAATATTAAAATTGTTTTCTACAACTTTATTAGTTAATTTGTTTATATTTGAGAGAGGGGGGTAGGGAGTCTAACTATATAGCCCAGGCATCTAAATGAGTTCTTGATCCCCTTGCCTGAACCCCCAGAACTGGGATTACAAACACATATCAGCATGTATAAAAATTTCCTTACAGTCACTCTTCTAAAGCTTCAGGCATTTTCTGGAAATGCCTAATACAAAATCATACCCCAAATTTGACTATTTGTTAAAACAATTCTGACAAACAAAATGTAATATTATTCTTGTAATAGATAATAAAAATAGTCTAGATAATAAAATAGTCTAGATAATAACAATAGGATGACAAAACACACAACTCTGTAGAAAGTGAGACCAAAATCAACCACTAGGGGAGAAATAAAACAACAGACAATACCAAAGGTGAACAACACCTGGGAGCTCTCCCTATCCTCTACATCAGTTCTCAACCTGTGGGTCTCACATGGGTTGAATGACACTTTCATGGGGGGTCACATATCAGATATCCTGCATATCAGATACATACATGACAATTCATAACGGTAGGAAAATTACAGTTATGAAGCAGCAACAGAATAAGTTTACGGTTGGGGTCCCCACAACCTGAGGAACGGTGTTAAGGGTCACAGCTATAAATGGCGGTTTTTCACCACTGTTGTTGTAAAGTCCCTATAAGAACACTCTGCATATACATGCAAGGCTTCTCTGGTGGGAATGTGAGTGTTCACTATCCTCTCCTGTGCACGTCGACTAGCTGGCCATGAATATGTAGCTGTAATAACAGAAGTCTCCATTTCAAGTGAACCTGGATGGTCTGTACTATAGGCTCACTCCGGGAGATACACTCTCCACTCCCCACACCTAATTCCAGCCTCCACATCTCTCCACCTCTGGGCATGGTGGTCAAGCACTCCACCTGGATACACAGAGCACAGCGCGACTCCTGCTTTTCTGATACTGTTTCTTCTCATCTTGATTCTCTGCCATTTCTTTCCCCATTGTAATTCTGAGTAAATGTCTTGGAAGAGCTAATGCTCTTCTTTCTCTGAAGTTCAGCCCAGTAGATACAGACTCCTACTCCACTAAAGGACAGTGTGCTATTACTTTCAGCTACAAAATTATGCTGTATTCATGAGTAAACTTGACAAACCATCAAGTTGGGCAAAGCATAGAGATGAGTTGGTCCACACTGGTAGTCATGTCCTCAGGTGAACAAGGCTACTATTTCTAAGGTTTTGGTTTGGCATGGTACCTAGTGCTACATGGTACCACACTTAATCTCCTCAAGATAGCTGTCTGCAGTGCTGTAATATACAGGTTCATTCTACCATTGCCACAGTTGAGGAGGTCAAAAGTACATTTTGCTAATACCTGCAAAGATTCCTGAAAATACCTGTTTTAAGGTAGCTAAGGATTCTAACAGGTATTTGGCTCTGAAGGTCAAGGTCACATTTGATCCAGGCTTACTCTAACACTGAACATGGTCCAGATTCCTAAGAACTGAGGTAAGGCCTCTACCCCACAGCAGTTCTTTGAGTTCATTTGGACTGTCATCCTCTCTTGCTCTCTCTACAATAAGGAATTGTTTCTGGATTAGAGGACTGCATTCTATGATATGCCCCGGGTGGGGCCAAGAAGCTCCAAAGCCCTTCCAAATCCTAAACTTGCACCAAAAGAAGGTCTTGGTTGGGGCTGGAGGGATGGCTCAGCGGCTAAGAGCACTGACTGCTCTTCCAGAGGTCCTGAGTTCAATTCCCAGCAACCTCATGGTGGCTTACATCCATCTGTAATGGGATCCGATGCCCTCTTCTGGTGTGTCTGAAGACAGCTACAGTGTACTCACATACATAAAATAAATGTCTTAAAAAACAAAACCCAACAACTCATTAAAAAAAAAAGGTCTTGGTTACTATTTGGTGTCAGCTGTGGGTTTGATTCACTATAGATGTCTGAATACTGGTAAAACCACTAAGTATGAGAAATGTGCTCATAAAAATGATAAAAAATGACCAAAAATTATAATACCCACAGCCAGCATTTATCAACAAAAAGGGCCAATTCTGCCCCATAACACCACTGCCCAATGCATGGCAGAGCCAGTGCTTCCGATTAAATTGGTTTCGATTAAGCTACAAAGCTTTGCCTCATCTATGACAGTCGCCTGACCTCTCATCAACTGACTGAAAATTCTTCAAGCATCACAAAGTTTTGTAAGGAAAGTGTTTCCACATCTAGCAGGAGGCAAAAATGCATTCCAAGAATCTGTTGAATATTGAAGGTCAGATTATCATACTATCATTTGCATGAAGAATCCCTGAAATAAACTGTCTGCAAAGGCTGATTGACTTGCTAGAACTGTAGAGATAGGGAGAAGTCAGAATGTAGCTGGTCCTGAGCCTAAACATAATATATCTTGGATTGTCTCTGCTCTCCTCACTAGCCAGTCCGTTCCCATCCCTGTGCTGGCCTCATATCCTGTGACTAACAGGTAGAAACCTTCTGTAATTTGTTAACTTAGTTGGCTGCTGTTTTGTATCAACCCCAAAGCCTAGAATGTCATTGGATAGCAACTGTGACCCAAAGCTCAGGTTTCTATGCTTTGCTGTATATCTCCCCCACCCCCCACCTCCCACCCCCCCAACCCCCCAACCTTCCACCCCCGTGGCATAATTACCATCCATATGCTTGGAAAGTGTCTGATATGTGACTTTGTTTTCTCACTATTGAAATTTTGTGACACTGTCTTTAGGTTGGATCCTAGAATTTGGGGTGACCTAAGTATATAGTCCCTGATAACATGGCTCATATTTAGCTCCAGAATAAAGTATCTCTGATCTCCTATGAGGTGAGGTTTGTGTTTTTACATCAACAATATAAACAGATTTACTTCTTGCTGGAAAAAGTGTGCTAATTGTAATGGCTACTATTTTGATTAAGAGAGAGGTGTCTGAGCTTCCTTATAATGATTTAAAATTCATGCGATTAAAAAAATCACAATTGCTTTGGCATCAATTTAACGTTGCACATTAATCGTCTTTCACTCAATCTGGCTCTAGTATTCACGCGGCTGTTCTGAAAGAATCACTACTTCCACTTGAGATAAACTAGACACTTGTGGCATTAGGTAGCACTAGGTAAACTGTAGGAGATAAGAAAACTTTTAGGCTTCATGTAAAATCCATAAAGTTTCATAAATATAAATACGAAAACAGCAGTCACAAACTTGACATGCACAATGCTATTTACCCCTCCATGCTAACATTAGCTCCCATTTAGCTATAATGTTTTAATTTAGATTCCAGACAGTATAAGAATTTCTGAAATTAGATAGCAGTGTTCCAGAAAATAGCATGGAGACTGCAAACACAAATGTCAGATAGTATATTTACTTTTAATGTATATATTAAGTTCTTTTTAGTTAAAATAACTTTATGACCCCAGGATCATAATAAGTACCATGATTTTTTTTTTCTGTAAGAAAACAGATAATAGTGAATTTGACTCCTATCTAGAAGAGTATCTTGAAAAAACACTTAAAATTTTTTAGTTAACATCTGAAATCTCTAAGGCATGAGTAACTTGAAGATAAGAATATTATTTGCTTCCTAAATCATATTTGTCTTTCCCATGATTATATATGCTCCATTTGATTACCCAAAGTATGGGAAGCAAATTTAAAAGTCTCCAATACATTTTCTACATAGTAACAGCTAACACAGCATTGAAGCTATAGTCTTATATTTAGTTGCAGGCAGAATATAAGCTTTGTTTTCGCTTATTATAATAACACAAAGTCTTGCTTCAATCTCTTCTTTTGTAACACAAGGCGGTAGGTGACTCTTTTGAGGAACCCCAATTCCACCAGCTCCTCTGTAGCTCTAACTCTGGGGAGTTACCTACAAAGTGAGCTAGAAGGTTGTTGTTAAAAATGAATCCTTGCTTCTGAGCTCACACTGTGAGAAAGAAATATGTATTCTTCTAAATTACCCTAAAAAATTCTAAATATGAGACTACAAGTGACTGGAACACTTTTAAGGTTAACTAAATATCAGTGGGGTGGTAATCAATGCACTTAGTTACTCGGTCAAGACGGTCCCTGCAGTGGCAGTCTGCTGGGGCAGCCTCTCCTTTCTTCTTTCTGTGGCTAGCATCTGGAACAGTTTAACTAAGCCATCACAGTGCTACTGTAGATAAAAAGACTTCCCTGTAGAAACTTTGTTTCACAGAAATATGAAAGGCTTCCCTGTGGAAAAGATAACATTTGTGATATGCCCCACAAGTTGAAAATGACTGTCAAACTGAGTCTCGTGTAAAGACAAAGATTTGCCGTGGAAATGGTTGTATTACTGATACAGTCCTAGACCATCTCAGGAGGCACCTGGGAAACATTAAATTTGCTCTCACTAAAGGAATACACTATTAACTTGCTGAGAACTCTATGATGTAGTACAAATTCTGTCGTATTTCCACCTTTCTGATGAAACACTGTTCGATACTTAGATGTGTGAAGTTTAATGCGAGGACATTTGCATCCTTTTGTTTAGTGTAGTTAGATGGACACTGTGGAATATGAGGCATGAGACAGATGAGTGGGTGCCAGGGCTTGCTTTGCCTTGACGGCTGTTGGCAGAGGCATACCCTTATCTACTCCAGTTTCTGTAATAAAATACCAGCTGGGCCGTGTGTGATGAAAGAAGTCTGTCTTGGCTTACATCTGGAAGTCAGGGAGGATCATGAGGATGACTCTAGAGTCTTCTGGACCCTTATGAAGGTCTTTTGCTACTGTAAAACACGTGGAAGAGGGAAAGGAGAAGTGGGAGCATGCAAAGATACTAAAGCACCTAGAGTAGCCTTGCTCTATAGGAACCTCATTCAGGGTAGCTAATCCAGTCTTCAGACGTCTCACCTACTTTAACAGTGGCCCAAAGACCTCTTGAAGATCCCACACAGCTCAGCATTATGACATGGCAAACCAAGAGGTATACAAGTCGGAGGGTGTAAAGTCTCCATTTCTAAGAGTATTATTCCAACTAGCACACCTATATAACTTCCTTACTGCACTAAGAGACTCTTACCAGAAGATAACTGGGGATTGCTATACGATCATAGCCCTCCAATATGTCCTTGAATATCTGCTTCCTGGCATTCAAGTCTCGTCTAAGTCCTTGCTATACTGAATTATGGCTTTGTGTGATCCAAACCATACTCCAATAGTAACACTGCATGCAACTTGCAAGGCTAAATCATAAAAGCATTTTGGCATTCCTGTGATCTTTGGGAACTGCTTTGTTCTGGTTCTCATTATAGCATGTCATCCAGCAGCCAGTTCCAATTGGTCACATGCACAGTGTAGTTAAACCATATGGAAGGAGACCCTCAGCTTCACTTGGGTCTCAGGTGACCATTCCACTACTGTACAACACTGATATGTGAGATGCCAAAATCTAAGCTTGCGTGGTGGTCTTTCCACGTGCCTAACCTGATCACAAGGATAACGCAGGGCTATTGTTTTTATGACGTCATTTTTGGAGTAACTTACTGAAATGCCATAGAAACGGGTATAAAATCCAAAGTCACTTGGCTATGATTTCTGTCAAGTTATCTTTGATGCTTTGTTTTTACTCCAAGCAGTCCTTGAGGGTGATGATGTAAAACTGGCTGCTTGAGGAGAGGTTCAAGGTTTTAAGAACGGCACCTTCAGAACGGCAAGCTAAGTAGTACCCCACTTACTGTGAGGGTCTGTGAAGAGTGGTGATAGTCATCTTTCCTGATGCTTAAGCTACTCCTGCTCTGTGACACACAGGTATCAGCCATTCATCTACCTTGCCCCCTTGGTTTTAGACAGAGAGGTGACAGATTCTGGCCAATGAGAAATCCCCTCTTGTTCAGAACATAAACTATAAATGCAAGCCAGCGTTCTGTTTTCCCTGCCTTGGCGACTGCAGAAACATCTCAGTGACATTTCTGAGTCATGATGGAGCCTGAGCAGCCTTATCAGGCAGGACCCATGCTGCCCTTGCAGCCTCTGAGAGAAACAAAAATTGCTGAGGTCAGCACTGGGAGTAATGGTCTATTTGTTCTGGCAATATAACTTTTAATGCTGACTTACAGAAAAAGACTGATGTATGCCTTATATAACTCTTTCTTCTTCCTTTTAAAACTGTGTATATATATACACATGCACACACACACACACATTTGCACACACATAAACCCACACACTGGTACAGTCTTGAACTAATGTTTATCAGTACACAGTTACCTACACATAAAAGGCCAGAGGGATAAGTTTAGGTGTTGACTTATAGTTTGTACAGTCTAAATAGAGCTATTTGTATTGTTGGAACTAGTAAGAAAGAGACCCTCCCTTTCTCCAAGGCTTGAGACTAATATTTAAGGTGACTTTCTGTCACCTAAGAGACTCAGCTTGCTTATAGAAGTAAACTCAAGATGGACTATTGCATTACTGTTGACCAATCCAGTTAATACTCATTTCACAATTGTTCAACAAGCTAAAGAAAGATGTGATCTCAGGATACTGAAGACACAAATTCAGTATTTCTGAATCTAATTTGAACATCTGGATTAGGCTATGTATGTCTAAGACCACAGTTAATACCAACCATTCACACATATTTGATCCAACAAATTCACCTTTTCTTGAGTTCATATGAGCTGGATTTCTGTTTCTTGTCATTTCAAGAGCTGTGGGCAATGCTACTCCATGCATATGGTTGTGGTGGTCATTTTTGAGGTGAATGAAAGACGACAAACAAATGTGACCCTTGCAAAGGCACAGACTATAACTTCTGAAGTCTGAACACCATGAAGGCAGGCAGGTCTGGGGGGAGCTGCAGACTGTCAGCTAGTGCTCCTACCCCACCTCTGACCGTGCATGTGTCGGGTTCCCCTGCCCTTTTTACTGAAGCATCAGAGTCGACTCTGTAGCTGAGATATGGAATTGCCCTCAATTTTTTTCCATCAAAGCAAATAGCTCGATATGAATCAATTTACTATAAATGTTATATATAATACTTACTACATGAAGCAAATGCTTTGAATGTAAAAATCCCAGAGTGCTGCAGAATGCAAATAAGAGAAGCATCTAAATGGATTCTAGTGTAATCTCCTAACTAACATCTGGCTTCCGGCTTCTTTCTTCTGTGTGATTATGGCTTGCTAACGCTCCCTTATGTTCCTACACTTGCACAGTCAGAGTCAGTGCTTGAAAAGGAAGAGGTATCTAGACATCAGTCCAGTTTCTATGGCAGTATCAAAAGACCTGGGTCTGGATATTATGAAGAAGAGGGGTTTATTTAGCCCATGGTTTGGAAGGCTAAAAAGTCCATCATGCTGCAGTGCCAGGATCATTAGAAATTGACAAAAACTTAGATCTGTGAAAATCAATATGCAATTTTGTCCTATTTATTCAAATCAATTAAGACAAAAAACCACACGCTGATTGACCCTAGTGACCTTCACCAAGCCTTCACTTGTTCTGTTTAGGTGAGATGTATTCTAGTAGACAAGAGTTAATGTAGATCAAAGAATTTGTCATAAAAAATAAAATATAAGTTAAAGGGCTGTTTATTTAAGGCAAGCACATAAATTCTTCATATAACCTAGCACTCACCATATATGATCCTCCTCCAAAGCCCGTGCTCAGGAGCCCCAAGTGCTCAATACCAAATAACATTAAGAGGGACATGAAGTGAATCTACATGAATATACTAAAAGATGTTTAAGCAGAGAAGAAGGAATCTCATTAGAAAACCTGGATCACCCTGCAGGTCTGTATGACAAGCCGTTAAGTCCAAATCAGCCAAACAAACAGCCACGTGTATGAATACACGTGAACAATACTACCAATTGAGCACAGGCGCAGGAGCTGCAGGGGGACAGGGGAAACGGGAACTGGAGGGATTCCAGAGACAGCTGAGAGAAGTGACTGAGAGATGAAACGCAAGGAAGTTTAAGTCTGCAACTCAGGGAGGACAGCATGTAAAGATGGAGGGTATGGGAAAGTGATCTCAAACAGTCAACAAGATTTACAAAGAAAATAAGGAAGGAATCTTGAGTCTGCATGCCAAAGGGACTCGTCATAATCAAGAGTGAAGATCCTAGAGTGGACCATATGGAGTTGCACAGAGATGACGGGACTGACGCGGAGCTAAGGGCAAGCCTCGCCCAGCACCTAGGACAGGCAGCTCTCTTATCTGGGGAAGCGAAGCAGACTCAGCTCTGATGTCTCTGTGCCAACATAAAGCAACAGAGCTATCCTGAGATGACACCAAGGAGAGAGCCATCCGGGACAGTAATGGAGTAGCAACAACTGTTCCTCTGAAATCTTTCTGGAAAAGGGAATCTATCATAACCAGCACTTCAGTACTTTGCCTGCTTTTAAAGCTACATCACTTATTTGAAGGGACAGGTAGACTAGGAGCCGTGGGTGGAAAGCACATTTCTAAACCCAGAGGAAGCATCATTCCCCCAAGAGTCTGTGGAAAGGTCCCTGAAAGAGACCACACATCAGCTCTGAGTAAGATATAAAATGATTTGGTGCATACAACATTCTGGGCACCAAGGCACTGGAACTACACAGATTAATTTCTATGGAGGTAAACTAGAAAGTATGCTTTGCTGCTCCTTTAAACTAATAAGTCTTACACCAACTTCTGAGATCATTCTCAGTATTCCAGGTATGGGTGCCCTGCTAATGGGCAAATGGTTTTCTGGGCACGTGTTGGTGCCACACTTTGCTGAGCCACAGAACACAGCCAAGCCCCTTTCCCATTGCGTTTTACTGCTGTGTCCTCCCTCTTGGCAAAGTAAAAGCAGGACTCTCACTAGCTCATGCATCTGACCTTCATTCGTGGTCTCTCCCAGGTAACAGAAATATAACGACTTAACCAGTGTTTACTCAGCTTCCATCACCAAAAACACTGTAATTCCATACTAGAGTTTGTGTGTCTTCCTCATGTATCCCTGGGTGTTTGAAAAGGATATATCATGGTGATCTCATCCAGACTAAATTCCATCTGCTAGATGAGTCTTTCTCACTTCCTCTTTTCTCAGTATGCCCGTCAGGGCTGCCCTTCTCAACACTGAGTTAACGCCTGTCAGCGGCAGGGGAAGCCTTTCCCTTCCTCACTAAGCTCAACACCATCTGTTCTTCACATTTCAGAATTCATTGTCCTTTCCTCTCCCCGACTCCATGCCCCTCCCTGGACCAGTCCAAACCACCTCCTCTTAACACCCCTACGTTTTCCCCCACAAAGTCAGATGTCTGGACCCTTACCTTGTTAGCCCTTACTCAACTGCTTTCCTGTCCAGAGGTCCACTCACACCGCCTTATTTAGAGCGACACCCTCCACGCACCTATGGTTACTGGTCTGTAGCAATTCTGTTCTATCAGTGGCCTATGCTGCCCTCACAAACACTGTGAGTACTTAGGGGATTCACATTGTCTGTTCTCATCTGTCCCCTCTTGTTGTATCCCAGGAGAGGAGATAAAACAGCCATCCTTAGCATTCACAGCCGCCTTCTCTGTGTTCCACCAGTAACAACACACACTAGGAGCCCCAGTTACTGGATGACTGTGAAAAGAGTCTTCCTGAATTCCAGCTGTGGGAAGAGCAGTTTGCACGGGGCGGAGGAAGGTGCAGGGTGAGAGAAAAGGGGCACAGTAGTAATGTAAGACTCGGACGGTGTCAAATTGTCTCAGACAGAGGGAAAGGCTGCTGGGACACTCAAGGAGCAAGAGTTCCAGATTCCTCCTGATAATAGTGTGTGACCCGTGGTAGAAATGACTTAAAAGAGGAAGAATTACTTTGGCTCACCATTTCAGAGCGTTCACTTCCCTGTGATGGACAAGAAAGTAGGTCACACTATAGCAACCAGAGAGCTGAGAAAGGAAGATTTAGAGATCATATAACCTCAAAAGAACCCTCCACACACCCCTACTTCCTCCGGCTAGGCCTCACCTCCCCAGGTTTCTACAACCTACTGGCATAGCGCCAGCAGCTGGAACAAGAGCTTCTTCAGAAGAAAACAGAGAGCCTGGGAAGAGATGGGATAGGACCAGGAAACAAAAGAACAGGAAGCTGGGTTCCCACTCAGTGACAAGTGACCCTTAAGGTTTCTCTTCACCAACCGTGAAAAGCTTCACAGCTTTCCCCTTGTCATCTACAAACTCCAGGTTGCCAATCCTTACCTCACTCAAGTGTTATTAAATGGAACTGACCCCCTGTGGGCAGTAGGTTCCCTCATCCCAGTGGATAAAGGGAGGGTGGTTGGCGATTTGCGGCTTCATTTGCCAGTTTGGAAGTAACCTCTCTGCTTTTCCTTTTCTTCATTAGTAAGGCACTCAGTGCTCCACCCCCCAAGGATATTAGCTGGAAGTCTGCCAGGAACCTGGAACATGCTCCTTTAGAGTCGATAGAGTACATTAGCATTTTGAAAATTGCAAAGGTTTGAACCAGCACTTCAAGTGTTTTAAAAATGAGCATACAATGGCACAGAGAGTAATGAAAAATCTTTAGCAGTACACGACCGTGGCTCTTTTCCTCATAGAACTCTATGTAAGAAAATTGAAATAAAAGAGAGGACCGAGCCACTGAAGGCAAGATGTAAATGCTTGGGACTGGAGGAGCAGAGGTGTCAGAAGATGAACAAGGAAGAGTCCTTTAGACACACCCAGTGCAGAGGCCAGCCATTGTAGGAGCCCCTCTGGGAAACAGCTCCAAGCAGGGATAGTCTTCCTGTGTGCAGGTCCACGTTACAAAGCGCATATTTTGTCAATTTCTAAAGCAAGTCCCTATATACAATATGAGATGTACTATTTCTGTATTGGTACATGTCATCAAATAGAACTTGTCTAAACTAAGCCCTTGCTTGGGAAGAGCTATTTTAAATTAAATATAATATTTTATTAATTCATGCATATAATGCATTATGACTGGTTGAACAACCTCCAGCGGAGAACACCACACTCAGGAGTATACGGGCAGCACAAACTGGACTTGGAGGGAGATATGTATGTGAAGAGAGAGAAAGAAGGTACAAAGTTGGGAGGAGTGTGATGTGGGGGTGTGTCTAGGTGAGTTATGGGGAAGAAGGGGTGGTTGGAGCTTTTTGACAGAGATCAAGATTCAGAGTCACTTGCAGAAGCTTTCACACTTCCTCAGGCAGCGTTGACTGGAATGAGATCAGGTACACAGTAAAATGCTTGGTGGGGTTTTGTTTTGTTTTTATGGACAAGTTACTAGTGGTTGATAGTAAAAGAACCAGATGTGGTCTGCCCTTAAGGAACTCGGGACTGCTCCAGGGTGTGTACTCCAGAAGAAGGCAGTGCCAGGCATGATAGATGGAATTATTTCCCCTAATTCCATACAGTAAAGGCCTAGTTCCCAGAACCTCCAAAGGTGGTTGCATTTGGAGAAAATGCCTTCATGAAGGTAAGTACCACAAAATGCGGTCATTACTGGGCCCTGGTTGCATCTGAGTAGTCTAATGAGGTGATAACACAGAGTCAACACATTCAGGGAAGGAAGAGAAGAGGCTGGCCATGTGCAAGCCAAAGACAGAAGCCTTAAGGAAAAGTACAAGCTAACCACACCTTCATGTAACATCTAGAACTGAAAGAAGGCATCAGTCTGTGGTATGCATCGTCCATAACGTTCCACTAGGAAAGGAATGCATCAGGAATATAAATCCAACTGCACAGCAACAGATGACTTCATAAGGAACAGAGGAAGGATGGGTAATCACAAAGTAATGAGCCCTTCCTGGTGTTCATGCTCACATATGATTAGAAACCAAGATACACATGAATGCCAACTGTTCCTTGACAAAGGATTTTGCCCAATTCACTTTGATTCTATCACTAGGTACTGAGCACCTTCTACATGCCAGACACTAAGTTCTGACTTGCATTAATTGATTCAGTCTTCACTGAGAACACCTAGGACCACCACCATCATTGCATCAATCTGAAGACCTGGATAGAAAGCACAGACACAGCAAAGGTCTTGGTCAATGTTTGACAACTGGAGGCAAAAGTGGAACTCAAATCAAGAGTCCAACTTCCGAATCTCAGAACTACTATTCATACCACATTGATAATGCTCCTGAGATTTCAAGATCAAAGTTAAGTGGAAAACTGGCTGCTCTACCATCAACAGCATCAACAAATGAGATGATAGTCTGACCTCAGGCGGGCAATGGGACGCTTCTGACTGAAAAGACATAAAAGCAAACTCTCTGCCATCATGGCTTCAGTTTAGTCAAAACCACTGTCAACACTACCAGGCCAGGCTCTCTCAGCCCTTCTGAATGGCAGCCACTTGTCTTCCAGATGGCACATTCATGCCCTAGCCCAACTGAACATTTGTATTAATATGCTTTCAGTAAGTTGAGAAAGATACAAAGAGTATATGATTCAGATCAGAGTAAGAGAGATATGATCATATTGACTACACAAGATGGGATTTCTAGAACACTTGGAGTTTTCCTTTGTCATTCACAAGGTCATATGATGCAAATTAGTGTTGGAGAAATGGTTTTGAATAGTTGTTACTAAGAGTGGTGTTACCTGGGCTGGAGAGATGTCTCAGTGGGTAAGAGCACCTGACTGCTCTTCCAAAGGTCCTGAGTTCAAATCCCAGCACCCACATGGTGGCTCACAACCATCTGTAAAGTGATCTGATGCCCTTTTCTGGTGCATCTGAAGATAGCTACAGTGTCCTTACAAAAAGTAAATAAATCTTTAAAAAAAAAAAGAGTGGTGTTACCTATTTCCTTATACCCTTTCTATTTCCTTATACCCTTTCCACCATTCTTTTACAGCACGCGGATCTAGATTTCAACCTTCCTTGGAACCCCAACCATAAAATTATTTTGTTGCTACTTTACAACTGCAATTTTGCTACTGTAATAACTCATAATATAAATATAAATAACTGATATGTAAGATATCTGATATGCAACTCACGGATGAGATCGCAGACCACAGGTAGAGAATCACTAATCTAGAGACTCAAGAAATAGTTCATTTGGTAAGGCATTTCTAGTATAAGCACAGAGACTTGAGTGTGATGCTTAGAACCTTTGTGCAAAAGCTAGTGGTAGTGACATGCAATTATAATCCCATCTTTGGAAAGGCAGAGACCATTGGATCGCTGGGGTTTGCTAAATGACCAACTCAGCCTACTTAATGAGGTTTAGGTCAGTAAGAGAACTTGTCGGGGGAAAAAACAAGATGGTATTTGAGGTTGATGCATGAGGCTGACTTCTGAGTTCCAAACACAAGACTGAGTAAGTAAATAAATATTTATCTAAAATCAAGGGGCTAGAATTGACCAGCTTAAAGTACAATTGCCTAAAGGTGACTGTCTATCAAAGGTTTGGACTTAATTTTTCAAATTAATATCCAGTGGAGAATCTGGTCCAGGAACAATGTTCAGGTCCATGTTTTCATGCCCAGTGAATTAGGCATTTAAGGCTTTTACAGGGCTAGAGCAGCCTGCTCTAACCACAAAATTCCCAACTTAAAGAAATGAATGCAATACAGTAATTAAATAGTGAACATGATATTATTGCAATTTCAGGTTTTCAAGTGAACATTCCTACCTGTTAAAAATCAACCAACAGGCCACAAGTCTATCTAATTTAATGTGTCAACACCAATCCCATGTCATATCAACTGTTATGTAACAAAGAATTGGATGTCACACTTTCTCACCTGATCACCATGGTCTCTAAGACAAGAACTTAGGCTAATAACTGACATGGTTGGGGCCATAAAATTTTCTTATGGTTTTGTGTATCTTGCTGGAAGAATCGTTTTGCTTACCAAAACGGGTAACACCACTCTTAGTAACAACTATTCAAAACCAGAAAAAAAGAAAACACAAGTTGTTTTCCTCCTGTCCTACTAGAGCATAACCCAATTGTATAATCACTTGGATCCCTAGGAAAAGGAGCCAAGTTAACTGTTAGTTTTAGAGTTTTTACTACTCATTAGGGTCCACAAATTGTATGGCTGTAAGAATTTGGGTTTACTTATAAAACAAAACAACAACAGCAACAGCAACAACAGTAGCATTAAAACTCTCAGGATTTTCCAGGCTATAGTGATCAGTCACATGTTACAAATCCTGTAGCATGTTACCCTAACAACCAGCAGGGTATATACCATCAATTTTATAACATTTTTTAATTTTACATCTGAATATATAAAAATCTTATTTTCACATCCTGTTTTTCAAATCATTTTTTTCCTGATAGCTTCCTTATTATTTAACTCTGTAGCAGTTACCTTTTACTTAGGATTCTAGCTTACAGGAGAGTTCCTTAATACTTAGAAAACTTCTAAAGCAGTGATTCTCAACTTGTGGGTCATGGCCCCTTTGGGTGTCATATATCAGAGAACCTGAACATCAGATTCTTACATTATGATTCATAACAGTACCATAATTACAGTTATGAAGCACCAATAAAATAGTTTTAGGTTGGAGGTCACCATAACATGAAGAACTGTATTAAAGGGTCACAGTGTTAGGAAGGTTGAGAACCATTGCTCTAAAGGGAAGGTCCTTAAGAATCAAAGAGAAAACAACTCAGGTGTCTCAGCAAGTTCCTGAAACTTAACAGATTCACAAGGCTCCAGTGACCCCCAAGATAATATACTCATTTAGGACTGGTAAGATTAAAACCCTCTAACCTATAGAATTGCCTGTAAGTTGAGCAAAGAGCCCTGGGGTATGACTTTCAGGGAATTGTTGATCATGCTGGGAAAGGTTTTTGGAAAGGCACCTACCTTTAAATTGCCCATGCTCCTGTAAGTAACCCCTCACCTATATTCATGTAAGTAACCCCAAGAAACTCATTGGTTCACCAAGTTATATTTGGGTGGTATCATGACTTTGATCTGTCATTACTTCCCTATCTGGGGTTAGCAGACATTTGTTAATCTCTCCAGAAATAAAGCAACAATTAGTTACAGAATTGTTCTTATTAAAATATAACGTGATCTGTTAAATAAGCATCTAATATTAGTCAAGCCATCAGGATGTAACCTCACAGCCTGTGTTAGAAAAGGGAGATGTGAAGATCTCCATGACCTTCCTGCCTATCACCAGATGACAAAGATCACATGACAGCACAGGTGAGCCAGACTTCAAAGAGAATGCCTGTCAAAGTCGTGCTTAAGTCATCTGAAAATAGGGATTAGTTCAAAGAAGGAGCCCAGGTCCCCGGAGGGATTGCCCTTGGCGAGGAATTGTTGAGACTGGCACATAGTCTTGACCCTAGGTTTTCAGTATACCATAGGAACAGAAGAATGAATGCCTACATGCTGCTGACTAAAGCTCACACTGCTAGGCTCTGTTAGTCACAAGTGTCTTTTGACCTGAGAGAGCAGGTCTGTTAAGTAGGCACAAGTTATGATTAAAGGATAGATCACACAGCCTCACACAGTTTAATAAAGATACTTTAAACTATTTTTTAACATTCTATGGCTTTCTATTTATGTTATAGAATGCTCTAAAATAACATTCTATAACATAGGAGCATCTAAAGCTTGTGTTTAATTTTACTGTTTGCTATGGACCTGATCATATATCCCTCACTTTACTTGATTCTCACTTTATAGATTACTTCAATATTCACTTTTCTGCTTCTCTCTCTCTCTCTCTCTCTCTCTCTCTCTCTCTCTCTCTCTCACACACACACACACACACACACACACACACACACACACGAGGGGCGGGACAATAGTTTGCACAGGACTGCCTTATGCTCCCTCCTTCTGAGAACAGTAAATATGTCCTTTTCAGGACACTAGGCACCATGGTTGTACCAATTGTCAGATCTATAGGTCAAATACTGTAGAACATTGGCAAATATATTCATAAGATTCAACGTATATTATTCTTCTAGTAACACTTGATGTAGTCAGTCTTACATGAAATCAAGTTTTACTACTCGTTATAAATTTAATATTTACCTCTTGCAAATAAGAGCATAAAATATTTGGTTTTCTTAAACTACAATGCAGGCAGAAATTAACAGCTCAACTGGGAATCTCAACACACTGACTGGGAACAGCTTTTAGAGAAGATAATTCAAAGATTTAAAATCAATCCCCCAGCAAGCAAAATCAAAGTCTTTTCCAAGTGGTTCAGTCACGTGAGAGCAGTAGCAGTGTGACATTTTCCTTTCACGGGATAAGTGCCACCATGCTGCTTTAAAGGGAACAAATAAAATAAGCTGATTTTATTTTCTCCAGTGGAAAAAAGTTTTCAACAGAGCCGCTCTGCGGGCCAGCATGGCTGACCAAATAACATTTGCCATTAGAACAAGATAATGGGTCAGCCTCAGACCCGGGAGGGGGGATTTTTGTTTCAGAAAGATCTCTTCAGCATTTCTCTTGGGAGCCCTGAATGCAGGCTCCCCAGGAAAGAACCTCCTGCTGGGCTTTCTGTTCCAGAAGAGCTGACCTACAGAGAACACAGCTGGGTGTGAGAAGTTGAATTTTAGTTGTCCCAGCATGACAGCTGTGGAGGCCTGGGGTCAAACAGACTACAGACACCCATTATCCCTGCACTCCAGCTCCCTCACCAAGGCGTGGTCCTCCCATCTCCCTGCTGGGTTTCCTTGTCGCCCCGCCAGAGTGTCCTTTACTCCAGCCTTCCTTGCTAAAACCCCTCCTCTGATTGGTCCTTGGTTGCAGTAAGAATATGGCCTGTGCACAACAATGGAGAATAGCACAGCCACGATGGCTGAAGCCTAAGGGAACGGTTTTCCCTACTCGAAGCTACATAGCATCACCTTTCTGCTTTTACCAAGACTCCTAGTCCTTACAGAGTTTGTACTGCCTCCTGGAGCCTGCTAAGTCCTGGCTGTACAGGGAGGAGAAGTCAGACTCCTGGAAGCTCTTCCCTGCTCAGATCCCTATAGTGGAAGGGTAGGTTTGTACCATGATTAAGAGGGAGACCAATCACAAGGGTGAGCAGAGAGGGAGAAGTCACATATACTGTAGTTGAAATCAAGTGCTTCAGTGACTCAGCTCTGTGTATCTCTACAAGCCCATACAAAAGTGAAAAGGAAAGAACATACTCATCTTTAATATCTTGAATATTTTATAATGATTGGTCTAAACCAAACAGTAGTTTTAGATCTACAGCCTCTGCTTAAAGGGAAATATTGTGAAATATGTTTCTATAAAGTCGACTTTGCAGGGACTTTTTAGAAGGTAAAAACTAAATGGTAATTCAAAAATATTTCTGGTCAAAAAAAAAAAACCTGTTTCAGGATGAACATGAATGTTACATTAGGAGATGCTACCAGGTTAATTAAGGGATAGAAATGCCTCAAGGAGAGGAGAAGTGAGAAAAAGTGCAGTTCTTATGTAGGAGGGACTACCAATCACCAGCAAACTGCCTTTCTCTACAAATCCAGACCAGTTAAACCCAGCTATATAGGAAACAAGCATGTTTTAAATTAAGCATAACATCATACAACAGATGTTGGGTTTTCTCTTCTACCCCAAGAACAGCTGCAATGCTGTTGGACATGACAGGTGTCAACTGTGCAATGTGTATGATAAATTGCAGAAATAATGACATAGCATTATTTAACAATCCATTTTAAATATCATAAGCATTTAAATTTCACTTACAGGAAAAAAAAATATCACAAATTTGGCAACAGAAATCCATAAAGGAATTTAACCAAGGATCAGAATTCACTTTGAATGGAATGACGTTTTTAAAAATTGCCTGTCACCCTCACTAACTGTGATTATTGTAAGAATAGAGTCAAGTATGAAGTGTCCCTGTAAACAGAGTCTTTTTCTCCAACTGCCTAGGATATACATCCTTTATCCATCCTACTCCTTAAGAATTACTTTTACCCATGACAAATGTTTCCTCTTTTGGGGTCCTGGATCTGTCAGCCCTGACAGGAGTTTGGACCTTGGAATTCCCTTTGCTTTAAACCAAACAGGATGTCTTAACCACTGAGGAATAAAATCCCTGAGAAGGAAATCACAGTATTCTCTTGTCCACAGCTGAGAGCCCATGTTCTTATCTGGAAGCAACGGACGGACGGAAGGTGCTCACGAAATGCAAGCTTCACATTGTTGACAATGGAGTTCAGCAGGGACCAAAGCCAGCGTTGTGTGCCTGGAAGGTAACCAAAAGTTCTTTAACTGGACTTCAGACCACTCAGCAAGCGGGCAACCATGCTTAGTACCAGACACCTAATCAACTACTCAGGGCTCGTGGAACGATGTCTTTTGGAGGAGAACCTACAAGTAACACTTTCCTAAGCCGGTATAATCCCTAAGTACAATCTAAATCTTTGTGCTTATGTACACAGGTAAGTATAATCCTTAACCTACTTCAGGAAAACTCTTTGCAACAGACAGAGACCGTTACAGAAAATCACAGCCAACCACAGATCAGAGCTGTAGACCCAGTTACTCCCAATGGATGTGTCTAGAAAACACTCCCACACCTAAAGCCCAAGGAATATTGCAGAAAAGGAAGCAGAAAGATTATAGGAACCAGATGATCAGGGTGTAAGATTGTGTCTCTTAGGAATATCAAAGCTATAACTCATAAGGTCTCACCAATGTGAGTAGACATGAGCTGAACATTTAACACAAAAGAAGGCAAGGGGGCGGTACTGGGGGGGGGTTGGAGGCAGGACAGGGAAGACCGAAATGAGGCATTACATCTTAATCTCAAAATATAATTTTAAAATATTGGTGCCATGATACCCAACAGTATATCGCTTGCCCATGAGTCACGGTAATTTCTGGTGTGGAACACAAATGATGCCAACTGTTGACCTACGTGACATCCTGCTTGAGAGAGGAGAGGATCGACAGCAAGGTGGGAGTGAGAAAAGAAACTGTTCTGGAGATGCTGGGAAGCAAAGAAGAGCAGAGGAAAGAATGACATCACAAGAGGGATGGATGACAACACACCCGCTGCTGTATCCTTTGCCACCACCTCCTAAAGCAATGCAAAGATCTTATTATTTCATGGTAGTCGCTGGGATAATTACTGCAGGAGGACCTGGAAGTGGAAACTGCTGAGCTGACACACAATCCGACTTCCCTGGAATTCCAGCAGCAATGAGGAAATGATTCACATCTCTGAAAGTCTTAGAGAAATTAGTCTTCCCATCATGAAGACTCAGTGGGTGCTGGTATTCGTCCCAGCAGTGATGCTGATGGGTAATTCTCGTACAAAGCTGAATTTCATGTTCAATTTCGTTGCTCATCTCTTGACTCCAACAAAGGAAAGCATTAGCTTATAATTCCGTAACTAATGCAGCAGATGCGAAATAGAAATATTCACATTTGTATGATACTTATACAGACAACAAATGTCTATTTGTGGACAGTGTAAGACATATAAATACAGTAACTATTTTAAGATTTGGATGAGCCTTCCGGAGGACAAGATGCAGCTGGTTTCTTAACCACAGTATATACATTTACCATTTTACCTGGATGGCTACAATGTATTTTGATGGGTTTTGTGGCAAAGCTGATATGATGTCTGGAGTGTTTTATTTCCCATGTGAAGTTTCCTTAAATAGACATACTTGTGAATAAATAGAAACAAAAAAATGGCTTACTGTATAGCCCCTGTCAATAAACACTTCAACATTCCATGACCGTACATTTGGTTTTAAATGACCAAAAACCCTTCTGGACGTCTTGGTTAGACAGGAGTTGAGTCTTCCTGTTGGTGTTCAGAACATGTGAAGAAGCCCCGTGAGCTTTAGAAGCAGGGTGGACAGCTTGTAGGAGTCACGGATTTACAAAGCTATGTCATGATGTGTGACACATTCAAGCTGCCCAGCTTTGCAGAGGGAAAAGGACACATGAGATAATTGAGGGGACTTGCAAAGAACAGAGGGGAAGGGAAGAGACTCCAGTTACTCCTCTGCCTCGGACAGTAACCAAATTAAACAGCACAGTCTGGAGGAAAGGAGAACCAAAAAACTCCACACAAACAGGTTCCTCCCTCCCAAACAGTCCGTTTCTTTCTCAGCCTCAGCTAACTCCTTATTTTCCAGTTCATTCCAAAGAAAGACCAGCATTCTACAGCCCCATAACAGTGATGCTACTTTCACGGGCTTTCCATCCAACAAATGGATTAAGCTAAATATGGTAGTATTTCCATAAAGTTTAGCTTCCTAAATATTTGTCTCTACCAACAGATGATAGGGAGTAGCCATTTTGACACTCCCCCTGAGTTCACACTTGTTACTGAGTGCCTCCAGTTGCCGAGGTGGCTGGCGAGGAACCTTGAGCTTAGGCAGTGCTATTGTGCTGGCTTTTGAGTCAAGTAACACACTCCAAAGTGGGTTTTTGCACCTGTTAAAATGTATTTACCTGTCATGCTACAGATTCACGTAACTGCCCTCAGCTGGCTAATTTTCAGTACCTGCGGACAGCAGCAGCTAGGTTGAACCCACTGTAAGACTGACAAAGTTTCCATTATTCAGCTACATCTTAGGGCTCAAAAACACAGATAAAAGTTCTACTTTTTTAAAAGTGGCGTTGTCTACTGGCATTTTGCCATCTCTAAGTGACTATTTTATCTGTCTCTTAGAATGATGTATCACTGTAACATTTATATCCTTGAATACAATAATATGATTTTTTTGATGATCTGTAGAAATAAAAAATTATAAAGTTATAACTGTATAAAACACTACCACTAAGAGACAATCTAGTGCTTTTGAAGACAGCTTAATTCATAGGCACACAATAGTGTAGCTCTGAGAGAAGCCCCAGTGGGGGAGGCCAAGTACCACAGCAAACATGGTGATCAGTTGCCATGGCTGAACAGCCGGCTTCCCATGGTCAGAAGGGCTGGGATGAGAACTACTGAGGTTCATGCCAGGTCGTACTCATAATCTCAGCATCTTTATGCCATAAGCACCCATCAAGAGTGGCTGCTATGCACTCAATAATATGAAATTTAATTAAGAGGTGTAAAGACCTAATCTCAAATTTAACTAGCAAAATAAACGTTCAGAATGCAGTATTCTGTGTGTTCTGCCTAGTGAGATATCCTGATATTTATCAGTACTGCTAATGGGACTCTATTTGAAATAAAATAAAACACTAAGCCCTTTCATATGGTGGTAGTTACATTTAATCCTTAAAAAAAAGAAAGTAACGTGTTTATATGAGATATGCAAGCACCTTCTCGCCCCACCCAAATTATGCCATTTTCGAAGATGTTTTTACTCTCAACGTCAGACTTTTAAAGCCCCATCTGGACTTGTGAATGTGTGTGGCAGTATCTCTTCACATGTTTCTACAGGGTTGCCATGACCGTTGGGGCTGGTGCGGAGAGCTGCTGTCTGTCCATGCGACCCTGTTTCCTGAGCCTTGTAGATTACATTGCTAAGTGCTGTATGTGTTCTCTCTCGCAGGCCCTACCCGCTCTCCAGAGGAGCCACAGAGCCTCACAGCAGAGCGGCAGGGGCTGTGAGGAGCCACTTGTTCCCTGGAGAAGCTGAGGGTGGTGGTTAATTACTCAGAGGGAGCCTCTGCTTTGTGCAGAGAAGGAAATTATGTGCCTGGCAAATGCAGGAAGTGACAGCCCTAGATTTTATTCTTTCTCCTGTTCATATTCTTTTTGCATTCAAAATAGCAGAGTAAATATATATTCTGCTTGGAGGCATTTTGATAAATTCAATTAAATATGCTGCTGGGCTATAAGAGTTTCTCTCTCTCTCTCTCTCTCTCTCTCTCTCTCTCTCTCTGTGTGTGTGTGTGTGTGTGTGTGTGTGTGTGTGTCAGTGTGTGTTTGTGTGAGGGAAAGAGGGAGAGACAGAGAGAGAGAGATCAACCATTTTTTTTCAAAATTATTCTTATTCAAGATTTTTCCTATAGGTAGGTTAAAAGCTTTAATGAACTATATTCTCAGTTTTACTTAACTTTCTTTCTGGTCTGATTCTTAATAAGTCACTTTGAACAAATTGAGGACAGTATTTTACACGTTTACAAAGTGTCTCATTTTTCTAAATGGAAATTTGAGTAAAGATAGACTGTCTTCTTCTGAACAGAGAAGGTTGAGTTTTAAAACCCACTTAATAAGCCAATGAGAGTATATTGTTGTAACTGAGAAGGTCTGTGTGAGACACGTAGTCCAGTCTCGGGCGTGATGCAAAGTGGGCCTAAGTTAAACAGCTGTTTTGAATATGTAGCGCTCCTGCTCCACGGTCTCAGCAGCTGGAAGAAATTACCGTCCAGAGAGACATGTGCGCAATTTGAATTGAACAGATGCAGGCTGTGAAGGAAATCAAACAGCTCAGGGTAACAGACGCAAACAATATTACCAAAACTCCAAGGAATTTTTATTTGTTTATTCACACTGATAGCAAATGTTGTCATCCTTGTGACACAACATATCTCTACCCATGAAAGGTGTGGGCTCTTTACAAAAATCTACAGAAAGGATGTCACTTCCTGAAGAAAAGTTACACACTTATGTCTTCAGAGTTCTCCATTTGCCAGAGCTCTTGATACAATGTATTGATTGGCATAGGATAGTTTCCTTTACTCCCACAGTTGCCACATGCTTTCTCCTGGGGTCTATCCTATGCAAAGAGTATCAGAGCAATTGAGCTGTACTTGCTGTGAAAGACAAGGACCAAGGAAGATGGAGAAACAATAACAAGGTTTAGGTAACATGTGTTTGAGAGTAACTTAAATGCCATTTCCAATTCAAAATACCTTTGACCCACTTTAATGAGTGGAAAGCCTGCACTTAAAACTGCACGTTGTTCATACATGGGTCCAGATGGTGCCCTTTGGAATAAAAGCGCTCTCAAATAGAGCATCCCGGGGAGCCTCCACATGCCTAATGTAACATTTCTCCCAGATTACGACATTTAATGTCTGCGGCTTTTTGTATCTTGTGCAGCTCATGAAAGTGTGTACAATTCAGACACCAGATTGGTGCTCATGAATCAGTGTTCTGAGACCTAACTTATGAATGGGACAGTCAGATTTTTGACACATTGTCACTTTCCTGGACTTACCAGTATTCTACGATCTTGATTATTGATATTAAACAAAAAATGTAAATGTTGACAAACATATGGGAAATAACAACAGTTAAACATGGTATCAGATGGCACCATATGACCCAGCAATTCTGTGCCTATATATGCCCCCCTAAAATGAACATGTATACACCATCTATTCATAGCAGTATTGTTCATACTCTAAAAGTAGAAATTCAAATGTCTATCAATTCATGAATGGGTAAATAAAATATTATAGACATATATGTGATGAAAAATTATTTGGCTATTAAATATTATAGACATATATATATATATGTATATATATATATGATGAGAGGTTATTTGGCAATTAAAATGAAACTGACTCATGCTGCTTCTAAAACATAAATAAGCAAGGAAGACATGCTAAGTCAAAGCAGACAATCAGAAGCAATACAAAATGAATTATTGCACTCATACCAAATATCCAGACAGAAAGGGCAAACAAATACACATGCACAGAAATGAGATTATTGGTTGCCAGGGGCAGGAAGAGGAGGAAAATATGGCTTTTGAGCTTGGGGTTTCTTTTCGGAAGGGACAGAAATGCTCTAAAATAGATCCTGATGATAAACTTGCAATTGTGCAGACACTAAAAGCCACGGAATTGTACACTAAGTGGGTCAATTGTGTGCCGTGTGAATTATGTATCAATAAAGTTGATAAGAATTATCAGCACACATCACAAGTGGCTCGTTTTTGTTCTTTTAAGTGAGCTCAAGTCTACACTTGTCTTCTGTTTGAGTGGGTACTTTTTTATTTTAATAATTTATTTAAAAAAAATCAAGCTGTTCGGAAGTAAAGTGTTTGTAAAAGTGGTTTGCAGTCACCCCCACTGAGATACCCAGCATTCTGAGGGTGTGGTATGGCTTCCATTTCAGACTCAGTACCTAACCCTAACCCTTCCAGGCCGATAGAGAGATGCCTTGCTCTCCGGCTCCTGTGCCCTGCATCGAGTTCCTCCAGTCTGTCTAGCTCCCTCAGCAGGAGTGACTCTCACTGCTTGTTCTCTTTCTGCTTTGCCCTCCTCACAGCTCCTCCCCGGGGGGGGGGGGGTTCATACACTGAGGAAGTGGCTGCCATGACCTGTCACTCACTCCTTGTCATGCGGAGTTAGGACTTCTTCAATAGCACTTTCCATAGCTCACAGGTTTCACTTTGGGTTTGTACTTCCTTCACGGCTAAGACAATATATGACTTTACCCTACACTGGCTGGTTGTGTGTCAACGACACAGGCTGGAGTTACCACAGAGAAACGAGCTTCAGTCGGGGAAATGCCTCCATGAGATTCAGCAGCAAGGCATTTTCTCAATTAGTGATCAAGGGGGGAGGGCCCCTTGTGGGTGGTGCCATCCCTGGGCTGGTAGTCTTGGGTTCTATAAGAGAGCAGGCTGAGCAAGCTAGGGGAAGCAAGCCAGTAAGAAACATCCCTCCATGACCTCTGCATCAGCTCCTGCTTCCTGACCTGCTTGAGTTCCAGTCCTGACTTCCTTGGTGATGAACAGCAGTGTGGAAGTGTAAGCTGAATAAACCCTTTCCTCCCCAACTTGCTTCTTGGTCATGATGTTTGAGCAGGAACAGAAACCCTGACTAAGACACCCCCACATGCCCTACAATACCGATGACCTGGGCAGCTTTGAATCTCAAGTACATCATCAGTGGTTCTCAACCTGTGGGTAGATACCCCACAGAGGTCACAATCAAACATCCTGCATATCAGATATTCACATTACAATTCCTAACAGTTCCAAAACTATGATTGTGAGGGAGCAATGAAATAATTTTAGTGTTGGGGTCACCACAACATGAGAGACTGCTTTAAAGGGTCATAGTGTCAGGAAGGTTGACAACCATTGGTCTAAAGCAAAACTGCAAAGGTCAGTTAATTTGTTGAATAATGAATAAGAAAGAATGTCCAACAGAGAACATGCACACACTGTGCAGACAGTTCTTTAACCCAGTAGGAATCCATTTTCTTGAGAAATTCCATTTGGGGGAGGAGCTGAGAGCGAATGACTCAGGAGATTAGGCAAGTACTCTATCCTTGGGACACCAGGTCCCTTTTTCTTTTGTTCTGAGAGGAATCTTGCTAATTGCTCAGATAGACCTGGAACTTACAAATCCTCCTCTCTGAGCCTCAGGAGTATCTGGGATTTGGTACTGATCACACCAGGCCTGACTATTATAAGAAAAAGTATAGTAAGTATGGCGGTGCACAGCTACGATCTGATCTCAGCACTGGGGAGGACCAGAAGTATGGAGCCAGACTGAGCTATAGAGGGAAGCTCTGTCTCAAAACAACTGGGACAGAACAAAGCAAATCTAAACAAAACAAAACCACTTCTCAAAAAAAAAATAGCCAAGAATTTATTTTGAGGGGAAAAGACATGTTGCAACAAATTTGATTTTGATTTTAGAAGTATCATGGCAGACAAGCTAGAGTGATTAGCTAAATAAATAGTTTAAAGTCCATGACATAAAGTAATGTATAGTTATAAATACAAGCACAAGGCAGACTACTCCATGATGTTCTAATATACTAAAGACTATAAAATGTGACTATAAATATGTTATTAAAATTATAGTTTCTTTTGTAGAAAAATCCAATTCCTATGGAAGTATGAAATCATATGACAAGTAAATGTCTAGGAAAGAGCGTCAGACCTTGACCCTACTCAAGATGCTGCAGAGATGAGGAGGGTCCAGATTCCAGGAGACTCTTTGGCGCTGCCCAGGTCGGCATTGCAGAAGGATGGGTTTCCTCCAGGACTACAGGGGAGATGGCAAGAGGCAGGCAGAGAGGGAGAGGGATCCCTCAGCTGGATCATGGCTGCCCGGATTCCTAGTCACAGACAAGGAAGTGACCCATCTGACAGCTAGGAATGGTAGGGAGAAATTTAGTTTTGTTTTGATCTTTTAATAATATTTTCCAAGAACTGGAGAGATGGCTCAGCGGTTAAGAGCACTGACTGCTCTTCCAGAGGTCCTGAGTTCAAATCCCAGCAACCACATGTGGCTCACAACCATTCATAACGAATCTGACCACCTCTTCTGGTGTGTCTGATAACAGCTACAGTGTACTTACATATAATAAATAAACAAACCTTTTAAAAAATAATATTTTCCTCAACTATGTTGTAATGCATAAATAGTAGTAGTTAAGCAAGAAGGTAGAGTAGACTGTTCACTGTGGACCAGGGCTGTCTTAGCCTGACACACTTATTTTCTGTCTTCATAAAAATGCTTTGCAGTCCTATAGATATGACTACACGATAAAATATGTGTATTATAATTATCTTACATATGAAAAAGCCACAGGGGCTCAGAAAGCTTAGGCTCTATGGCCTACAAGTAGCAGGGTCACAGTTAGAACTTAGGCAGTACAGCCCAGAGCCTTGTCCTTAATCCTGGACTCTCCAACTCCATGGTATTTCCCACAGTGTGTAAGGGGTATTTCCACATATATGTAATGGGAAGAGAGAGGGGACAGGCAATGAGAACAGAATTTTACTCAAGAGAAAACTATTAGTGCATTACCTTCTCTTTTAATTTTGGAAACATATAGAAATTTAAGTATAAAGAAACATGGTTAAAATATCATAGTATAACTTCAAACCTTTAGGAATACATTTTAACACTGAATCCTTTTATTATTTAAAATGTTTCCATGCTGCCATCTTAGAAGGGTTCCAGCTCCATGTCTTTCAGCCTTGAACATGGAGAACAGACAGCTAGAGAGGAGTGTTAAAAGTGCTCATAGCTCCCATGGGGATGGTGGCGGGTGTCTGTGCCCTGCAAAGCTGACAGGACTGCAGCCACAAGGCTAGGAGATTGCTCAGTCAGTGAGGAAGCTAGGTGCAAGCGTGAGGATTCAAGTTTGATTTCCAGAACCCAGAACAAATCAGGGGCTAGCAGCCAATACTTATAATCTTATTATTGGGGGGGAAAGGCTAGAAAGATGACTGAGGCTTGCCACTCAGTAAGCATAGACCAGTTGGTGAGTTCAGGTCCAGGGAGAAACCCAGTCTCAAAGACTGAAGTGCATATCAACTGAGGTAAATACCTGGCATCAATCTCTAGCCTACATACTCAAATACAAATGCACACACACATGAACATGTACATAAATGCACACACACACATACTCCACACTGTATTTTTAGCATCCTTCTGCACCTCCATTTCAGGGGATTCTGATTCAGGAAACTGTGGCATATTTTTTTTAAATAAATAGCATCTCTGTTACTTATAACGTATACAAATACTTTATATTCTATATAGAACATACTTAAATGCTATATAGAAATACTACATTAAGCTAGAATTTAGGCATAAAGAGTCTAAGTCTATGGAGTTTTGATCTATAAAGGGTATGAGAAGCACAATTATCACCAAGAGATAAGCCAGAGAAAACAGGAACATTTCACGGTTTTAACTGCTTAGCTGTTTTCTGGAAGCCAGAGCAATTAGTGAGTGTCGAGACTCTGGGAACAATCCAGTATTAGTCTTCAGTTTTCTGCTCCTCTCTCCTGTTATCAAATCTAAAAGCTCAGATCAGCAGCAGCCCTGAGACAAATGATACAATGGATATCAGCTAACTCCTGCTGCAGCACCGCGTCTTCTGCCTTCAGCTAACTACTGCAGCAGCACCGTGCCATGCTTCCTGCCATGACGGTGATGGATTTGACTGTCCCCTGGAACTGTGATCCCAAATTAAATGCTTTTGTTTATAAGTAGCAGGTACAAATGTTTATGCTTCTCTGCAGCTTGTTGAATGGATTGTATATATTCCATATCTTATGTTACACACAGGCATGTTCTCTCTCTCTCTCTCTCTCTCTTTCCCTCATTTAATCTTGAGCTGATAACAGAAAATTGGCATATACAAGAAGTCAAGACTGTTACAATCGGCTCTTGCAAATGATCAAGCCTAACAAATTCAAAGTCACTGATAATAATCCCCACGTGTTTCTCCTGTAGCTTCCTTCAGACTCATCTTCCCTGGGAGTGCACATGGGCATTCTCAAATAAGCTTTAACTGGACAGTGTGCCACGTCATGTGCTCACTGAGAGCAATGGGTGTCACACTAAATGAGGTACTTGGAGGTAGAACCTGACTGGAAGAAGCTGGACACTGGGGTGGAGCTTTGAAGGGTATTTATTCCTCGGGGCTCTTCTGACATTTCCTCCTCTCTTTGCTTTGTGGCTGCCATGATGTGAGCAGCCTTCCTTTGCTGGGCCATTGTGGCATGAAGCTCAGCCTAACACAGGGACCAGAACCAAAAGAGCAAGAAAGAGATAGATTAAACCTCAGAATCTTTCCTTCCTAAATGTGTTACCCTGTAACCTATCTAAGTGCTCAGGGAGTAAAGGCCTTTGGCACCAAGCCTAAGCCTCTGACTTCCATCCACAGCAACTACTGAAGGATAGGACCAACTCTTAGAAGTTATCTTTTGATCTCCATTCACATTCTGCAGCATGGAGGCACCCACACAACTAAATGAAGACAAAACAACTTATCTGAATCCTTAAAAACTAGAAAATACAACTTATGGAAATTTCCTCCAATAACATTCCTCGGCTCCCCATTGTGCCTGATGATGATGACATCACTATCTAACGAGTCTGATGATACCACTATCAGATGAGCCAGATGACATCACAATCAGATGAGCCTGATGACATCACTATCTAATTAGACAGATGACATCACTATCAAATAAGCCTGATGGCATCACTATCTAACGAGTCTGATGATACCACTATCAGATGAGCCAGATGACATCACAATCAGATGAGCCTGATGACATCACTATCTAATTAGACAGATGACATCACTATCAAATAAGCCTGATGGCATCACTATCTGATGAACCTGATGATATCAGTATCTGATGAGCCTGATGATATCAGTATCTGATGAGCCTGATGACATCACTATCTAAGGCTTACATCTGACAATCAGCTCATAAGAAAATTCTATTGACATTACACAAGAATAGAGATGAAAGCTGTACTTACCTGTCTCCGTTTCTATTTCCCATACATTAGGCAAGCCTGTCATCTCTCTTCACAACTCTTAATTAATTTCTTAGCTTTTACCAAGTTCCAGCCACATCTGCCTTCTTTTTAGTTCTTCAGTAGTCTGACAAAATACTGAACCTAGGTACTCCAGGTTAGCTGTTCCTTTCAGAGTGTATTTTTCTCAGTGATTCCCAGAATGCGGTCCTAGACAAACACCACCTTTCAAGAGAGTCCCTCGGTAATTCCATGTAAGGTCTCTGATCTCCAGGTCATTGTCCTTCCTTCTGAGCAGTCACCCTGATTTTCTCAGAGGTACAAACTGAACACCAAGTCCATACAGCTAGAGAATGGCACGGCCTGCCTTTAAACAGAAAATGTCCTTTTTGCCTACATACTGTAAACTATGCATGTGTTTTCTATACAGTAGACAGCTGTGGAGAACAGGACTCATGACTCATTTGTGGCTCATAAGTGGTTCTCAGTGAGAGACAAGAGTGAATGGAACCTCAAGCAAGAAGAAGCACAAATATTGAAGAAGGGAACTAGCTTAACTATAAGTCTTGTAAAGAAAGGCTACAGGTTTAACTAGGGCACATAACTACATAAGCTGTATCATTGATCCTACAATAAGACACTAGGCTACATAGTGGGCATCTAGTACTAAGAGGCATACAATAGTTTCATCAAATATAGAACCACTTCTGGTCTATGACGTTGTCCCTCTTGAAAAATGGCCAAATGGAATTTGACCAAAGAAATATTACTGGGACAGGACAGAAGAGATTTAAGGACATACATTTGATGGTGATCATTTTGAATTAAAAAAAAATAAAATAACCCTTTGAAGCAATGATTTTTTTTTCTGGTGTGAAAGAAGAGAACAGATCTATACATGAAAGTACAATGACAAGATGGGAAAGGAATTTGTGTGGCACAGCATGCGGGGTGAGCTCATGCTTCAGTGGCAAGGCATGCTGGGTGGCTGAGTGGGCTCGTGCCTCATCGCAGAAGTAGACTGCGGACATCTCTCACAACTCTACAATCAATGTCACCAAGCCAATCTCCCCAAAAGATCAGCATGGGTGCATGCGTTCCATGAAAACTCCAGACTCCTCCACATTCTATAGCTGGTTCCCTTTATTCTGGCACCAGCTTACTAGGTACAGGGTTGTATTTTACCCAGTTAGCTACTAACACAAAGAAAAAGAAGTAGAGGGTGGATAGCAATAAAGAAGGAGGAAAGAGGGTAAAATAACAGAAAAGAATTTGAAAAACTCATAAAGAATCATACTATTCACTATCTACCAAAAAAAAAAAGAAAGAAAGAAAGAAGGAAAAGAAAAGAAAGAAACCTATAATCCACAAAATTTTATGTATAAATACATATATATAATAAAGATGAAATTTCCCCAACTGGACTGACAATACTCCCTCTAAGAGCTGAAGACTGTCTAACAAAAACCCCAGCACCAGGCCTGGGAAGCCCTCTACTGAGTTGTTGGTAAGGGCTGATTAAGAAACTCCCATAATAGGCTATTGCTATTGCCCTTGGTTTTCCTCTGAGGTGGAAGGTACGACCCTATTGCTGAGGACATCATGCACTTCAGACACAGAGGTGGGAAGGCCCTCAGCTGGAGCTGAGCTGAAAGCCTAGTCCAGAGGACCAGCTCTCATGGTACCAGACGGTGTATGCAAGCTCCGCAGGGTGGAGCCGACCACAAGTCTACCACACTGTGATGCCTGAGGCCACATCAATGAGCAACATTTCCTGACAAGTCTTGGAATGTGGCAGTGGCACATAGACCTAGACAGTAACCAACAGCTCCCCAGTTGGCCGTAAGATCCACTAAACATGGGGGAAGCATGCCTAGTATTGGAAACCTAGCCAGCTGCCCAGGGCTAGTGAAGTCATGGATCCTGGAAGAAGACAGACAACTGTCACTTTACTAACCCAGCACAATCCCTAACTGCATTCCGAAGCTTTGTCCTTATATCCTTGGATGAGGGTAGTCCTTATGTATCGAAATTTTCCTTTGCAGTGGATGGAAATCATTACAGAAACCCATACCAATCAAAATGCAGACTTGTAGAGCCCAGTCACAATGGATGCATCTACAAAACACTCACACTCTTAAGGTTTAGAGAATGTTGTGGGGGGAAAGGGAATATTATGGGGAAAAGGATGCAAAGTTTTTGTCAGAGCCAGAGCATCAGGGAGTTTGCTGTGAGACTGTGTCTTCTAGAAATCAGAAGCTATACCCATAAAGTTTCACCAACAAGACCATCTAAGCATGAATTTAACAAGGACAGTAACAATATACATGCCAAACTGGGCAGGGCGAAGCCTATCTGAGAGTGGGTGAAATAGTCTTGCCCAGGGAAGAACACAAAAATTGGTTGTTTGATACCAAATGGTCAGCCTTGAAAACATCTATACAAGTAAAATTATACAAACTGAGCTTGTTATTTATATTTAGGAATATACGTGTATATCCATATACATGTATGTATACAACAACAATTAATGAAAAAAGGGATGAGGACTTTGTAAGAAAGGGAGCATATGGGAAGGTATGGAGTGAGGAAAGGGAAAATAAACAATAAACAAAAGCAGTGTTCAGACTGAAAAGACAGAAAGAATGAGCAATTGTGAGTGAGGTTTCTATCATCAAAGTATATGCCCATTTAACGAGACACAGTCCGCTGCACAAGCAGATGTCAGTCCCTCAGATTTAGGTGGTTACTTCAAGAATATTACCTGAAATTATACAACAAACACAGTTCATAAATATTGACACATCCAAGGCTCCAAACATCTCAGTTCAAGCACTCAGGACAAATACGAGCAAAGTTACTACTGGAATCTAGAAAGGAAGAGTCGCACACGTAGCTTCAAGTCGGCAACAGAATGACAGATATGTAAATGTGCCATCTCCATTTGATCATTTCAGCAGGACTCGTGCAATTTCTATTCTAACGGCCACTCTCAGCCTTGATTTTACGTTCGAGTGACTCCTAAATTCCTAGGAGCAATTTTAAGTTATTCTGTGCCCCCTTGTTAAACAGATTTTGAGCGGTAAGTACTTGTAAAACTGTGCCCTGTATAAAATGTCACACGGGTACAGTCTAGAATGCCAGCTTCCTTCAGATGGGACCGGCTCTTCTCTTGTAATAACAGTTTGTTGTTTGATTTGAATCGAGGAGGTTTCCACAGATATCCTATGGAGTACTATTCTGAGGTTAGTCCGTGTGGGGAGGAGCACGCAATTTGGCATGAGTAAATCCTTTCCCTTTCCCAAATGTTTTATAACATAATTCTAGGATAAATCAGTAACAAAGGTTTTTCTTTTCTGTGAATTACATATCAAATTAAAGTAACAACAGCCCCACGTTTGTGTATGTCAGTGTTTCCGAGGTAAAATTTTATCTAGTTTTGAGAATAACTCTAAAATGCAGGCATTAATGCCATCTCCATTTTATAGATTGGAAGAAAAAAAAAAAGACTGAAGAATTTTAATGTCTGCCCTTTCCAGACAGTCTGACTCAGGGATGATTCATAGTTACTTCGTTATAAGAGTATTAGAAAGTCTGGCAGAATTCTAACCGAGTGATTTCATGCAGTGGGCCACAGTCTAGAAGTTTTAACCTCTGTGTTATAGACTGCAATAAGCAAACGTTGGACGACATCATCAAACTTGACACATCACATAAAATACATATTAGGTGTTTGGGCTTCTGTGAGAACTGTGAACACACCAGTGTTGTTCAGGTGAGAACCATTTGTCAACTGTGGAAGCAGAGTATCTCCTTTGGTAGGGGATGAAGCTCTTAGTGTCCAAGTTTTAAGTGACAATGGTAATACTTTAGGAAGTTTGTTTTTGATTTTTCTCTCCTTCAGAGCGATGTTTTGATGAATTATGCATAGATGCAAACAAACATGCAGGTCTCCTTGAAACACTTCAAGATGTGAGAATGAGCAGAAAGCATCCTCTCCTCGGCAGAGCTTTCAAATGGCGTCTGTCTGAGACTGGGTTGGAGGGTGTTCTCAAACACAAACTTCACTGCTCCCTGCCATCCTCATTTGAGCCTCTTATGTCAGAATGTTTTATTAATATAAGGAGTAGAGCTCTGGGCCATAATTAGGCTGTACAGTAAGACTCGGATGACTGACACTTGAAAAGGCAAGCCAGCCAGGATCAATGATAGGAAGGTTTCAATGACAAAAATCCCTCAGTGAAGTGAACTTCTGATACAGCCGCAAAGGTTGGAGCGTCTTCCGCATTCGCACATGAGCGTGTCTGGATGAAAATGTGTATATATACAGGGTGACACACTTGGGTTTTTAGCGCTATCTACACAGGAGTTTCATAACACATCGGGAATTTCCATGGATTTCTTCTATTTGAATGAGTCTGTGTCCTGTTTTAGCACGTGGCCAAGGTAGCTGCACAGCACATCCTTCGGGACCTTACAAAGGTTGTCATGGCAACAGTCATTTATCTAAGGTTGAGTTTTGTTAATTGAGTTTCTCCTGCTAAACAGTGTGTGGACATTGTGCTCTTATCAATGGTAAGCGTGGTCCTTAATAAAGCAAAAATGGGTGGGCTGGGCACATCCAGACAGCAGAGCAAAATCCCCTGTACCTACTTAATTCTTTCTTTCTGCACATCTCCAAGGTTAAGACTGAATTTTCTTAATTTTGATGTCTAACTTATATCTACAGAAAATAAAATGGAGAGAAAATATGGTGACCCAACTAACTCAAGCTGTCACTCAAGACTATTAACAACAACAACAACATCAACGACAAAGGACAGATGTAAACTTGAATGTCGTCATGAGTTTCTGGAGAGCTTTCCCATGGACATGTTTTGACTTCTCTTGTTCTCTGACATTAATTGGCTTGCTAACATTTCCTGGTTTAAAAAAAAAAGTAAAAGAAAGAAGGGAAAGGCAGAGAGGGAGAATTTGGGTCAAGAGTCTTCTGTCCCTTAACAGTACTGGAGGCCGGACACAGACTCTTGCTTCCTCTGTTCCCCTTAAAGCAGGAGGACTGTGCTACTAAACAATGTCTCTCTAATGTTACTGAGCGCACCAGGTGAGAGTCTAAGTGTAGCGCAGGACCACAGAGACAATGGAACCAGTATTTGAAAGTAGGATATTGTGAACAGTCCTGGATGGGATTCTTTCCCTTTCACAGGCTTCTTAGCAGATGAGTGTGTGCATTACAAACTCTAATGCAGGGCATCCTCTGTGTGGAGCTGGAAGGGTTGGCTGCTCCTGAGTTTGTCTCTCTCACGTATCAACGGTGTTGGGATTTGAGCTCCAGGTGGACAATCAAATGATGAGTCTGGTAAGTCACAAACTCTGACTCTTCTTCAGTCACTTACAAGCTAAGAGAATCTCAACTCTTAAGTCTTTTTTCAAGTAATTGCTTATCTGTGGCAGTTCTCAAAGACGTTTTACATGCCAGCAGGGGAATAGAAAGGTTGAGGATTCCTTTCAAAAGAAATGAATATTTCTGTGGGTCTCAATTATGCAATGAGAGAAGTGATCTACATTTTTGTACTAAATTGTACCATGAGGATTCCTGAAGTCGGCACCTGCTGTGTACAGATTCCATGCTATCATTCTAGACTCAGTCACTGAGCCACACCAATCAGCCCCGACAGGATGGGCCTGGATTCATGTGGCCCTCAGGAAGGATGGGGCCAGCAATCTGTCCCACTAGCAAGGCAAAAGGCAGGAGAGATGCTTGCACAGGTCCTGCAGTAATTGAGATGGAATTTACATGACTGTAAGCACATGTACAGGGAAATCACTGTCTTGTTGTTCTCTGGATAAAATGCCAGTTGACCTGGCTTCCCTCTGTCATGTAATCACGGGGAGAAATGCATTATATTAGCTACTTACACTGTCATTTTCAGAATTTTCTCACATACAAACAATAATTCGTGGTGGAAATGCATTCAACACCAAATTTATCTCACTTCTTTCTGCCTTGTATTCAATAGAGAAAGTGGAACAATTTAAAATAGATTTAGTTTACAAATCAAATAATTTCATCCCTGAATTCTATTACCTTAATGCATGTTATCAATAAAGGGAGAGCTTTCTGAATGAGTGTTTTCTGTAAACAACAACGGCTATACGAGGTGCCCACTTAGTTCCTGACACTGTACTACAAGCATCTCACACACTGTGGTCAACAATTATTTACTTCTTATTCGGGTGAAATGCTTGGCAAAGGTTCTGTAAGTGAACCTAACCGTGGGTATTGAGGCCTGTGAGACCTAGGCATTCAGCTTCCCTGTGCTGCCGAACTACAGCAGACCACTCTACTGGATTCCAGGACTACCAGGTGGCTTCTTTTCTGATCCTTTGACAAAGAGCAGGACATTATTGAGGCTCCTTTCTTTCCTATGCACATTGGAATTTCTGGGGTGACAACTTCATCAGTCCCAGTTCTGGGATAACCGGATAAAAACTCCAGGACTCCGCTCTGAACTTGTCTGTGGGTCCTTGCTTGGTAGATTTTTTTTCTCAGAATGCTGCTGCACTTGCACTATATGTAATATACAGACTTCCTAGAGTGATAAGTTGGGGGTAGGGTGTGCAGGGAAGAGCGCTAGTCTGGCTTCTTGGGAACAGACTTCATGACCCTCTGGGCTTTGCTGTCCGTGTCTTGGTTTTGTTTTATTTCTTTTCCTCCTCCTCCTCCTCTTCCTTCCTCTTCCTCCTCCTGCTTCCTCTATTTTCCTTTATTATTTCTAAAGCTTCTAACAGTGTCATGACATCTTCTAAAGTGCTTCTCTAGGAACTGGAATTTCATGCTGGTTTTTTTTTTAAATGTTGGAATTTAAGTTAGTTACATTAGCCTTGTAATCTTTCACTGCCTAGGAAGACACACCTGCTTACATTTTTATTGTTAAATTTGTCATGAAAGTTCAGTGTTGAGCTATAATTTCCCAAAGTACCTTCAAGGAGGCCTCACAGAATTCTTTCCTCCTTGGTCAAACTGAGGCTCTAAAATCTGAGGTCTGATGCCCAGAACCTCAGTTTGCCAGGCAGGTAAGCATTTTGTTCTGGGCTGATTTTAATAGAGCCTCTCTTGTCCTCAAAGCACTACAGTTTTATATAGACTGTGTCTAACATTGTGAAAAAGTGAAAGATGGAGGAAATCCCAGGGAGAACATGTACCCCTCCTGATGCATGTCCCCCGGGTCAGTACAGTGTCTGAGGTTAGCATTCACCTGTGGAAGCTTCGAGCACCACATATACATTCACTTCCCTCTCTCAGCAGAACATCTCACTTCACATTATGAACTTACACTGTAGAATACAAAGGTACCTACATGATGACGACCAAACAGCCACAAGCATGTTCTAGAATTGTGCAAGAATATCAAGGAATGCAAAAATCCCAACAGCTGTACATTTAAATAGCAAAGGACCTATAGCATGTAATGTGCCAAGCCTTTACAATGAAGTTCTAATATGAACAGTGTTCGCTAGCTTTTCAAAATTGAAATCACTGAAAGGATTTAATAAAAGTCCCATAAATATCAAGGTTTTAATTTTTTTCAGCGTATTCAGGTATAGTAGCAAAACAGACAATTTCAAAGGGAGAAAAATTGGGGAGTGTTAAGTGATGGCGTGGGTACTACCATTGAACAAAGAGAAACACTAATTAATTAAAACCACAAACAAGCAGACTCACAAACATATGCTTTTATGGTTCCCTTTCTTTAAAAGTATTATAACTGAGCTGGGCATGGTGGCGGCGCCCATCTCTAATCCTTGGGGGGTAGAGGTAGATGGATCTCTGAGGACAAGGCTAGCCTGGTCTATACATCAGGTTCCAGGACAGCCAGGGCGACATAATAGAGAGCCCTTGACTCAAAAAGACCAAAAAAATTATAGGTAATATGTATTAATTCTATAGTCAGCAAAGTTTGATCTAATTCTAATGAACGATTGATCTAATTCAATGATAATGTTGGGACGATTAAAGGGGCATGATGAAAACTCCAGTTTTCAATAATTCAGTGTAACAACAGTCATGTGAGTTAGACACAATTCACAGTATTTGGAAGAACCTAGTGTAGCTTTTTTTTTCCCCTTTTTAAATTCAGTGTAGTTAGAGGCATGCTGAAAATAGTCTAGGTCTCCTTTAGTAACATGTAAATTTTCTTAAAGATTATAGTATCCTCAATTTTTTTCAACTACTAGACATGCTTAATCTCATCATTTAAAGCCAGGGAGCACGAGTTACAGCCTTTGAGATATATGCAATGGCCACCAAGGAAAATAGTGTTAGTAATTAAAATCTGAGTATCCTTGTTCCTTGTTACATCTCCACACAAGTCAGCTCTTCATAGGCAGAGGCTAGTCCACGTGGCACACTTGACAGACATCGCTTCTCTCTGAGAGCTCCCCAGGGGGTCCGCTTCCCTTCAGTGATAAGCGGAGCTGAACACAGTATCGAGTCCTGCCACAGACCCGCTCTCCACTTTCACCAAATTTCCATTGCTTATAACAGAAAAGTTAAAAAACTAAATCTTTGTGTCTATGTACACAATGTGTGTGTGTGTGTGTGTGTGTGTGTGTGTGTGTGTGTGTGTGTGTGTGTGAAAGAGAGAAGGGGGCAGAGAGAGAGGGGAGAGAGGGAGAGGGAAAGGGAGAGGCGGCAGGGGTGGGGTGGGGGAGAGCGAGCTGCATATCACAGCACACATGTGAAGGTCAAAGGACGACCCCAGGTCAGTTCCCACCTACACTGAATTTGAGGCAGGGTATCTTGCTTGCTGCGTAGGCCAGGCTAGCTGACCTGTTAGCTCCTGACCTCCCCCAAAGAGCACTGGAATCACAAACAACTGTGTAAGACTGAGTCAGGCTTAAAGTGGGTTCTGGGGATCTGAACTCAGGCCTTTGTGTTTGTGCGGCCGGCAACCTTTGTCACTGAATGATTACCTCGGCCCCAAAGAACAGAAATGTTCTTCATTCATTTTTTAATTTCGGGGTGTAGAGCCTTTGAGGGCAGCCTCAAAAGTGTCAGCCGAGTGGATGGACTTCCTGAGGTGGTTTGCTCCCATGTCACTGAAATGAAGATACCCAAGGTGCTTTGTGCTCGCCCCTTGACAACTGAATCTATTCCAGTTGCTGTAAAAATATTTCTCTCTGGAAAAGTTTCTGTGAGTATTAAATCTGCACCCTAGGTCCAGGCCCAGGTTCCATCGGCTTGTTAAATATCCCCTTACGTATCCACTCTTCATAAACTCTCAGCACCCCTGGAAATTCAGCTCCCTTCCTACGGCTTTCCATGGCACCCCTTTGCTGTCTATGAATAAAATTGCAGGACCAAGTCTGTCAAGATTCTGTCAAATGCCCCAGCAAACTCCATCTTTTCCTCTGTCTTCAGTATTGCCTCTGGGTTCTGGAAGAACAGAGCCTGCCTTCCCTCCCAAGCATGTGCTGTGTGCTATCCTTCCATCTGAAGAATCCTTATCTGGATTCAGTCCACTCGGGAGCTCGCTCCTGATGCCTTCCCATTAGATGTCCAGTCTGCACCGTTGAAACATCACGACACTCATTTTTTCATGGGTTATACAGTAATAATTACGCACGGCATGTGCATATTATGGGCACTGTTAATGATTTTATCATGTGTAGTGCTCGCAGACAGTTTGATCTAGTGTTCCTTTAGCAGTCACTCTGAATGAACTCCTTTCTACCCGAGCCCCTGAGAAGCTCTGAACACTGTTAGTTCTAAAAGTGTGAATCAAGGTAAGACAGTTGAACGAATACACAGATCTTTATAAGATCCGTCCCCCCACACCAGTTTTTAGTCTTACTGAATAAAAAGCAGCCAACTGTTACACTCATCCTACCTTGTACAGGCGAGGGGCTTTAAAATCTAATGGTTCTCATAATAAAGTCTATCTGGATTCAAGAAACAGTTTTAGAACCATTTATTTGTGAAGGAAACAATCTTAGGTTTAGAAGTTGGCAGGAACAGCAAAAAGCTTTTTAGTTGACTGAAATAAAAAAAAAAAATCAAAACACTTCTTAGCACAGGCACTTCCCTTAGGAAAACAAATTGCCGGAGAGCAGAGCTGCACAATGGGTGTGAGTCCCGCCGCCACCGGCGGGGCAGGGAGAACAGCAGACGCTATTTGCATTTCTATAGTTTCTTTGTATACCCACATTCCAAAAGCTTTTCACAAACTGCAAATACAGGAGGACTGACTGGACTGGGCAGTCGAGTTCAGCACAGATCCCCACCCATCTGTGAACAGGGGTGCTATTCCACCATACACAGAGTGGAGAGGGTGAGCATTTCCCTGCTTCTAATCACTTGAGTAAATGTGGCTCATATCTGCTGGACTTCCCTCCAAAACACTCACTGTTCTCTCATTCTAGGCAATGGGCCGGCGCATCAATTACTAACCAGTTCCTCGGATGCCTACAAAACTCATCTCTCCAAATGTACAAGATGCCATAAAGAAGGGGTTTACCCCGGGCACAGCAGGGGCCAGATACCCAGGAACAATAGGCAGGAAGCAGAGCCCCACAGTGGGCTTAGTTCCAGCTCAGGGGCGTGGGCCAGGGGTAACTCTGTCTAGGCTTCGAGATACAAAGACGGACTTTTGCTGTGTAAATTCGATGCTTCCTATCCTCGGCCCAGAACCCTCTGCAAATGGGGCCCTGGGCTAGTGTCTGCTGTGGTCCAGGCAGCAGCTGTGAGTGTCCTCCAGGGGTCACAGTTGGGTTGTAAATCCCTCACTGAGCATGGGCTGAGCAGCCTTATTGGGAACAATCTATTTGAATCCTTCTTCATTAAGATTCAAATGGAATAAGGAAGGTAAAAATTGAACAGACCCAGAAATTGTGCCTTCCTGCTCCCTCAGTCAGTAAACATTTATACACTAAGCCGAGCGCGCGCCTGGCTTCTCTCTCCCCCTCTCGGCTCGGGCTCACTCACACTTGTTCCTCCAGTCCTTCCTGCATACTGTTTTAATGCATAATTAAGAAGGTCAGAATTAATGAAGCCGTGTGGAGTAAAGTTCAAGGAATCCCCAGGCACTATTTATTCTATTAGATCTCAGGCATGAATGTCAGATTGGCAGCATAGGCTGCAGGGGCCTTGGCCCTGGCTACGTCCCGGGGACCACCCACCCAGGGAGACTCACCTGCACCGTCAGCTGATCCGGAAGCTCCTTCCCAGCAAAAATCACACGCAGCTGGTCAGCTGGAACCCCCTGTCGCCTAGCAACCACTTCCTTGAGCTGGAAGATGCTGGTGTCAGAATCGACCTCCACTGGGAAGCCATAGCTGGAGTTGAACCTGACAAACACTAGACAAGACCAGGGGGCAAGAGAGAGAGAAGATAGAATATTACTCCAAGCCCTTAATGGCCAGTGAAATGTCTCTGAAGCTGCCTGCCCCTCACCTGCCCTCCAGCGAATGGCATACATTTTCTCTCATTTATAACAGAGAAGTTTATACTATAGAGCCGCACTTAGAAAACAAAAACAAAAGCCGTTTTCCCAAGGTGTTTCCTGCTCACGCAGCTGGCCAGTGACCTGCAAACCGAGGCTGTTTTGTGCCTTTCACAGCCCTCCTGGAACGGAGGGAGTCAAGCGCAGAACTTGCTTCATCTCCAGATTGCCATGGGTGTATAGACTATTCTGCTCTAACAGACTCAAGGAATGCTCACTCTCTCTGCAGGGCCCGCTGCATAAAACTCAAAGGCAGCATGCAGATGCCCCAGAAAGAAATGGTGGAAGCGGAAGCAGCTGTGTAGACAGCTGAAGAGAGCCTGGGGCCTATGAAAGAGCCCTAGGCCCGTAAGGCTTTGAGTCTGGGCTCTGTGAAATGGTTGTAGGTTCTCGGTAAGGCCTCCACACTCTGTGTCAGGATTTTGCACCCTGTGTTCTTAGCTCACAGGTCACAGTGGATCTCTACAGAGATCTTGAAGTGACATCATCTCTGCTGCTGGGATCACTCTCTTCAGTAGGCTCTGGCCAGACCCAACGATGTCTCCCAGGCTGTTTTCTCAGTTCCCTTGTCAAACCATCTCTAGCATTTCTCCACCCTTTTATCCACTACTCCAAGTCCTGCTCTAGGATACTTGCTAGTTTCTTGAGCCAGGAGGGATGGTGTATATCTGTAATCTCAACACTTCAAAGCAGAGGCTGCTGGATCTCTGTGTTCTAGGCCAGCCTGGTCTACATAGGAAGTTCTAGAATGGTATAGATTGTACATAGCAAGTCCCTGTCTTAAACAGAAAAATAAAACAACAAAAAAAAATTTTCTAAATTCTTGCATTTAACTTCTCAAGTAGTCTACTTTTAGTTTTGTAGTATATTGTTTATTTTTAATTTAAAGATTTCTTCAAAATAATATACAAAGTGTTAAACAATGGTGTAAGAATGAGATAGGAACTTTTCAGTAACTTTAGGACAGGGCCCTCAATTCTCTCAATATCTCCTGTCTGTCTCTGTCTCTGTCTCTCTCTCTCTCTGCTTTTTTCTTAACACGTTTTTATTCACTTCTCATCTCAATTACAGACCCTTTCCCTCCTCTCTTCCTAGCCCCACCCTTTCAAATCCGTTTCTGTTGCTCTCTCCCCTTCCCCTCAGATAAGGGGAGCTCTCACTAGGTACCACCCCACCCTGGGATATCTAGTCCCAGCAGGTCTAAGTACATCCCTGCATACTGAGGCCCAATCAGGCAGTTCAGGTAGCAGTAAGGGATTCAACAGCAGGGAACAGAGATGGAGACAGCCCCCCACCCCCGACCCCTGTTCCACTTGTTAGGGGACCCACATGAATATCAAGCTGCACATTTGCTACAAATGTGTAGGGGCCTAGATCCAGCTCCTGCATGCTCCCTGGTTGGTGGCTCGGGCTTCGTTGTCCCAGGTTAGTAGACTCTGTGTGTCTTCAGGTGGTATCCTTGATCACTCTGACTTGCTCACTTCTGTCCCCTACTCTTCCAAGGGACCTCAGTTCTTATCCTTGCTGTGGTTCTGTCCTGGATGAAGACCAGAAGCCAAACATTGGTTTGGGAGCTCTGGTTCCTGACCTGGTTTCTTGTTATTTCTTTTCTTCTCCTTTTATACAGTTACCTGAAAAACCATATATGAGTGTGTGGCCAAAACTCCAGTCCAGACACCTACATGGAAAGGCACAGGACATCTCGTGATTGGACAAGGTGGAATTACAGCCCTACCCTCCTGTCTCAAACCAGAAAAGTCAACACATTTCTTGGTGCCCTTTCTTATTCTCTAGTACCTTTGCTTGTGTGACATGATGAAGAGCTCCCTCAGGAAAGTAGTGTAGCATATGGTTACAAATGCATCCTTCAGAAGCGGGACCCACATACAAATCCAATGCATCATCCTTCAGAAGCGGGACCCACATACAAATCCAATGCATCCTTCAGAAGCGGGACCCACATACAAATCCAATGCATCATCCTTCAGAAGCGGGACCCACATACAAATCCAATGCATCCTTCAGAAGTGGGACCCACATACAAATCCAATGCATCCTTCAGAAGCGGGACCCACATACAAATCCAATGCATTCTTCAGAAGCGGGACCCACATACAAATCCAATGCATCCTTCAGAAGCGGGACCCAAATACAAATCCAATGCATCATTCAGAAGTGGGACCCACATACAAATCCAATGCATTCTTCAGAAGTGGGACCCCCATACAAATCCGGCCATTCCTTTTTGTTCAATAGGCTAAAGGTAAACATATCAACACCCCCTCTTCAGTTCTCAACATCATGAACCTGAAAAATTGGCAAACTTTGGATGATGCTATGTAATACCCAGAACAATGTTCACAGTGCTTAGACGGTAAGCTTCAAAATTAATGGATATCCATCCGTGTATGTCTGTGTTATATTTAATTGTTGATCTAATGCTGAATAATTCTCAACTTGACTGAGATGATCTGCTTAGTAATATTTAGATAACAATAATTATAGTGCCAGTGATGACCAAGCACTTACATATGCTGCAAGCGAGGTCTTTTCTGAGCCCTCTGTAATCTGAGTAGCTCAGTGTTATTATCCAGTAGAGCTGCACATGAAGCCCAGAGAACTCTAGTTACTTTCCTGTGGGCGTCAGCTTCTTTGTAATGAAACTGGAATTCATATATAGCTTATCCCATTCCTAGAAAAGCTGCCTAAGATCTCAGAGGAAAGAACATAGTCCTTTTCTCTTGATAGAAAGGATTAATAACAGCAGTGCAAAAGCCTGCTTCCTAATGTGATGTGCTAGTCCCTGTATGGAAGAAAACTGGGTAGGAAAGAAAAGAAGGGGAAAAGGGATTTCAGGGAAGGAGCCAAGTTCTGAGAATGGGGACAATGGCTCTGACACAGTGAGATAGAGACAGGGAGCTGACGGTGCCGAAGGACTCAAGAGCAGAAGGCCCAATGCCTCTAAACACCTAGAAAAGGTGAGGACTAGAAGGAGAAGAAATTCATGAAAAATCCTAAAAAAAAAGAGAAAGCATGGCAGTGTGTGGCAGTTCTTGTGTGTGTGTGTGTGTGTGTGTGTGTGTGTCTGTATGTGTGATTTCATTCAACACCTTTGAAAACACAGGTGACAAAGTAAAAATATATTGACAGTGGTCACGTATGCATAACATCTCAGATCAAGACTCAAAGACAACCAATACATTGGTTAAGTCACAGGACAGGGGGTTACCAGGGACAAAGATGTGATCAAATTCCAAATCTTACTGGTTTTCCTACTACTGTGAATAGACTTTAGAAAGCCAACACTATGGGGGTGAGGTAAAAGGAACCTGCTGGGAACTATATTAAAGGTACTATAGAACTACATTAAAACCCCAAGAGACTGTTCTAATGTGTCTTCCCAAGGGCCTAAGTCATGAAAATCCTACTATAAATGCAGAACTTATGAAGAAAATTGAGGGGAAGAAGGTGAAATCATAACAGCAGCAGAAATGAAATTACTAAAATCTATATAACTGTTTGAATCATGTTTTAGGTTTTATTAAGTGTTTATTGTTCTATAAACAGTCTTAAATCCACTTTGCATAAATTTTGAAAATTATATACATATAGACACTTTGGAATAGAAAGTTTGTGAAACAAATTTATATTACAATAAAATGAGCAACTAAGCCTATTGTATTCAATCAACTATAATTCTTGCATAGACTAAAGAGGAACATCTTAAGAAAGTGGGCAGGTCAATAACCAAATGTCATGTGGAAGTATTCCAAATCCCGTCTGTTCAGCCCCTCAATTCCAGCCATGATTCCTAAGTGGGGATAGCCAGAGAGACCCAGTGTCCTCCCTCATAGAAAGCAAGGTACCTTTAGAGTCAGGCAAGCAGTAACTTGACTCCTGGCCACCCTTCTTTCTAATTTCATAACTTAGGATAAATTTCCAGCATCCTCCACTCCTGGTTGGCTTGTCTACTGAGGGTCTACAGTGGGATCATTTATCACCTCCAGGGCCTGTTCCAGATTTCCTGTGATCGCATTTCAGAAACAGCCCACAGAGCACAAGAGCCCTTCCTGCAAAATCAGTTCCTTATTTGAGCTGTTTAGAGGAGCTGGAGCTAATTTTAAAGCCAGGCCACTGTTTGTTGTGAACTACTAAAAAGTACTTGGTATTTGGGTAAATACTGAGTAAAGTAGATTCCTCGGGTCCTATCACCACAATGGACCCAAACCCTAAGAACTAAGACCTAAAAGAGAAATTTGGCTAGTCATCATTTTCTGGGATTTGACTATATATTAAAAGTTTGCAGTTTGTTTAGTTGTCTTCCTCCTCCTCCTCCTCCTCCTCCTCCTTCTTCTTCTTCTTCTTCTTCCTCTTCCTCTCCTCCTCCACTACTACTTCTCCTTCTTCTTCTAGTACTTCTACTTTCCCCTCCTCCTCTTCTCCCCCTCCTTCACTTCCTCCTCCATCAGGGTGTTGTTATAATACTTCCTGCAGCATCTGAAGTGTCTTATCACCTTCAACAAGTGACATGAATAGGTGGATCATCAATGACACAATACACTGAGAAGAAAAACCATGAGAGGCAATGGCCACTTTCTTTGAGATTAGGTCTCCTCTGTGTGTGTGTGTGTGTGTGTGTGTGTGTGTGTGTGTGTGTGTGTGTATACATGCCTGAGCAGGATACAGGGTTTTGAATGATCATGGTCTTACTTGATCTGTCTGCCTCCTAAGCATTATTCTATTCCTGCACTGGGGATGGCAGAGTGGGACTGCCTCACCCTCCCTAGGAGTCGATTCTAACTACTCATAATCCCATCCTTCCTGTCAATGTTTTTGTGATTGGCTCAGGAATGGGTACAAACCAATTAGCACCTGGCTTTCATTTCCCTGCTGGTGATGTAAGTTAGATTGACAGGAAATCCAGGCTGTCAAAATTTGGCGAAGATGCACTTTTGCTGCTATGAAGAATCATCTGAGGCTAAGCATTTTGGCTGAGGAAATCAAACAAAAGCAAGTGCAAGGCAGAAAACTAACATCAACATACACATGGGCTCTGTGCATCTACTAAGGCAAGACCTGGCTCCCTGGGTAAAGAGTGCCCTATACTCTGTAGGACTTCAGCCCCAGCTGCACCCTAGTAAATACCAAGGGCAAGTTTTGTTCCAGTAGTTAAAAATTGCCCAGGTGTATATTTCCACCGGTGTTCCCTGGTGAGGCTTTTCTTCTCTTTCTTTGAGAACTATCTCTAAGCCTGGTGGCTTTTGTTTGAAAGAAGAAAATGAACAAACAAGCAAAACACAGAAGTCACATGTTCACATTCCCCCTTAGTTGCTACTCCATTTTTCAGCATGTGGAATTTTATTGAGAATTATTTATATTTCTGTTGTCTATTTAAATAAATTCAAGTTACACAAACCCATTTTGGAAGAGCATTTGTGGTAAAGCGATGGTCTTCATATTTTCAATCCACCATCACCTTCCTTGGATCAGAGACAGTCCATGTAGTTTGTTCTAAAATATACAATACTTTTTTTCCCTTGGCATCTGCCTCTACATTCTTCTGGTTTTCCCACGAGCACGGGGCAGACTTCATTGTAATTTCATTTTATGGTCTTCCTTACTTTGTTCCACCTACACACCTTTGGAATACCCCATAGGTGTTAGGAGAGTTTTTCTTCAGTATGTGTGTTATCCCAGGTGGCTTCATCTAATTCAGGGCTGCAATACAGTTATAGTCACAGATTCCTACACCTTTTGTTCAGACTTGCCGTCTCCCTGGATCTCTAGATATGGGCATCTACTAGATGAAAAATGTTCAGTCAGCATCTAAGAGGTGCAGTAAAATGAATGCTATCCTCTTTTCTGAATGATCCCAGAATTATTACCACTGTCTTTGATTGGTTCCTGCCTTTTCTTAATTACAACTATAGCATATCCCAAACCTTCTAACTCTTTCTGTCTTCATTAATGTCACAAGTGTGCAGCTGCCCTCGTCTTTCAGGATGATGCTGAGTTGACTACATTCCTTCTGAGCCTCAATGTTTTCCCTATCAAATTCACTGCCTAAAGGCCAGCCATAAAACATGCTTTTCTGGACTGCCAATCAACACATATGGCTCACCTACATGGGCTGTCTCCTGGGTTTCCTATACCCTCAAAGGGAAAGGTCCCATCCTTACTCTGGACAAAGAGTCATTCATGATTGGACTCTGGCTACTTTTCTAAGCTCTAAGCTCCTGGTAGACCATTCCTAGGCTTGGCCACCAAACTCTAGCAACACATTCATATCATCTTGTAGGTGGCTTTAGTTTTTTCCCAGTTCTTTTTTTTTTCTTTTTTTCCTTAGATAAACAAAGCCTAGAGAAAGGCTTTAGCATTTATAAAGTAAAATTGTTTTCAACCCTGAGTGCTTACATTCATTCTTTGAATCACCCAGTAAAGGGTTGTGAGTTACTAGTTGCTTACATGGAACTGTTCATATAATTTGTGATATACTTCCAGTCCTTAAAATCTAGATTACAAAATAGTAAAAAGGGCAATAAATGGGGAGATACTCAGCCATTAAGAGTACTGGTTACTCTTTCACAGCACCTATGTTCAATTCCTAACACCCAGATCTGATACCCTCTTCTAACCTTTGTGGTCAACAGGTATGCATGTGGTACATAGACATGCATGCAGACAAAACACCCACATAGATATAAATAATCGATTAATTAACTAAAAGTAATAACAATGAATATATGTGTGCAGTCATTTATATATGTGTGTTTATAAATGCAAGTCAGCAAATCTATATGGCAGAACATAGCTATAATATCATAATATTATATATAGAATGTATCTTAATTTCTCTGTGATATCTTAGCCTAGGGAATAATTATAAAGTAAATACATATATGTTTTGACATACATGTGCTTTATCCATGAATATTTACATATATTATTTTATAATCTTAGATAAGTGAATTGCAAATGTGTTACTCTATTTCTGACAAGACAAGACAGTGCAGAGGTTCCTGCATCTTGTAGTCTTGCTGAGGCCATTTCAAGTTTAATTGGAATTTGATCTCCTTGATGGACAATCCATGGAAAACTACCAAATGGTGTTCTAGCAACCCAAGGTCGAGATGCCCTAGGTAGTTTATCTTAGCTTCGGTTAAACTGCCTGCTTTGGTAAAGCCCCACTGAACCTTTAGAAACCCAGTGCTCTAGAACAAACCCTCAGGCTAAGCTCAGGTCCAGAAGAGCTGAGTATAGTCCCAGCTGGCTGAAATAAAGACTTTCAATTGGCTGTGAACTATATCAGCGTGGTCGTCTCTGGGAGGCTCCCTGTAAGCAAAGCCAAAGTGCTATCTTAAGTGAAGCAAGAGGCTGAGTCTAGGGGAATTTGCTTCTGAGGAGAAGGGCAATCCCAGAAGGGAAAGAGCCAGAAAAGGAATGCACAAATTCTGCCTTGCACTCACTCACCTTGTGGCGACTCCTCTAATGTGAAGGTGGAAGGCAGCCTAATAGAAGCTCAGGCAGAGGAGTAACTGTCCAAAGAGGCAGAGGGCACAATCCTTGGCCTCAAACGTATATGCACAGTGACTTCCTATGTGCATGGAGAACCTGAGATCCTCTTCAGTGGGGGGGCCTGACAAACACTCCTTAGCCAGGTGAGGAGGTCAGCAGAACAGGGGGCACTGAGAAGGGCACGTTCTGCTGCGGCCTCCCACCAGAAATCCTACAGTCCCAGTCTAATCTCTAAGAAGAACATCAAATAAAACCCAGCTGATAAGTATTGTGAAAATATCTGGCCACAACTCAAAAACTCAAGGTCACCAAAGCAACAGATGTCTGAAATATGGTCTGAGTCTAGAAGAAGTCAAGGAGACACAATAACTAAACACAGAGTGTTATTCTAGACAAGAGCTGGGAAGATACAAAGAGAGAAAAGCCAAGGAAATGCAAATAGAGGCAGGACCTCAGTTAGTCAAAATGTACACATGGCACATTCATGGTAATGATTAAGTTATTAAAAATAACACTGGAAACAAGACATAAGGAGATGGCTCAGAGGTTAGGAGCAATGGCAACCTTTATAGGGGACCAGGGTTCAATTCTCAGTACCCATGTGGCATCTTACAAAGTTGCTAACTCCCCCTCCAGGGGATCTTGGGTCCTCTCTGGCCTCCATGGGATGAATATCAGATATACATACAGGCAAAACACCCATATACATAAAATTAAGTAAAAATAATAATTTAAAACTTTTTAATAATCCCAGAACTTAGGCGTGGCATACATGACAATGCTCTGCACCATCTTACTTTTGCTTATTTTCCCCATAAGATTTAAAAGTATTCTAAAGCAAAAGTCACTTAAAATAAAACCAAAGATGTAGGTCTAAGACCATAAGTTCTATCCATTGAAGACATTTTTTTTTTCATTAAAGTAGAATCAAACTATTGCTTCTGGAAAAGAAAGAAATAACTCTCACAGGGAAAGCAGACAGAGTCCCCATATACCACAGCCACAACACCTGTGAAACAATTAAAAAATTACCAAACATTTCAAAGAACCAGAAAAGGAGGGTTTGTTCTCAAGAGAGAAGGAAGGCAGCTAAAGGAACCTCAACATGGCTCTAACTTTGAACCGAAGAGACAAAAGTTTAAAAGGGTTTGCATGATTATCCTCAACTAAGCAAAGTAAAAATAGTCTTGTAGTAAGTGGGAAATCATAACAACACATTGAACAAAGGAAATTATAAAACAGAAGCAAATGACAATTGAGAGGATAGCATCAGTGGAGAGGACAGAGTCCATGGAGAGGACAGTGTCCGTGGAAAGGACAGAGTCCGTGGAGATGACAGTATCCATGGAGAGGACAGAGTCTGTGGAGAGGACAGTGTCTGTGGAGAGGACAGAGTCTGTGGAGAGGACAGAGTCTGTGGAGATGACAGTGTCCGTGGAGAGGACAGTGTCCGTGGAGAGGTCAGAGTCTGTGGAGATGACTGTGTCTGTGGAGAGGACAGAGTCTGTGAAGAGGACAGTGTCTGTGGAGAGGACAGTATCTGTGGAGATGACAGTCTGTGTAGAGGACAGTGTCTGTGGAGAGGTCAGAGTCTGTGGAGAGGACAGAGACTGCAGAGGACAGTGTCTGTGGAGAGGACACTGTCTGTGGAGAGGACAGAGTCTGTGGAGAAGACAGCATCCTCGAAGAGAAGACATACTAGAAGCTAAAATGAGTGAGAGAGAAAGAGACACTCTAGGGATTGATTAGTTGATATCAAACGGCTCTCGATATGTTGTTACCACTTGGAGAGCTTATAAATCATATGCCCCACCCTCCTCCTCCTCCCTGGTTGAGTTAGAAGTGCTTTGTACCTCATGTGTTGGTACATCCATGTCTCTGTGCTCTCAGCTGCCCAGGACAGAGACAGACCACAGACGAGGACTCTGAACCCCTCTGGTAATTGAGAAAACCAGCATCACAGGAAGGAGCACCCACTAGAATCCACCATGACCCTGACAATTGTAATGCTTCTTTATGTCCACCTGACTATGCACTGACCTCCCTTCCTCCCTTACCTCTCTAATTTGCCTCATGTTTTGGATGAATTCTTCCATTTTTTTCCTTAATCTCTGACTGGAATTATGAGAGAAGAATAATAGGACATAGGGAACACAATTAAGGATGTATCTAAGAATAGGTGGACATTATGACTGTGATCCTGGCCTCAGGAACTGCTCTCTGGACTTGACGTTTACCTCTGCTCTCCTTGTCATTTCTGTAACCATGGCTACTGTTCCTCCATCAATTTTAAGTCAAATAGGAGATAATAATAATAAGTATTTCATACAGTGGTCATGATAATTAAAGAAATTAATAAAAGAAAAGTAAAATTCTGTCTAGCACATGGTAAATTTCAGTAGTCATTTGCTTTTCCTAGAATCCCACCATGTCTTAAACATAATTGTGTTTCCTGTGTCAAATGCACAGTTCTGATGCTTGGGTAACTGTAGCCTTTCCTTTTCTTGGAGAGACTACCTTTTCTCCAGGCGTTCCATGCTCTGTGCTGTGGAGTGCTGGGCAATTGATCTCAAGTGACGGTGGTGCTCTGATAGTGCTATCTTTGGCTCAGACACAGGCCTCTATTTTCAAAGTGCTTGTAAGGACATTATCTCAGTTAATCTTCACAGGAGCATCACGAGATAATTGGGACAGCACTTACTATTCCCACCTACAAGATGAGTAAAGAGGAAGAGGACCTTATTACTATTTACAAGGAGAGCAGAAACAGGCATCCCAGGGGCTCTCAATCTCTTGCTTTTGCAAGAGTAAATTTTACACTGAACTGTTAGCCCTGGCCTAAGAGGAAGAAAGAGAGTAAGTAGTCTTTCCACCTCCAAATACAAAGGCTCATGTACCTTCCCAATAAATCCAGGACGCCTAAAAGCACATTCATGGTTGGTATGTTCAGAGACCTCTTCCTCTTGTCTGGTGTCTCTGGTGCACCACTGCAGGCTGACCAAGAGAACAATTTCTATTGTTGGTTACTGAGAAGTTCTAGTAGTCTACAGCAGAGTTCTTTACCTTCACAGCAAGGTTAAGGTTGGTACTAGAGAGAGTTGTTTTCTCTGACTATTTTATGCTATTTGGGTTGGGTTATTCTGAATTAGGACAGAAAAAGGAAGTGGGGAATGCTCACTATCTCAGCTCTTCTACCCATGGTAATTACTAAGGAAATACACCATCCTCAGACAGTCTCGGGTGATCAGAACTAAGGCTGTTCATTCTCTTCCCTCCAACCTCTACCCTCTATGTCCACCATTCATTCTTCTGCCCACCATTTGTTCATCTATACATCTTCCACCTGTCGTGTTCATCCTTCCATCTCCCACCCTGCACTTGCTCACCCTCCATCCACAAATCGATCCTCTCCCCATATGGCAAACCACTCACTCACTTATCAGTATATTTACCCACTGTGCAATAATATCTCAAACATAACAAAGGAGGTATTCAGATACTTTTTAAGGCAAACTATTTCTGATTGGTAGGACAGTGCAAAAGCAGTTAGCTCTACTAATCATGTCAAAGGGAAAGCATTTTCTACAAACTGCTTCAGTTAAATATATAGTGCCAAGGCTTTGATAAAATACTTAAAGTAAGATAAACTTTATAAGTTTATTATATAAATATATTTAAATACAAATATAAAATATAAAAATACTTAAATATAAGGATTATTTAGCAATAATACTTAAATAATGATTATTTGTACTAAATGTATAGTTTTTCATTTTTCACAATGATTTCTAAATATATCAAATTTAATCAAATTCTTCTAAATGATACACTAGCTTACAAACTAAGTGAACTCTAAACTTTCTGAGATCTATTTGGTACACCTCCCAGAAAGTGAACAAGTGAATGATTTATTTCAGTGTTTTAAAGATAAATGGTTCATAATTATTTTTAACAAAAATTAAAGGTGTACTCAATTTGGTTAGAAAGTGATTGATTGGTAGACAACTGGTATATTTGTAATGAAGAATTACTAAATAATTTTTGTTGTTACATTGTAAGTTTTAGACATTTAAAGAATGAAATGATGATGACATAATAAAACCTATTTCAATATTTAAACCCTATTACTTATTAACTGTGTGCTTATACCTATAGAAATAAAAAAGGAAAAATAGGATGATGAGTCCATTTCATTATTGTGAAAGGTAAGATACCCATGTATCAATCTGTCTTACAAATTAGGAAACAAACAAAACAACAACAACAAACAACCCAGGACCAGGAAGATGGCTCGGTGGATAAAGGAAAAGCCATGCAAGTGTGAGGTCGTGAGTATGGACCTCAGAGCCCACATGAAGCCAGCAAGGAGAATGCATGCCCGCCACCTTTGTACTTCTGCAGTGAGGGAGGAGGAGGAACTGACTGGGGACACAGGGAGAGGAGCTTTTGTTATCAAACTTGGCAGGTTACAACCAGTGTCCCAAGTCTGGTCTGGCCAACACCCCCCATCAGCAAATGAACTGAGCCAAAACAACAGCAAGCAGAAAGGGAGACTTGTCCAATATGGCTACCCTGGGATGAGAGACAAAGCCCTCAAATCTGTCTTTCAGGCTCTGAAGTGAGATCAAAGTTTAAATAACGGACCAAAGATATGCACATCTAAGCAGTCAGTCAAGGTGTGGTTCTGGGATTCAGTTTCATCCTGTAGGACCATGAGACATCTTTTCTGAGAGAGACAAGTTCCCCCCTCCTGTTGGCACCTTTTCCTTCTCCTCAGGAGATCCCTGTGCAAACTCTCATTTCTGTGGTGTCCATTGTTTCAAAAGTCTGTTGATCATATCGACATACTCTCCTTTGCCAGGATTCACTCTGAGTACTAATTTTACAGCTACAAATAAAACTTTACTATGTAGACTAGCTAGAAAACACAAGAGCCACAATGAATAGGGTGACCAACCATAGGCAGTCCTGCTGGCAAGTATAACAAAAAACAGAGTTGACCAATAAGACACAGGCCATTTTAAATGATGAAGAATGGCCTTTTACATGAATTACTAAATAACAGCAATGAAGAAGAAGAGTAGATCATATTTCGACATTTGTTTTACTGTTTTGACTTCATTGTTTATGCTATGGTAATACCATATCTTGCATGGGCAGAACAGTTTGAAGATTACTCATTAATGTGAACAGAGGCTAAGTTTACCAGGGAGCTGACCACTATAAACAGAGAAACAGAACGGAACAAACCTGATCCTTCAGCACCACTAGCAAGTATTCCATTACTGGTGCAGGACCAGACCCTGGAGACCCTACTGTAATGGAATTTTGTTTTGTTTCAAATACTGATGAAATTTTTTCCAGAGGTAAATTTTTTCCTTCTTATTTTTATATTGAAAAATTTCAGACAATTTTGAAATTCCACTTACATTAACAAAATGTTTATAGTCGTCAAGAAAAATGGCTCCTTAGACAGGAGTGTCTTGAGGAAAACCCAGTACTACGTAAGCACGCCCCCTGGTTAAATCGCCCCAGTGCTTACCTCCCCCTTGAGACTGGACAGTTTTGAACAATTGTGAATGCCATTAGCACAGGTTGTGTTCCACTTTTCTTTAAATGGCTGCCATGGCAGCAATCTATGTACTCATTACAAATAAGTTTTCTGTGTAATTTTAGACATAAAACAAATATAAATAAATACTTTTGTTGACTAAGATGAGAAATGTCATTGTGAGCCAATATAAATTCTCAACTTATGAATTCAACATTTATGAAGTTAATCATCTAAAGACAGCACTACATGGACCAATACCAGTAGTGATACTGGAACTGTTCAGACACAGAGTAAACACTCATCAGCAACTATACTGATCCTAGCATAAAAAAAACCAACAGACTTTATTTTGTCTCACTTAGCAACAAATCACTATTAATGGTTAGCCAAACAATCAGGTAGATAGTAAAAGGGATGCCTAAAGAATAAACACAAAACTATTTGCAGATGTACCTCCTAATTTCTCAGCACAGTTTCTGGCAGTAGCTCAGCATGGTACTATAGAGTCCAGACTTGAAAACAGAAGCTTACTGGCCAAAGCTGCTTTTCAACTTTCTTGCTGCCCCACTTAACTTTGGGGGCCTTAATATCTTCAACTGTGAAATAGAATTATTTATTTTATAAGGATTTGGGAAGATGAAATGGCTGCCTAGGTGTAATTTTTTAGATTCATGTATAATGTATAGTAGGCATTCAGTAAATGGTACAAAAAAAGTAACTTTTTTTCAAAATGAGTTGGGAAAGAGCTATTCATTCAACATCAAATGGCATTATATTCTTAAACAACATTGGAAATATTCTTATCTTCTATAGATACGAAGGGATTGGGGCTCTCAGACATGCTGGCAGTGTAAGATGGTGAGGCACTTGGGAAAAATCAGGCATTTCTTCAAATAATTAGTCACAGAGCTACCATCTGCCTCACTAATTCTAGTCTTAGGTATCTACTCACAGGAAATGAAAGCCGTCTCCACATTTAAAATAAATGTGTGAGCGCACTTTCCAGGATGCTTCCTAGTCAAGAAAAAGCACTCAGAGACCATTACCTGGCAAGAGGATGAATGCACACACACGTGCAATATAAACATGAAGCACGTGCCAAAAGAACATACAGCACCCATGCGAGATGAACACACAGCACACGTGCCAGATGAACACAGCACAGTGTCATATGAACACACAGCACAGTTTCATATGAACACACAGCACAGTGTCATATGAACACACAGCAGTTTTATATGAACACACAGCACAGTGTCATATGAACACACAGCACAGTTTCATATGAACACACAGCACAGTGTCATATGAACACACAGCACAGTTTTATATGAACACACAGCACCGTGTCATATGAACACACAGCACAGTGTCATATGAACACACAGCACAGTTTCATATGAACACACAGCACAGTGTCATATGAACACACAGCACAGTGTCATATGAACACACAGCACAGTTTCATATGAACACACAGCACAGTGTCATATGAACACACAGCACAGTTTCATATGAACACACAGCACAGTTTCATATGAATATACAGCACACGTGCCATAAGAACACACATCGCACATGCCATATGAACACATAGTGCACGTGCCATGTGAATACATAGCACATGTGCCATATGAACACACAGCACACATACCATGAGAACACACAGCACATATACCATATTAATGCACAGCACAGTGTCATATGAGCACACAACACACATGCCTTATGAACACACAGAATACATATCTGATATGAACACATAGTGCATGTTGTTTGCCTTTAGGAGTTAAATCACTGACTGGTGCTAGCACCTGGATGAACATTAAGTTCTACGAAAGAAACAGGGCAGAAAAGTAAATCTCTTGTACCATGCTGTTGATGTTTAATGTCCAGAACAGGCAGACCTAGAGACAGAAAGGGCAACAGCAAGAGCCTGAGGAGTAACGCCATTTCTTCACAGCCTATGGAAGGCACTGGGAGGAGTGGGTTACTGATATAGGGTAGAGACCTCCTTTTATGGGTAATGAAAATGGTCTAAGATGCTGGATGTGGCACTTCATATGTGTAATCTCAGCTCTGCACGGTGAGGCAAAAGGATCAGAAGTTCAAGAGTGGCTTGGGCTACATAGTGAGTCTGTCATCAAACCACTGTTTCAAAACACGGAAACAGGAAGTCCAAATTGATGAATGCTAGTGAATTTTAGGGTATTTTAAAAGGGAAAGAGCTGCAGAGAACTGGTTACTGACTGCTACAGTGAGCGAGTTACAGTGAAATGAGGCTGCACTGTATTTCGCTGTGCCCATCCTGAGACAAGCACACATCTATCAGATCCCACTGGGTGTTTGTAATAAGGAAACAAACACTGCGTCCTTTGTTTTAATGTAAATTCTACCTATGACAGAAGCCAACAGTTGTGAGTGTTGGAAATATTATCTTTACGCATCTGTATTTGCTTTTATGACATGGCAAAGATTTGCTGTTAAATATTTCAGAGCTGTGACATCTCTGACTACTGTAAGGACTGAAGAGGGTGTTAATTGCATGAAAAGAGGAAACACGTTTCAACATTTAATATCAAAAGTTCTCTCTTAAATTACACTATCCTAGTGTTCATATGCTCTGAAATAAGTAGTAATAAGATTCAGACAGAGTTGCTGGTGACAATAGAATTCATTAACTCACCAATAAATACTAACGAAATAAAATAATTATGTTAGCAACAGTGATACAAAGTGATGCCAGAGAAATGAATAACACAACCCAGAGACAGAGATGTTAGAATGGAACTTGAAAATGGTATAGGAATGTGGTGCACACTACAGTCAATCTTGTGTGCAGCACAGAAAATGATCTGAGAAAGAGGCAGTGATGAAACCAGAGTGCAAATATCCCTAAAGTCTTGCTTAGGACTGGGAGAGAGAGAAAACAAAACAAAACAACAACAACAACAACAAAAGCCACACACACACAAGATGTGCAGGCACCTCCAGTTTTAATGCCACAGACTAAAGTCTACTTTTCTAATTATGCTTTTTGGATGATCGTTTTGATATGTTCTTGAATTCGGTTGGCAAGAATTTTATTGAGTATTTTTGCATTGATATTCATAAGGAAATTGGTCTAAAGTTCTCTTTCCTTGTTGGGTCTTTGTGTGGTTTAGGTATCAGAGTAATTGTGGCTTCATAAAACGAGTTGGTTAGTGTTCCTTCTGTTTCTATTTTGTGGAATAGTTTGAAGAGTATTGGTGTTGTCTTCTTTGAAGGTCTGGTAGAACTCTGCATTGAACGCATCTGGTCCTGGGCTTTTTTTTGGTTGGGAGACTATTAATGACTGCTTCTACTTCTTTAGGGGCTATGGGATTGTTTAGAACATTTATCTGATCCTGATTTAAATTTGATACCTGGTATCTGTCTAGAAAATTGTCCATTTCATCTAGATTGTCCACTTTTGTCGAGTATAGGCTTTTGTAGTAGGACCTGATAAATTTTTGGATTTCCTTGGTTTCTGTTGTTATGTCTCCCTTTTCATTTCAGATTTTGCTGATTTGGAGGCTGTCTCTGTGACCTCTGTTAGTTTGGCTAACGGTCTATCTTGTTGGCTTTGTTTTGTTTTTTCAAAGAACCAGGTCCTGGTTTGGTTGATTCTTTGTATAGTTCTTTTTGTTTCTACTTGGTTGATTTCAGCCCTGAGTTTGATTATTTCCTGCCTTCTACTCTGCTTGGATGTATTTGCTTCTTTTTGTTGTAGAGTCTTCAGCTGTGCTGTCAAGCTGTTAGTGTATGCTCTTTCCAGTTTCTTTTTGGAGACACTCAGAGCTATGAGTTTTCCTCTTAGCACTGCTTTTACTGTGTCCCATAAGTTTGGGTATGTTGTGCCTTCATTTTCATTAAATCATAAAAGGCCTTTAATTTCTTTTTTTATTTCTTCCTTGACCAAGTTATCATTGAGTAGAATGTTGTTCAGTTTCCATGTGTATGTGGGCTTTCTGTTGTTTTTGTTGTTATTGAAGACCAGCCTTAGTCCGTGGTGTTCTGATAGGAGGAATGGGATTATTTCAATCTTCTTATATCTGCTGAGGTCTGTTTTGTGACCAATTATATTGTTAGTTTGGAGAAGGTACCATGAGGTGCTAAGAAGAAGATATATTCTTTTATTTTAGGATAAAATGTTCTATAGATATCTGTCAAATCCAATGGGTTCATAACTTGTTAGTTTCACTGTTTCTTTGTTTAGTTTGTGTTTCCCTGATCTGTCCATTGATGAGAGTGGGGTGTTGAAGTCTCCCACTATTACTGTGTGGGGTGCAATGTGCGCTTTGAGCTTTAGTAAAGTTTCTTTGATGAATGTGGGTGCCCTTGTATTTGGATAATATATGTTCAGAATTGAGAGTTCATCTTCGCAGATTTTTCCTTTAATGTGTATGAAGTGTCCTTCCTTATCTTTTTTGATTACTTTAGGTTGAAAGTCGATTTTATTCTATATTAGGATGGCTACACCAGCTTGTTTCTTGGGATCATTTGCTTAGAAAATTGTTTTCCAACCTTTTACTCTGAGGTAGTGCCTGTCTTCGTGCCTGAGGTGGGTTTCTTGTATGCAGCAAAATGTTGGGTCCTGCTTATGTATCCAGTCTGTTAGTCTATGTCTTTTTATTGGAGAATTGAGTTCATTGATATTAAAAGATATTAAGGAGAAGTGATTGTTGCTTCTTGTTATTTTTGTTATTAGAGGTGGAGCTACGGTTGTGTGGCTCTCTTCTTTTTGATTAGTTAAAAGAAGATTAATTTCTTGCTTTTTTCTAGTGTGTGTTTTCCATTCATTATCCTTTGAAGGGTTGGATTTGTGGAAAGATATTGTGTAAATTTGTTTTTGTCATGGGATACCTTGGTTTCTCCATCTATGGTAATTGAGAACTTTGCTGGGTATAGTAGTCTGGGTTGGCACTTGTGTTCCCTTAGGGTCTGTATGACATCTACCCAGGCTCTTCTGGCTTTCATAGTTTCTGGTGAGAAGTGTGGTGTAATTCTGATAGGTCTACCTTTATATGTTATTTGACATTTTTCCCTTACTGCTTTTAATATTCTTTATTTGTTTAGTGCATTTGGTGTTTTAATTATTATGTGACAAGAGGAATTTCTTTTCCGGTCCAATCTATTTGGAGTTCTATAGGCTTCTTGTATGTTTATGGGCATCTCTTTCTTTAGGTTAGGGAAGTTTTCTTCTATAATTTTGTTGAAGACATTTACTGGCCCTTTAAGTTGGAAATCTTCACTCTCTTCTATACCTATAATCCTTAGGTTTGGTCTTTTCATTTTGTCCTGGATTTCCTGGATGTTTGGGTTAGGAGCTTTTTGCATTTTCTTTAACTGTTGTGTCAATGCTTTCTATGGTATCTTCTGCATCTGAGATTCTCTCTTCTGTCTCTTGTATTCTGTTGCTGATGCTTGCATCCATGACTCCTGACTTCTTTCTTAGGTTTTCTATGCCCAGAGTTGTTTCCCTTTGTGATTTCTTTATTGTTTCTACCTCCATTTTTAGATCCTGGATGGTTTTGTTCAATTCCATTACCTGTTTGGTTGTGCTTTCCTGTAATTCTTTAAGGGCTTCTACCTGTTTACCTGTGTTCTCCTGTATTTCTTTAAGGGAGTTATTTATGTCCTTCTTGAAGCCCTCTATTAGCATCCTGAGCTGTGATTTTAAATCCAAATCTTGCTTTTCCTGTGTGTTTGGGTATCTAGGACTTGCTGTTGTGGGAGAATCGGGTTAGGATGTTGCCTTGATTTCTGTTGGTAACGTTTCTACATTTGCCTTTCACCAAATGGTGTTAATTGGTCTGCGGTCTCTGGCTGGTGTTTGTCCTTCCTGTGGACCTGCAAGCCTGTCTCAGCACCCCTGGGTGACTGGCTCTTCCCTGGCACAGAGTGCTGTGACACTGCCCAGCTCCTGGGTGCAGGAGGAGCCCGGATGGACCCTGTCCCAGCTGTTCTGGCACTCCGGTGTTCCCTGTGCTCCTGGCTATACAAGTCAACCACCCCCACACCCCACCCCGCTCAGTTGCCAGAGAGAAGATCAACTGTCATTCTTGAAAACAGTGAAATCTAATGTGATTTCCTTTAGTAACACAGCACTTGCATATAGAACGCAATAAACTGTCAAAGTCATATCCTTGTTCACTGCAAATCAACATATACATTATAAATATATGATGACTGCTCCAACACCTTCAGTCCTCTTTCCTACTCACTGCCCTCTCTCAACCCCTCTCCAGTCTCATTATCCCTTCTTTCTAACTGGTTGTAGTTGGGGGAGAGACAGATGGTAGCTTTCAGTCTGTGTGACAGAGTCTCATTCAGCATGCTCTCACCCCCACTGACAGGCTGCTCTAAGAATCCCCCAACTTCTCCAAAGACAACTTTATCACCAGTTTCATTGCAGGCTAGCCAGTCACCCCAAGTATCAGTTTAATAAATCTAGGGAAGCAAAGGCAGGGGTGGGAGGCAGGGGTCAGAGCACTCACGTGCAAGCTTCCATGTGCTCTGAGAAGTGACCTGGCTTGGCTCTCAACTACTCCCCACAGGACACCACTAAATGTATCAGCTGTGTCCTGAAGCTGCTTACTGGATGCTCCTTCATCATGAGGAGTGTTATTATTAACTTGGAAGACAGACTTTAAGCTTTAGCAATTTTTCTTTTATCAAGGTCCATCTGCCTTAATAATGAGTCTCTGCTTGCCTTTAAAGGAAACTTCTGGAAATTTTATCATGTCCTCCATTACTCTACCGATATGAATTCATACTCCTAACCCACAGGACTCTAAATTTCTGTTCAGAAGTGGTTCTCACTATGGCGACAAGGAGCCCCACATACAGTGTTAGCTTCATTATTCCAAAGGGCAGAATTGAGCCATTTTAATGCATTGGGGGACATAAACATCACCATTAACTAGTCCCAAATTGACTAATGATGTCGGCCATTGCTTAGGTGGGCTTCCACCAGATTAATGATGTCAGTCATTGCTTAGGTGGGCTTCCGTCAGACTAATGATGTCACGTACATCTATTTGTGTTTCTAGACCACAGGTTTTTTCTTTAAATAAGACATAAGTACATCCCCGATTCCTTATAGTGCACATTGCTGATTACCATCCCTTGCAGTTCATGTTGCTGACTATCACTGGTCATTACAATAGGACTTACTTACACTCCTACCAGGAAAACAGTTCAGTCCATTTGCTTAAATTATCAAATGTATCCGCTATATTTCCTTGAGTTTATTTTATATTTTAATCAGTTTCAAGATTTCCTCCTGAATTGGGATGTGAGTTTGAATTTTAAATTGTAACATAAAATGCTCACTTTGAGAAGTTAACTGAAGAGCACACTGAGGCCATCTGTTTAGGGTATAGGCATTTGCAGATAGATCTGAAACATGGTGCAGCTAGGAGCTGAAGTGGGTGTAAGGATGTTTAAAATAATGGCCAAGTAGATACAATATGATTTATCATTTCATCCTGTCTAAGTATGACACTCGTGGCATTAAGTACTTCATTTTTGTGCAACAGTTACCACCACCCGTTTGCAAGATGTTTTCTTCTTCCAGAGCTGACACTGTACTCAATGAACACACGTTCCCTATCAACTCATCACCAACTGCACCATCCTATTCTGTACTGAAAGGATCTGACTATGAGAGATTGCAGGCAAATGGACTCATGCAAAGCTCAGCTCCCTGTGATGGGCTCGTTTCCTAAGTCTGCAATGTGAACTTGTCCTTGCTTTTGGGACTTGGTGGTGGCATATTCCCAGAAGTAGAACTGTGGTGATTCTACACAACTGTCTGTACCATTTCACATGTGGTCAGCTCAATGTGAGTGCATGGGCTATGTCCCAGCCTCTGAGGAATAGCCTTTTTAGCAGACTACCATTAAGCCAGCAATCTTAAACAAAAATTTGATATACCACAAATATATGAGATTTTGGCCATTTGTCACAGCAAACTTGAGGTTCGTGAGTATATATGAGTTTGTGAAGATACCCATATTAATAATTTTCTCAACAGTAGCTACATAATCTGGAAGGAATTAACACAGAAGTCACATCTCTGTCTTGCTACCTGGATAAGCTTTGCCACCGAATCAAAGTGGTATGAGCTATTCTCTGATGAAACTCGCCTTTATTTCAATATTAAATTACACTAGCATTACAATTACTTAGTTTCCTGATAGCATTAGAAAATATATTCACCAAATGAAGTAGAGAAATTTCAATTTCTTATTTTTGCGATAAGAAACGCAAGCCTGAGCCTGGTCAGACAGCTGGGCACTATTATTAGAATGGCCACTTGTGGGGCACACCTCATCTGGATGCACAATGTCAAGAAGTTTTTACGGTGTATTTTTACATTTTTAACTCATAAAATTCATTGTTTCATAATTTTCTGTCAGTCACTATATGTGCCCAGGGCAGGAAGACAAGAAGGCAAAAGAATTAAAGATAACAAATAAGAGGGACGAGTCCAGAGTCATTAAGACATAAAAGACCACTAATTTCACCTCTGTGGGAACACCTCCATATTGGACACACATAGCTGAAGATTTAAAGCTAACATCCACAAATAAGAGAAAATATTGGTTGGTTGTTTTTCTGGGTCTGGGTTACCTCATTCAGAATGATTATTTCTAGCTTTACCCATTAACCTGTAAATCTCAGAATTGTATTTTTTTTAAGTTTCATTAATTTTTATATGTGTGTATTTTGTCCACATGCATGTCTATACACTATGTGTATACCCAGGGCTCACAAAGGCCGGAAGAGGGGATCAGATCCAAGAAATGTCATAAGCTGCCATGAGGGTGCTGGGGATTAAATCCAGATCCTCTGTAAGAGCAGCCAGTGCTCTTGCCCACTGAGTCATCTTTCCATTTCCAGTTTTCTTTTTCTTAAAAGCCAAGTACTATTGCCTTGTGCAAACATATATATTGTCATTACCCACCCCTCATTGGTGGACATCTAGGCTGTTTCCATTTCCTGGCTATTCAGCTCTATAAGAGAAGCATCACTGCAGTAGATGATCATTGACATTGAGAACTACAACTGGCCAAGGTGGAGAGAAGAGGAGACTACAGAGGGCCCAGCCCTAAACCGGACATCTAAATTTCAACTCCTCTTTCCAAGTCTCCTTGATCATTGCCAGAGGAGGGGTAGAATGGCCATAAGAGCCAGAGGCAGTGGATGGCTACGAGGAGACTGTTTTCTGGATATAGCAGGGCAGTTGCACATAAGGATTCATAGCAGTTGAGACAGCATACAAAAGACCTTGGCAATCTCAAGCCAAAGTCCCTACATGACAGAGGAGGTAGACACCAAGCCACATCCCTAGCTACAAAGCAATTGATAACTGCTGGGGCAGGGAGAGTAAGTTGTCTTTAAGGTTGTGGTCCTTGATGGGATACCCACGTTCCTATGGAAGGCCACACAGCTAAGAGTGCATGGGCCATGCCAGCTGTACTTGATAAGCCTCAAAATGCAGAAAGTAATGTTGGGAAAATAGTTCCAAATACATCATCAATATACAAAATTATGCTTTTCATGGAAGCACTATTTATCTGATTAGGGTGTGTGTGTGTGTGTGTGTGTGTGTGTGTGTGTGTGTGTGTGTGCATGTGTTTGTGCGTGCGCGCGTGCGTGCATGTGTCTGTCTGTCTGTCTGTCTGTCCAAGCCATAAAAGTTAGAGGGTGTTAAAATTTTGTTAATTATATAAAGAGGTTTGAGTGTTTCAATTATACACATTAATAGGGAAACTCTGTTATCAAAGAATGCAATATATAAAAATTTAATCAACATTAATTGGTAGATCTTATGTGCCTTTGCAAATGTAGTAAAATTAGCCTAGAGAAGAATGTGGTAATATTTTTAAATTAACACTTAATTTAGAATACCACACCCAGGTTTTAGTCCCACTCTGTCTTTCTATCTTCAGTCCCTGGATATATGGGGACTGATATATTCTAATGTATTTCTGTATATCAATAGTTTTATTTATTATTTCTTAAGATGACAACTCCAAATAATAACTAGTCAGAAAGGAAATACCAGAACCACAGATATTTTTGCTTGCTTGTCACACTTGTAAATATATATTTTTATGTTTGTAACAGAAGCTAATAATGAAGCATGCCCAGCTTATTACTTTGGGATTGATTGCAGAAATAGTTCCTACCTTTCTTATGATTTAGAAATATGTACATGTATTGATGAAGTATGGTTGTGATAAATTACCTCAAGAAAATAACTTTTCCTGACTCCCTGTCTTTGTCCTTACAGCTTGACTTACGGGGTCCTTGGGTGTGTCTTAGGGGGCAGCAGGGATCATTCGTGGCATTGGTTCTGTGTGTCAACACTTAATATTTATCTATGCCCCAGGCATGCATCATATTCCTTTTAATTGGGACTGAAATTTGACATATCATTTTTATATGCCATTGTAGGTCCACTTCTGCCATGGGATAAAATATCTGCAGTACAGTCTTTGATTTCCTGCCATTTTTCCTCTTTAGCAACCATCCAGTTGTTTAAGGCTATGTGAATTGAGCTACTATCTCATTGTTAGGAAAGATAACTGAGAACTAGGTGTTCATTTTGAGAAATAGACCGCTAGAAAGGTATCTTCTATTTCCTTCCCAATTTCTGAGTGAGTACCGGATTGCATAAAGAAGCACGTCTGGTCTCTAGAAACATACTGAGTCTAGTTACTACAGCTCTTTCCCATTAATCAGCTGCCCTGCATGTCTGGTAGCACCAGAGGCCTCTGGTGAAGTGTGGACATTGTGAGGACACCCTCTCAACTCCATGACTTGAAATGACACCTGATCCCTTCCCTCACTTGGCTCATGCAGAGACACCTTCCCTCCTTTTTTATTCACCGCAGCATTCACTATATCTTGGAAACATTTAATGCATAAGATTAAATTTTTGACCCCTTTGTTCACTAGTTTGTCACAAGTGCCTACCTTATAATAACTGCCCAATAAATGGTTTAATCTGAGTACACATGTATCAAGTATGGTATGCATTCATTAGAGCACCTACCCCTTTATCCTAACTTGGCAGACATCACTGACTACTCCCCTTCCACCTCTCCTCCTCAAGTCTTTGCTGAGAGGATGCTCGATGCCCATAGTAGACAACTTAGGTGTTGTCACTGCCTTATCCTTTTCCCTTATCCTGGAGGCTGGGTCTTTGATTCTATGTCTACAGCAGACCTTAGGCTTCGTAACTTCCAACTCCTGTCTTCCTTTATTTCTCATAGTCCTCTATCAGATTTTGCTGTTTGTATGTGCAAGAAGTCCAAGGAAAGTCACAGGTCTCCTAACAGAATAAGCTTGTTAATAGGAATAACTCCTCCTGAGCCTGCTCAGTGTCATCCCATTGTTCATCGACTGAGCCATGTACTGATCACCACAAGCTACAGGGTGTTACCACGTCACTCGCAGTTATCCTCAGCCTTCATAACACTCCACAGGGCAAGTACAGATTCTACCAAACTCCATCTCTACTGACCTGCCTTCTGAGTTTCTGGAGAGAACAAAGTTCTGTCTGGATGTTAGATTGATAGCTTGCTCCTCCCTCTGTCTGGAGCGCCCATTGCTGCTGTGTACCAGGTTCATCTACACTCACTGGACAACTAACTTAAATGAGTCCTTCACACAACTTCTTCCTGTATGACCTTAGTTAAGTCCCACTTTGCCTAAGCACTCTCTCTCACTGCTTGCTGCTGAGGTCCTTATAATTTTACTTGCTATCTATCCAAAAGGAAGCTCCAAGAGGAAGGGTCTTTGTCTCTTTGTATTCATAGGAGCTAATAAGATACCTGGCATATACAAACTGCCCTATCAGTAGCAACTGGGTTGATAAACTTAACATTCTTCCTCGTAAGACTGTGTATGATCACCTCTGTAATTATAAGATTTAACATACCCAAGAGGAAGGTGACAGATACTGAAGGAGGTCAGTGAGAAAACTTGCATTTTCATTGACCTGAGTACCATTCAGATGACTTTTCATTGACATTTTAGTATAGTAACTGGACTGAGAGAAAATGCAGAATTCATGGGATTGACATGTATCAAGAGCTGGGGAGAGTGTATGGAAAACTGAGTTGGTAGTACAATACAGAGTTATCATTTTTCAATGTTTTGGTTGAAAAATATCTGGTAAGTTTTCCAATTTTATCTTTGCTTTGAACATGCAGAAATTGTGGGTTGGAAAACAGCCTAACAGATTTAGTTTAACATTTTAATATATACATCTTCAGAGTTGCAAATGTTTGTTGGGAGAGCCTCCCATTAAGTATTGAGCTAGTGGTAAAGCAAGAAGAGAATTCAGTGAGAGTGGAGGTCTCTTATGTAGAAGGGTCTACATATTATCCAGATCTCTATCAGTGGTCATTAGAACTGCTTTAATATTAATATATTGTATAAGGATACAGACAGTATATTATTATGCATCTATTAATATCATAGGAGAATTGTAGGAATAAAACACAAAGAATAAATAAATTGATGTCCAAAAGGTGATAATAATCTGGGAGAATAAATAGTTAAATAAAATTTAATGAAGAAAAACATGAGGCCATATTGAGTCCAAAACACACATAACACAGAGACAACATGAAAAAAAATTATTCATTAAAATTCCTTGGTATTTAGCTTTATGGTACCTGTATAAAGAATGTTCTTAGCCAAGCATGGTGATACAATGCCTTTAATCACATCACTCTGGAAGTAAAGGCAGGTAGATATCTAAGAGTTTCAGGCCAGCTTGGTCTGCATAGCAAGTTCCAGGTCAGTCAAGGCTACATAGTGAGCCCCGTCTCAAAGAAAAAAAAAAGTCCTTATTTCAGAATGGCTAACACAAAAGATCATCCTATAGGAATTAATCTTCTGTAGTATCTACGAGACAGCAATTGGGCATGTAGATAACAGAATAGACTCAGCCCAGTATGTTGGGAAGGGTGTTTCATACTGTGAGAAACCATTCAGAGGACAACGATAAGAAGACAAAGGTGACGTGGGTCCCAAAGAGTAGGGAACCACTAAAGACAGCATGCTATGTGAGAATTTGCCAGAAGGCAGTGGTGGAAGTCAGGAGATGGTGGGTGAATCACGAGGGAGGAAGGGCCTCCACGGTCAGTCAAAGAGCAGCTGTGCGGAAGAAATATTATGTCATTTATATACTTCCAGAACACAGAACAGTAGGAAACCACAGAAGGAGACGGTGGTTCACTATGAACAATGTGCAGGCATTGGCCAGCACAGTCTTGAGAAAGGGCAAACATCTCACAGGAAGTAAGTCCTCACAGGAAATGACTCCTCACAGGAGTAGTCACCCAGTGGCAGGTCTCCCATCCCTCACTAGGATGTTTTCTTGAGAAAGATGTCATATTTGGTATTTGGACACTGAATGAGTCAGTCATACAACTGAATCTTGCATGGATCCTCAGGTCTGAGTATTTTAGAATAAGTGGAAAGGAGTAGATGGATTAGGAAGAATGGATCTTCCCTCCTTTCCTTTAGCTCCCCTGGTACAGTTTTAGGAGTCATGAACTCAAGAACAAACTTTACTTGACAAAACTCTATCCTCATGAAGATTGCTTTAGGTGGTAGGTGTGAGACAAAATAGAATAGATGCATAAAACACCGATTTTCCTTTCTGCTTGTCAAGTACCTTTGTGGTTATTTTGAGGCAAAGCTATACTTAAGGCAGCCATGTATTTTCAGACTGGAAGTTATTGTGGATAGAACCATATTTTTTTCTTTTTTTTAGTTACAACAATCCCAAAAGTACCTTGGCTTTATTCCCACTTCATTATCTCGTTACCTCTGCTCGATTAATTCACTCGGCACTCTTCTGAAAGAATTTTCAGCTAATTTCTTGTAATTCAATGACTAAAATGTATTTGGTCACTTGCTAAATATTCGATGCTAGTATTTTACTATAGGTAAGAACTCCTACAAATTGAAATATTCTACTTTTAAAGTTATTGAATAAATGTAGACTCATTGCTAAAATTTATAAAGAAGAATAAAAAGTACAAATTACATATACTTCTATTCTTTTGACAGCACAGCGCAGGCATACACACTGATGCAGATTTAGACAAGGGCTGTTCCAAATTTGGTGGCGCTTGTACAAGGCTTTAATTTGTTATACTATTAAAATTATCATAAACTAGTCTTTTGAAACTGGTTAAACAAATCCCTTAATTGGGCTAGTAACCATCTTTTTGGTCTAACTGGATTTGAGGAGATCTAACAAGCTATCATCATAAACAGTCACATGCTGTGCTGGGCAACTGGCATAAAAGAACATGAAACACTGAGAATTCCTATATTTGAACCAGCTGATGCAGACCAAATCAATTATGCCAGGGAAGGTCCTGTGAATGAAATATGGGAAAACTCTAGAATATTCTTAATGATTCTTTGTGATTTAAATGTAAGAAAAGTTACTTCAAAATATAATCTTTGTTATAACTAGAGTAAGAAATCTCAGTTTCCTGTTTTATAAATAAATAGACATTTGAGAAGTTATTTTTAAAGCTGTCTAGAACAAGGTCTAAATCAGAATTATTATTATATATTATTATTATTATTATTATTATAAAGGGTGCCTTTGTGTACCCGTGTTTAAGGAGTGAGATCTCGTAGTGCCATTAAAATAAAATGTCTGAATGCTAAGACAGCTCTTCAGCTTGTACCTAACTATCTCCGTCACTGAGTTCAGAACTTCACAGGGTCACAGTGTGGGTCTAGAGGCTTGACCATGGTCAGTTAGTTCTCTTCCCTGTTCTCTACCATTCCTGCCTACTCAAGTCCTTGGAGATAAAAGCACCAAACTATTGTTAAACTTATTATTCCCCCCCCCACACATTTCCTTAAATTTATCCTTTTCAACTCAAGAAGCTCCAACCTTCTCAAGTGTATCCTCATAAAAGATTAACCCTGTGGTCATTTTTCTACTTCCCGGAAAGTCTCCAGAGCTTTTGCACATCTCTGAGTATTTCCAGTCGGGAAGCTCCACGGTTTTAACTAAAGAGTGGAAGCAATTTCTTTTCTGCAAATCAATGATACCTCATACTTTATCAGTTTCTCAGGTCAAAGCATTAGACCAAACTGCTGCTTTCAGAGGAGAGGATCTGATGAGTCTGAGCCTTATTACCTAGTGAGCACAATTTGAAGGACTTTTCCTTAATGTGTTTCTTTACATTTGCCAGCACTGAACTCCATATTGGATATAATGATTTCTCAAAGCCTAGATACAAATGGTGGCATTTCTGTACCACCCACTTAGTTTTCTTGTCTTTAAAACGTTTCTGCCCTTTGGAAGATGGTGCAGGCTGAGGATGTGTGTTATATGTCTAACTATGGTGCAGGTTGAGGATGTGTGTTATATGTCTAACTTTTAATTTTCTGTCATCTATAGTATACACAAACGGTAGGCATTAAAATTAATATTTTATATATAGCCAATCTTTAATGAATATGAAAATTATTTCCAGGAGTATAAATTCTTTGATTTGGGGCAGAGGTTCTGATACACATTTCACAATTCACAAGACCCAGTTGGGACCAGACCTGCGGGATAATGGCCACCATGTTGGCAGATCTGTATCTAGAACAAAGATGTTAGACACACGCTGATGGAAAGTCTAGAAAGTGTAGCTCTCTACATTCTTGTGTTATTTTCTATTCTTTAAATGCCCATTCTATATAAATGTATTTATTATAAGATCTAAAATTTACATAAATTTAGATTAATTTGTATTTTATACTGTTACAAAAACAGCCAACTCCCATCAGTCTCTCAGATCTGACAGCTATTACCATGTGAAACTGATTCCCCGCCTTTTGGGAAGTTTATCCATAAATAATATGCATATTACATGTATATTACATGCATATTACATAATATGTAATAATATTACATATTCGTTATTGTGTGACGGTACACATGTTTTGGTATGTGTGTGGGGGTCACAGAACAACTTGTGTAAGTTCATTCTCTATCTCTACTATGTGGTCTCAGGGATTGAACTCAAGTTGTCAGGCTAGGCAACAGGACTTTACCCGCGGAGCCATCTCATCAGCCAAGAACATGCCATTTGAAAGGTGATGTGTTAACTTCAGGACTGCTGACATGTTATTGTCACTAGGTACAGAAAGCCTTTTTCCCATTCATATGGGAGTTGCGAGAGTATTATTCAAATGATTTAATATCTTCTGAAGAAGAAACTATAGAAATATTTACATAACTTAATAGTGTAGGTGGAATATCCATCTTAACCTAACATTAAGAATGACAAGAGGGAGATAAGCCAGCATAATATATCTTATTTATTTTCCAATAATGCAGCTGGGACATTCTGCATGCCTAACTTCTTTAGCCTGTCAGGAAGAGTAACCTATATGGATTTAATTCTTTCCTGCACATATTAAAAGAATAAATTGTGAAAATGTATTTCAACATTTCTTTTTATAAACAATCATAATTTTTTTTGGTTTATTTAACTTTTAGTGAGAAATCACAAAATTCCATTTCAACTTCAAAGAAGTCAAATACTCAGAGATACAACTGAAGAAGATCAGCTATCTGTCACCATATTAGAAAATGACCTTCAAGCCCATGGATAAATTCAGTTTTCTATTGAATCACAGGAAGTTTGATATAAAATGTATTAAAATTTTGCAACTAAATCTTACTTGTTTTAAAATACTCTAGTAAATGTTACACATGATATGAGTAGCAGCCTCCTAGGGCCAAGGAAAAGTTTGAGGGCAAACAGAACAATTCCCTGGGAAGTCAACTGTATGGAGGCTCTGGTGACTGCTTTCTTAAAAGAGGATTTTCAGAGGGAAATACAGAGACCACATAAGGTAGGAAGGACTGCAATCCTTTCATATCCCCAGTTATCAAAGAGCAGACAGGAAAGATGCTGACAGGTTCTGGTTGGCGATGTCCTGGTGAGGCCAAAGAGCAAGTACCCAGGAACCAAGTAAAGGATAAGAGTGCTGGACACGGGATGCCACAAGTACAGAACTGAGCCGTGGGATGCTCACGCACGTGCTACATACGTCTGGTGTTACGGATTTAGGGTGAAGAGGCAGAAACATGCTGAGGTGTTCATTGTTTGTTTAAGGACTTTAAAATTAGACTTTTATACTATATAATTTGATCTGAGAATAACTCATTTCCTTCTTCCTTTTCTCTCTTCTTAGATGGGGTTTAACTATGTGCTCCACCCGGAGCTCATGCTGGGACACCACATCCACTAATCCTCTCCTTATTTGGAGAGTGGCCTGCTTCATGAGGAGTTTGAGAAGTCAGTCCTCCCAAGCAGCAAGCCTGTCTGACTCCTCCTGAGCTGCGTGGCCTCTCCATGTTCTGCCTCTTCCATCTTGGTCTCTCTCTTCTTCTGTTCCTTTTCTCCTCCCTTCTTGTCTGGAATGACTAGACTGGACTTTGAAACAGAAATTCTTATCTACCTTACTTTGGCTTTTGACCTGTCCTATTAGGCTCCTGTAATTAATAGGTAGAACCTTTCCCCTCTAGTTCCCTTATAAATGATTGATTGATTGATTGATTGGGTGGTGGACAGACCTGTAATCCCAGCACTTATGTGGGAGACTGAGACAGAAGAGTGGCACATATAAGGCGAGAGTGGAGGACATAGCGGGAATCAGGGACAACAATAGTGGTGACAGCCATGTTGTCAGGTGCTGTTGAGTAACTCGCTGCCCACAAATGTGGGGTGTGCACATATCTGTACATAAGAAAGTCAGGAAGCCTTTAATTGTGTCATTATACAGGGATAATGGAAGAATCTTAGGGATTAACTCCAAATACATCTAGTCGCAAAGCTCTGTCTCAGAACCTTAAGATGGAAAGGGTCCGAGAGAGTGTGGCAGTCAGTGCGGAAGTCATTGCTGTGCAGATGTATTTGTTACACTAGGAGTGTTAACACAATAAATCTAGAGTAGACACTGGATGGAAACTCAGTTTTAACTTTCCTAGGTCTCCTTTAAGAGCAGTCTACCTCCTTGAGGTGTTGCCCTAAGTTGGCTCAGCAAGACCTGTCCCTTTTTGTATTAGTAGGCATCAGTAAATCATAGTGAGTCTCTGGCACCAACAGAAGCAGGTACGTATTAATTGGCCTTGATAATAGGGACATGGTGGGCAGTCACAAAACAAAACTGCATGACATAGGAGTGTAAGCGCTTACGTGGGCATTCTCAGCATCTGCTTCCTGGAGGAGGCGAGCTGGGTCTTGCAGATCTCACTTCACCTGTCCTTGTAACAGACGATAAAATGTGGATTCCCGAGTATCCATCAGAATCTCTATTATCACCATTTCTTTCTATAGACCACAGTTTTCTCCTCATTCATTCCTTAGCTGTGGCCTTCCCTTGTCCCCAGACGCCATACAGAGTGAGCTTGTGACTTCCAGACCATGGTTATTCTCTCATTGTAATGAGTATTTTAAACTGTACCTTCTCTGGAGAAGTAATCCTACCCCCATCTCACTCCTTACCAAATGCTGAGTTGTGGAAGTTCTTTCTACATTGTCCCTTTTTGTAAGTCCTCATATGTCCCAAAGGGTTGCCTGGCCATACAAAGGCCCCACATCATACTTCCACAAGCTGCAGCTAGGGCTCTGGTCACTGCAGTGCAGAATTCTAGGAGGTTGAGTTTGTTGTTTATAAGCTGCTAGCAACTCTACCCATACCTCCCACTACCACCTCCCCAGGGGAGACATAATGCATACTGCTTCAATTTTATGGAAAACTGTAGTGATTTTCCTAGAGAGCAAATGCTGACCCCTAAACGAACATTAGCTCTCTGCCCTGAATATTGCCTCTGTTTCGGAAGAGTTAAGAACAATTATTGATGATGAAAGTGATTCCAACTTAAAGGTCAAAGATGTGATTTCCAATGTTGCCAGTGTGTGAAATTCTGCTTAAAGGTAGATGCCAAGGAGAACATCGGGCACATAGAACTCATATATGTGTTAATTAGTATCCTAGTTAGCTCAAGTGAGTAACCGCCTAGATCAGATAGGCATACGTGCATGTCTGTGGAGGACTGTCTTTATTATTAATTGATGCAGGAGGGACCACCACACTGTGTGCAGCTCCATCCCTAGTCAGGTGGTCCTGGCCTGTATTAACAAAACCAACTAAGCATGAGGCCTGGAGGAAGTGAACCAGAGAGTGAACCAGCAAATGATGGCCTATCTATGGTTCCCGTCTTCCCGTTCCCACCTTGGTTTCCTGCCCTGAATTCCCTCATGGATGGATTTTGACCTAGAATCATAGGCCAAATAAACCCTTTCATTCTATAAGTTGCTTTAGGTCATGGAGAAACAACAGATGGAAACCAGACAAATTTAAAAACACATAAAGACTTTGGAATGAACCTGGCGACTCATAGAGATGGGAGAGAGGTGCTTGACCATTAGAGACTTCAGTAATTCCTGAAATTGGAGACAGAGAAGAAGAATGTGACACCCCCATGAAGTGAATTTCATTAAGGTAGAATTGATTCATGAATGAGTGGAGTCTGTTTATTAAAGAGTAAATAGTACATGGTCACAGGATTCCTCTGTGTGCCAAAGATTAATAAAACCACGGATCAGACACCCAATAATGAATGGCCTGGAGAACAGAGGATCACTGCAGAAAGCCCACCGCACAGCAGATGCTGCCCCTGAACACCTGGGACCAGCACTCCTCTCTGGATAAGCTCCCCTGCCTCCAGCATATCAGAAGAATCAGAAGATAAACGATTCCTCTAGGCTGCTCGGAAAGGATCACGCTGCATCCATTACACTCTGATCGAGGTGGCGTGGAGAGATACAATCCATTTAAAATGATTTCATTCCACCAGAATTAAAAATGAAAGTTCTGACTTAGAGGATTAGGCAGGTAGCTACAAGGCAAAGGGAAGCTTTTGAAAACAATCAATCCCTTATTGATCTACCCAGTTTCAGATTTACATAATGACTGGGCTACCAAATTATAACAGACCACAAACAATTGGCTATAAAATCCTAATGCCTAAAGAGAGCTGGTCTTAAGTCCTTTATACACACACATATCATCTATTGGTTATGACATGGATTCCTGATGTATTTGGAAATTTCTGCTAATATTAGCTTACCTCCTAGACTTTATAATTGATTTCTTTTTTAAAAAGAAGATTTTGTGTTGTTTTGCTTTGGTTTTGACCTGTAAGTTTTCTCTGGTGTCTCAGACTTCAGGTAAATAGATGCTATCTCTTTAGAGTGTGTTTCTCATTAACATTCATGCTCCCTGCATTTGGCACCCCCCTGGATACAAAGGGAGCATCCTTACTGCTGCGCCATTAGAGCCTGCAGCATTTTTCAAAGAATAGACACAGCAGCTCTAGTATCCTGTTAGTTCCTCAACCATTTACCTCAGACCTTTGACTAAACTGTTGAAAGTGAGATCATGCTAAGGCAATAGCAGAAGAGTACCTTAAAAGTCAAAATGCTGAGGATTATACATCATCACAGCGTGTCTGACAAAAAGTCAAAACTTGTTTGTAAAATGGATCAGTCTAAGGGGTTACTATTCCTGGAAGCCTTGTGTTTGCTGACATTGGACTGAGGCAGTGTTTGTACCTGACTAAGAACAGAATAGCATGAGGAGTATTAGGCCTGGGCTGCGCAGACTCATGCCGCCCTCCTAGATTCTTTTCAGGTCTCTTCTTTGGGGCTTCCGTTATGAACACATTTCAGCTGAAAGGTACAAAACTGGGCCAACAACACACACACCACTCTGAGTAACTTAATTCCCTCCCTCCAGTGGGTGATGGAATCAATGTGGTAATTGTTCTGGTGAGAACCAGCTTAGGTTCAAGAGGCCATGCAATTTAACTCCATCATCTCCAAGGCATCTACACAGCCTCATTTCAGTTAAAAAAAAAAAAAAGGAATACACTCTCTATGCAGTCATAACTCTTATTTAGAGACAGACTACATTGCCATTATACTGTAAATTCTTCCGCCATTATACTGTAAATTCTTCTGCCTAAAGGATTTTTGTGATTTCAAGATGTTTGCAAACACCAGGGAGTCCCCGGGGTCTCCCTCTGTCACTCTGTCCATGCAAACTGCAGCACTGCTCCAGTTTGTAGGAAAAGCTGGGAATGGAGAGTTTCAAATTCAAATATCACAATCCAAGTGTTTCTTAGGGTGACAGCAGGCAGTGTTTTTATTTAGAGCATTAAATCTCAGTGAGGTATAATTGTTGATTTTAGAATGTATTTTTAAAACAGGTTACCACAGTGTCTTCCTTTCGGTTATTTTTGAAAAACACTAAAGTAATACATGAGACATTTCTGGGGCTTTAAATGCTGCTCGGCATAACTAATGACTTTTAAAACAGCTAATTATTTCCTTTGAGGTCAGAAGTAGACTTCAGTGTTACAGCAGAAAACCAAAATAAATGTGATCTGCTTTTCTCAAAATAGTACATTAACATTTGGCTCCCACCTGCACACTGGTATTTTATCTTCCTCTCTGGAACCACTAACTCAATCTGATGCAACAGCAGGAGTTAGGATGCCACCCAGGGCTTCATGCAGCAAGGGGGAGAGCTACTTTGTACCAAGCTACTGTTATTTATTGTCTTGAGACCCGCAACTGTTCATTAGTTTGAGCTGAGTACCTGTTGAAGCCACCTGTTCAACCCCAGCCACTTCTTGGTCAGTCCGTGTGGGGTGTGAGCAAGCAGGAGTGATGGATCTGTGAGGGTTAAGAACCACATTCGTCGGCTGACACAAATAGAATCTTCCCCACTGTGTCTGCAGTCTGGCTTAAGAACCATACAGAGAGCTTCAGGCTGGCTAGAAAACCCTGCGGAACCGTAATCTTTGCATAATCACACATGCAAAGCGTGTTTTCATTTGAATGCATTTTAGAGGCTATTAAATGGAATTCATGGAGGTCTCTGACATAGTAACATCTAATATTATAAGAGGAGTTTGGTTCAGTCTTTTATTTTTCTTAAATTATACTACGGATATTTTCTGGGGATGGATACATTTAAAAAAAAAATTGGAGTGCCTCCTTCCTACTCGTGCCCAATACCTCCCTAACTCCTCTCCAAGGGATGTCTTGATTACCTATTGCTGCAATAAATAATCAACAAAAGCAAATTAAGGAACATCAGGCTTATTTTAGCTCACAGTTGGATGTTACAGTCCATCACTGTAGCAAAGCCACAGTGACAGCTGATTACATTGTAACCAGCTATATTCAAGAAGCAAACAATAATGAATGCTTGAGGTAAGCTCGCAGTCACCTTTTTGTCCAGTGCAAGGTCCTATCCTAGAAAAAAGTGCCACTGCCTGGGGGTCTTTTCACCTCAGTTAACCTAATCGAGACAATTCGTTACTGTGTATGCCCAAGTCCCATTCCTAGGTGATTCTGGATCTCATTGAAAACTGAAATAAACCATCACAAAGAGTAAGCACTAGAAACACTTTGGTGTATATATTTCCATGCTATTCTAACAGTGCATTATTCTTAATACACATATGTATGATATATACATATATATGTATATACATAATTATTTTTCTTTTCAAGAAAAAAATTATATCATACAAAAAGTTATAATTTAATGCTGTACTCAATACACTATAGCATTCTTTGCAACAAAGTACCTGTAATTCCACCTCATTACTTCACGGTTTTGTTTGTGTGTTGGGGCAGATGCATGTGTACTTGTGAACCACAGCAGATGTGTGCATCTCAGATGACAGCTTCTGGGAGCTGATTATTTCCTTCCATGTTTTTGAGGCAGTGTCCCTTGTTGTTTCTTGTAGCTGGCCCAAGAGCAGGCTTTCCTGGTGGTGCTTTAATCCACTGAGACACCTCACCAACCACTGTATCCCCTAGTTCTTTGGCACCTTCACATACCATCACATGTGTATCTTATCTATGTAAACATTCTTCTGATTGCCTGGTTTTGCATGATTAACACTGCTGCCATAATGAATGTCTGTCATTGTATTGTTAGATGATTTCTGTGGGACAGAAAATTCTAAGTGAACTTTCAGAGTTGGTAAACATAGCCATTAATTTATTGTGTGTGCTAGGGATTGGACCCAGGCCCGCAGGCATGCTAGGCAAACATTCTGCCACTGAGCTACACGCCAGTCTCTGAATTTTTGTTAAGTATTATCAAAATGGATTATTTAGCATCCAAATGTTTATGCTTTATGTTCATATCAACAAAAAATAATATTTCAAAAGCCTAGTTGCATGTTAATAATATAACAAGGAAAGTACTATAAAATGTGATTTCATGTAATGGATAGGGGGTGAGCTCTAAACCAGTGAATGTATTAATGGAGACACTACCACTCAGTCCTTCACCAAGGCAACAACTCAGGCTTTTAAAACCCAACAATACATGAAGTCTATTATTTTTTTAAAATAAAAAACTCCAGGTGATAATGGTGCATTCCATGAGTCAGGTGGAGAAGGGTAACGGAATAGTTGTTCCAACAGGGTTTGTCTACATTTCCATTGCCTAATGTGGGTCGACAAGACCATACATGATATGAAGGGGAAAAGGAAGAGGAGGGCAGGAGGGGAAAGCAGTGATTTCAATTGTTCTCTTAGAAAGTTTGACTATTCTTTTATTATTATTATTTATTAATTACCAATTCGTGGCTTGATCCTTCAGGGCAAAGGCTTGGTGGGTCTCTCCTGAGGCAGCAGGGCTGTCCCTCCCTGTCTGTGCAGCACTGTTTCTAGAATCTTTGTGAATCCCAAGATGTATGGATACAAAGAATCCTGAGCTAGAAAGTAGTATTACATATAGATTATGCAATCCTCCCTTATACTGTAAGTCATCTCTAGATTACTCATAATGCACAATACCATATAAAAGGCTACATAGATAGGTGAAATATTGTATTCTTCAGAGGTGACACCAAGAGAAATGGATCTGCATACACTGACAGCAGAGGGAAGCATGGCCCACCTTTACACTGTCGCAGACCAGCAACAACACAGCTGTGTCCCCAAGGCTGCTCCAGCTGTGCTCCCTCTGTGCCTCAGCATGGCCCCTCTCCTGAAATAGAGGACTGTCCAGGAACAGTGGCCTTTTTAGGTTCTCTGCCACTGCTTTCAAGATTCTTTTTATACTAATTCATTTTCTCTATTAGGAGAACAAGCCTATTACAAATGGTAAACAACAATACTTCGAAAGCTACACAAGAATTTCTGGGGGAAAATTCCAACCTAATGGAGTTTGAATTCTTAGAATCGGTGGTTTCTATGTGTCAATTTTACAGACAGGGAAATTAGAAGAACAGTGAACAACTGAACATGGACTCAGTAATCATTTATTCTAACAAAAACAGTTTTAAAAATCACCTCCTAACACAGGCAAGCTCCTGGGTTCCGTCCCTAGGGACACTCTCCCCCACACAGCCAAACCACATGGAAAAAAACTATTTAATAAAGGAATGGCTGGACTGGAGCCCCCCGAAACCTGCTTTTACCAGTCAGAGTTCCAGGACATAAATACAGATGCTGGATAGATCCCTTCCATCCTCTCAGTTTTAGTCAAGTGTTTGAGAATCTCACAAACACTTAGGAACTACTGGCTCTCAGAGCTCACTTGTTCTAACAATACCCAGGCTTCCAAAAATTTAGCCATCTCAGCAATCAAAATTCTGTGAGTATAGAGAACTCAGTCAGTTTTACCTATTTCCGCTCAGTCTTTTTTTTTTTTTCTTCTTTGCCTTATTAGGTCAATGAGACTCTCTAGACATGCATATTTTATATCAAATTCAGGAAACACCTATATTCCACAACCTATATGAAATTTCTATTTCTACCCAGATTTGTCCCTTAAAAATGAAATGACTGAAAAGCAGCATGCGCACACAGGCGAGGTGAAGCCATTCTCATTCATGGACTTGCCCTTGCCCACTAAGGCTTGGGAGCTGCAGGTCAGAAAAGGCACCTGGGCTCAGACTCAGCATTAGGGGCCCTTTCCTCCCTGCTATAAATATGTACTCAAAAGCAGTCTGATCTAATAGGAAAGAGACCGCAGATTGTGATGCCCAATGGTCTGTGTGCAAAGTCACACAGAATGTTAGAAAAGAAGCGGGAACAGAGGAAGTTCTCACTCCCTTTTGGTAACTGTGCTCCACCCCTTTCAGTCTTCCAGGCATTAAGAAGCCCTGAGTGAGCAATGTGAGGTCTGCTGCCTGTTGCTTACACCCCAGTGGGAAAGTCGGGTGTTACGTAAGATGGAACTGGACTGCAGTTCTGATAAGCGATTGTGGGGAATGAGAGGTGGGAAAGGTGTGGCCGGAACCCTGGAGTCAGTGAGACCCATGGTGCCTTTGAGAAGGAAGTCCCCGGGACTGGGACACTGTGAAGGGCTAACAAGGAAGTACTGGAGAAAAGGGAGAGGATTTCAGGAACAGAAAACTCACCTTTCCTTCCTCCCTCTCTCTCCCTTCCTTCCTCTTCTCTTTCTTCCTCTACTTTGAAATGCCAACTACTCCAAATAAGGTAATAGGAAAGAAGCACACCAATCTATGTATAGGAATCTGACTTAAAGCATGAACTCCCTCCAACACAGGGATCTGTTTAATCTCTATGAAACAATTAGTGGTTTCATTTAAGGCACTGCATCCTATAATGTTTGTGTTGGCTCTCCTCCAAGCAGTACAGGGAGACCTGCTGCAGTACACATTTAGCTCATCTCACGGAAGAATATTCTAAAGTGCATCAAGCAAAAGTTAGGAAACGATTCGGTATGGAATATTAAAATTCATTACTTTTCAAATAAGAAAGATAGAAAGATACATCCTCTGAAAATTGGTGAGTTTGGACCACATCAATCCTTAATCCATATATGATGAATCGATCTTTGTCTTCTTCTTAAAGAATTAGAAAAATATTGTATGTTTATGGCTATCGTGCCTGCAAGCACGACTCTGCACAGCATGCGTGCAGTGTCTGCAGAGGCCAGAAGAGGGCATCAGATCCCTGGGGACCGGAGCTGCAGAGGCTTGTGAGACACCATGTGGCTGAGAATCAAACCAGGGACTTCTGGAAGAGTGTGGTCTTAAATGTTCAGCCATTTCTCCAACCTCAAATTGATCTTTCAGTCTAGACTTTTAGGTGAATGCATATCTTTGCCTGACATTGTGTACTTGTGAAAGCCTGTCTTTCACACTTTCTATTCCAGTTTCAAAGCCACCGAGGGGACATCCTGCCTCTGCCTTCCCCATCCAGCAATTCCTAGGAAAATGATTCCAACATCTCTCAGTCTTCACAGACCCTGACCAAGGAGCCCATTACACAGACTCTGGCCACTTCTGCCTCTCTATCCAAAAATGCCACTTTTCTCTGTACCCCAGGCTTGCCCTGCCTTGCTACTCTTTCTAATCTTATAGGAATGAATGCCTCAGAAGTACATTCATACCTTAGATCTCCTTTTTAAAGCAATAAAATGCTGGTATCAAAAGAGATGCAAATAGTTTATGCCTCTGAACTAATTTACTATTTTTCCTTTATTAATAGAATAGGAATAACTTTGTCATATTACATAGTCTTTTTTAGCTTCCTAGAAAGTGTCAAAGCCTCACCCTGACCCTAGGAGAAATGTGAAAGGTTCTCATAAAGCATAAGACAGCTCAGGCACGGCCTCTCTGCCTGGGTATTACCTCAGTAATTGATCCACAAAGAAAATGAAAGCTGTGCTTTCATTTCTGAATACTATATTTAGTAAGGTATTAGACAATTGTTCACTTCCAATCTACCAGGAAAGGAACAAACTATGCCCTGTGCTAGCTTTGCAGGAGAATCGGCCATTTTACTAAGTATTATAACTTTAGAATTGTTTGATGTGCTGCAGATCATGAATATAGTCATGAATTCCCACTAATAAGTGATATCCACTAACAAGTATATTAACTAAAGTGGTAACCGTTAGTTCTTAGACTCGGCATATATTAGTTTAGACATTTCTATTTATTGTTTAAAAGACACCTGACTTTTTTTTAAAAACGGATAATTTTGAGGATTACTTGATATTTCTATTAATTTCCTACTAATAGATGACACGCCACAGGAAGTTTACTTTCAAAGATGCAGCCACAATCATATTTTGTGAATGGGCAGTTATCTCTCAGTACACTCTTATACCAGAAACTACAAATGGAAGAATGGATGGGAAAAGCTTTTAGAGCCCTAGTTAGGCCTAAGTGCTGCCCTCCTGCTGAGCAGGTCACAAAGGATCCTACTGGGGACCCATTTGGGTTGATTCAGGGTATAAACAACAAATTGTCCAGCACTGAGGGATTTCAAAAACAAAATAAAGGAATACTTTGATGGCTATGTTTTTCTTGGTGGCCAGCATCAGACAGAGATGGGGAATATGAGGGTACGCTCTCTCCAAGGCATCTCATGACCTCTACTGCTACAAAGGCAACAGCCCAGGGAGCGGATGGTGCGGCAGTATCCCAGAGCCTAGGCTGATTCTTCTACTCCTGGTTGGGAGACTCTTCCTAGGACTCACATGGACACTGGGCCCAAGCACAAACCTGGAAGAGACCCACGGGACCAACCTTAACTAGGGGAGCACAGCAAGGTGGGTGCATCCGAGGCCCATCAGAATAGCTTCTCTAAGGGTCCCTGGCAGGGTTATTGTAGTCACTACCATAAATGCTATCAACACTTGTTAACAGGAGATCCTCAGTAGCTGCCTGTTTTCTACAACAGATTAGCTTGCTAATAATATTCGCTCAGGGCACCTTCCTGACCCCTACTGAGGACAAGTGAACACAACCCTGGCTCTACTTTAAAACCTAACTATATATCATGTTTTTCAAACAAAAAAAATAATAATGCAAACCAGAAGCGAATAGCTTACATAAACATTTGATTTCTTGCTCTTGGAAAATGACGGAGAAACTAGAAAAAGAAATCATAGACAGCTGGAAAGCCTTGGTAACAGTAAGATGTTTGGACACACTGAGCGTACCGTGATGGGACTGTGTGTCTCTGTTATGGCAGTTCCTTGAGAGCATGATCCAAGGGGGCTGCCTAGGGAAGGGACCCCTGGAACTGAAAGCTTAATGATATCCCTCTTTCTGCTCTTATTAATGAAAAGGATCGTTCAAAGAAAGATTATTTAAGGTAGACTTAAATTCCATTTCTTTCTTAAATTGGTTATACCATACTGTCCTGTTCTGAAAAATTACATAAATATGTAAAACTAATTTTTTCTTCAACATTTGGAATTTATGTCCATCAAGGAATCTTGATTTCTGGTTTGTAAAACATCTTTCTTTTTTTTTAAGATTTATTTATTTATTTATTTATATGAGTACACTATAGCTGTACAGAATGTTGTGAGCCACCATGTGGTTGCTAGAATTTGAACTCAGGACCTTTGGGAGAGCAGTCAGTGCCCTTACCCGCTGAGCCATCTCACCAGTCCTGCAAAACATCTTTCAATTCTCCCCCTTCTTCCTCCAATTCTTTTCCCCATCTCTCTATCTCTGTCTGTCTGTCTATGTATCTATTTCTCTCTATCACTATGTCTCTCTCTGTGTCTCTCTGTAGCTGTCTCTATCTTTCCATCTGTCTCTCTGTCTCTGTATCTGTTTCTTTCTGTATGTCTTTTTCTGTCTCTGTGTCTTTCTGTATCCGTCTCTGTCTGTGTCGCTCTGCCTCTATCTTTCTATGTCTGTTTCTCTCTGTCTCTTTCTCTCTGTATCTCTCTGTCTCTTTCTCTCTGTCTCTGTTTCTGTCTGTCTCTCTTTCTCTTTCTCTCTGTCTCTGTTTGTCCCTGTCTCTCTGTATCTTTGTCTCCCTATGTATCTGTCTCTGTCTCTGTTTCTCTCTGTCTCTTTCTCTATCTCTGTCTGTCTCTCTGCTTCTCTCTCTGTATCTTTCTGTCTGTCTGTGTGTCTCTTTCTCTCTCTGTATCTGTCTGTTTCTCTGTCTGTGTGTCTCTGGCTCTGTGTATCTCTCTATGTCTTAGTGCCTTTCTCTCTGTCTCTCTCTGCCTTTATATCTCTCTGCATGTCTCTTTCTGTCTCTGTCTGTCTCTGTCTCTTCCTAAGAAATCCAGGTTGACCCAACTTTCATGACTCACTGCTTCCTGCCCATTCTTCATGAGTGTTGGAACTGATATCATGGTTTTAAGTGAGATCTAGTATGGGGTCCAAGATCTCATTGATAAGCTGGGAGAGTAGAGATGTGGTTTGGGTTTCCTGAACTCAGAGAAACTTATCTTCCAGTTAAGGATAATTTGTATATGTATTCCCTTGACCCAGTGCCTGGTCTAGCCTATGAGTTCAGGTATAATCTTTTAAAAGGAAATTAAAACAAAACATTTCAAACAAAAATTAATCTGGGGGTCTGATATAGTTTTCGGATTTGGGTGGCTACCACACTCAGAGGCAATTTAGCATAAAGGTTTGAGTGGAATCTAGGAAAATGTGAGTTTGAATTTTGTTTACATTGCAATAATTACCTGGCCTCTTTCAACTTTATTTTACTGACAGGAAAAACTGGGTTGAGAAAGTAGTACTTCATAAAGGTCTGGTTGCAACAAAATGAGATTATGCATGAGAAATACCTGTGGAGGGCTGAGGAAGGCTGTTCCCAGTACAGAACAATACTAGGCCCTATAGAAAGGGGGTACATAACCAGAACCCCCGGTTTGCATTACCACCAACTCCTTTCCAGATCTGGACATATTCTGAACACTTTACATTAAAAGGAGTCTCTAATATTGACTTATCTTTTCTGAAAAAAGAAGTATAATATACATCCTAGATACTTTGGGCTTTACCAAGGTCAGAATTTATGTGTATTTTTTCCTTTAATTCAAAGATGTTCAATAATTCAAAAAAATATTGAAATAGATACAAATTAAGGAATTTTGAGAAATACATCCATTTGGTTCAAGCTCTTGAAAAAAATCAAGGTCTCAACTATTATGGATTAAGATGATAAATTACAGGGAATTCTGCTGGTGGAGACATAAATTTATACTTGCTTGCATTAGTAAGTTCTACATTCCTTGTAATGGATTTTACATATTAGGAGCATGTATTTTCTGGCAATAATAGGTCCACTCAAGCAGTTGGTTATACAGTTAACTCTTTATCATTGTCAGGACTAAGCTACAATTTGATTTAATTCTTACACAGAAATTTAAAAAAGTCCTGCTTATCCCAAACCCAAAATATATAAAATTTAGATTTATTTTCAAGGAATGTACTCAACAGATAATACATGAAATAATTGCGTCAAATTCCAACCTTTCGCCCGCCCTCCCCAGAAAAAGTCCAATGTATAGAGCTTTAAATTCTGGCCCCACTCCATGATTTTAGATATGCAATTATGCGTCTGAACTGTGGTTTGTTCTTTTGAAATATAAAACTAGCAATGCTTATCTTTTAGAATGATCAGGAAGATGAAATTAGATGTGGCTAAATAATAAGTTCTAGCAAACCATGCAGTACATCAGAAGCAATTGATAAATTACAGTGATGTGTGTGCTCAGGTTAGGGTTAGGGTTAGGGTTAGCGTGGCTCTGAGACTATGAACCCACTTCCCTTGTCATTCCTCTAAAACTGCAGTTCCATGTCAACTAAGCCCAATGTCTCTGGTTTGTCTTGGTGGAAACAAAATAATTGTAGGCTGGAGGTGCTGACACTTTCTGTGGTGCTGGGGTCAAACTCAGAGCCTTGAGAACACAAGGCCATGCTCTGCCACCAAGCTAAACCCCAGCTTAGCAGATACTTTCTGTTGCAAACCTCTTTTAGACAGAACCCGATAGGAAACACAAGTATGAATCTTATCTTACATGTAACAGAAGAGTTTTAGAATGGCTTATTGATGTTGTAATGACCGATTTGGATAAGTGCCAAATTATTCTCGTTCTCCTTTGCTCCTCAGCAAACAAGACCAAAGTCACTTGCTGTGGTGTGACCACCAACCATGCTCTGTGCCTATGTGAAATACTGTTACTCCTGTGCATAGTATAAAACGAGTCTGAACTTAGCCATATCAAAAAGAAAAAATGTTATTTCACATAAATAAGTTTAAAAGAAAACCTTATATTTTAAAGGATATTTAGAAGGACAAAAACTACATAAAGTTTTAGGCTTTAAAAATACAAAACAAACCAACAAACAAAAAACCATATTCTCCCAAGCTTTTGATTAGCAACGTATGAGGCCAGAAATCTATCCCACGCCTTTGTGTTAGTAAACATGAACAAACCGTGTTTTTACCAACTGCTGTACTAGAATGTCCTTTGCAGTTCCGTTAATACAGAGCACTTAGGATCATGTTCTAGAGAGGCTCGTCTTGTGACGCTGAAGAATGTCATAGTCTGTCTGCTACCCTCAACTAAGCACTGCAATCTTTGGTCTTCTCTGACTTAGCTCAGTCAGAGAACCTCTACTTCTTCCAAGCCACACAAACAAAATGCCCTTCAATACATACAGTCTTGCATTTTTAAGCAAAGCAAACACTTGACCTTGTTTTCATGGATAGATAAGGCCCCTCACTTCAGTTCTGTGCATGTCCTCCTCTGACTCCACAGTAGGGTTTGTACCCAGTCTCCCCAGCTCTAGCTAATTATCCTCATGCCCAGATCCTTGAGAGAGAACTATGGCTTGTGCTTCCTCTGTGCCATACATCAGGTTGATGTTGACTTTGGGTGACCACTTCCTTCAACAGGATTGTTACAGAACAGTTCACAAAACTGCTGTTCTTAAAGGACACAGTCCTTGAAATAATTGCCAAGAAGCTTTTCATAAATGCATGAAGCATAATGGGAATGGCAGGTGATAAGAATACAGAAAATAAGTCATATCATTTTGTAAACGAAAATGAGGCGTGCAGAGGCTAGCCTGATGATCCAATTGATCGCCTTTACCTGTCTTGTGTGCTCAGGACCCAGAGCACTGTAATCATCTTCCATACATATGACTCACAACAAGGATGTTTATTCAATTCTTCATTAAATTAATACTTTAATTGTTTCAACAACATATATGTATCTCAGCCAATGAAAGACTTAATTCTAACATACCCAGCTTTAAAATATGTCAGCAGTTCCCCACTGTTGCTGGGAAGGAGTCCAAGTCACCATCTACCTGCTCCTTCTTTCTGAGCCCCATCTTGCCTTGCTCTCCCGCTTCCACGGGCTATCTCTGCCATAGTGTTCCCTGTCCCTCACACTTCTGTGGGGTTTGCTTTCCCTGAAAGGGACATCTTTTCTTCCTGTCTGCTTCCTAGATGTCCTCACAACTTACCTGAGGCAGCTCTGCCCTACCATGCAGTTCCTGTCATGTGCTAAAGTCACCCTTCCTCCTATGTGTGCCACAGTTAAGGTCTGTGCTCACTGTAGTCTCAGCATTTAGCGCTAAGCTGTGATGGCAGTATGATATTATATTCATGACTTGAACCTAGAGGAGTACCTGGGCGACTACAGACTTGGCAATCATGCAGACTGATTTCAGAATAAGAATGGAATCTGGGGCAACCAGAACACAGAGAAAAGACAATTCATACAACACAGACAAAGCAGGCTCAGGTCAAGGATGAAAACATCTGATGCCTTTGAGTTGTTTCCACATTCCTGTCGGGGGTTCCAGAGTGTCTGCAGTCTGTGGCTACCTGGCACTTTCTGAAAGTGATGAACTTCCAAAGAGTCTCTAGCTGAGGGAAACCGTTGGCAACTTAAAATATCATTCATTTGCTTCAGGAGACATCCTCTATATTAATTTGGATTGCTGACGACAGATCTCTGATAAAATGTATGAATGTATCATCTTTTCTAAAAGATTTTAATCAAAATAAATCCTTACCAAAAATTACCCTTGACAATATATCTACAAGCAGTACCTGAATTAATAAGGAGAAAATGGTTTGCTGTCCAGTTGAAGATGTTATTCTGTGCTGGGTCTTAGCTATGACAATTCTGGGGCTTAGCCAGTAGTTCTTGGTCTAGCATTTGCAGAACTGGGCAGGTTTCTGTTATTGCCCTGGCCTCTGCACTCCTTCGTCCTGGGTATAAAATCAGTTCTCCACAAAGCATGTCTCATTCTCAAGTGCCGCTGACCTCATAGCTCCAGACCATGGAAGCAATGCAGGATCTCAAAGACCAGCTGGCTTTTCATAAAATATGAAATCCTAGTAATTTCATTCATTGAGACTGTTTTCTCAAAATGGTGTATGTCCAAACACGCAAACAAAAGGTACATTTACCAGCAAAGTTTCTTTTTTAATTAAAAGCAATATGCAATTGAAGTACCATCTGCATAATAATTTCAGTGTATCAAAATACTGAACTTAGAGGTACTTTAAAAAGTAGGTTTCTTTGGATATATTAATGTTACTTCCAAAGAAGTCTCTATTAATTTACTTACTAAAATGATTTTAAAAACTTATGTTTCACATGGTAAAGTCTGTGCTAACAGGCTGAGTTCATGAAGTTTAATGGGAAAATACTAACATCACTTCCAAAATTGTTTTCATTAATTTACTTAGTAAACCTTGCTCTGTGTTCATGAGGTTTAATGGCAAACACAACGACCCCTTCACTGCAGGGCAGACCTTACACACTACGCATTTTGAGAAGTTCTGAATGCTTTACGTGCAAACAGGAGCAGGAGTTCATGTGCAAGTGCTAAGACTGGGGAGTGGGCAGTGCCAACTGAAAATGGATGCTGAGGAATGAACAGAGACTCAGTGGTGGTAAGCCTGGGTACCCCTGCTGTCAGTGGTACCCTCTGCAGATAAGAAACAGGTTGACAACTCTATTGGGTGGACACCCTTAGATAAACAGGGCCATTTATTACAGATCTCACCAAGTCCTACGCAATGCCTGGAGGCCAAGACATAGGATGCTCTCGTTTCAAAAAGTTTTTAAAGATTTATTCATTTTATTTTACCTGTGAGTGTTTTGCCTGTGTGTGTGTGTGTGTGTGTGTGTGTGTGTGTGTGTGTGTGTGTGCGCGCGCGCGCATCATGTTCCTGCAAAGCTCAGAAGAGATTGCTGGATCTCCCATACCTGAGATCACTTACAGAGGGATGATCAACAAGTGCTCATAAGCACCAAGTCACCTCCCCAGGCTTGTGCTGTATTCTTGCAATGTAGGAAAAGTAGAGAATATGTGTGTGTGTGTGTGTGTGTATATATATATATATATATATATATATATATATTTATATTTATATTTATATTGAGGAGGGTCAGCGATTGAGAAAGAATGATAAAGGAGGGAGAAAAAGACATGTGTCAGGAAGAGGGACGGTACTTTTTATTTTTATTTTTTAACAAGAGCTTCAGTAGGTCTCTTGGAAGATGCTTCCTGATCTTTACCTTAAACACGTGCGCTACTCAACATTAGTATGTGGGACTTAAGACCAGTGGCGCTTGAGCCCTGGTGGCTCCACTAAAGCAAAGCACATAGAAGATCTGCAGCAAAGCTAATGCCTGTGCGCGTCTTCCAGCTGAATAATTACAATGTCACGTTACACCTAAATTTTCCAGTTGAGAACTGTAAATATGAATTTCTGAATGAAACGAAAACTGACTTCAACATAAAACTACCACATTTTCCCACAGAAGTAGGTTCATGGCATCTGATAGAAGTGGAAATACATGAGAGATGATTAAATCTACTTCTTCATCTTGCAGATCCACAAGCTACTTAAAAGTTTGTGTGATCATTAAAGATCAACTTTAATCTGCCCAGTATTTCTGAACCCCAACCATTTTAAGGTTTCCATAATGGTTTATGCTACATATTCTTACATCTATATAGTAAGTACTCCAAGGTTAAAGGGATCTAAATATAGAAACATAGTTGCATATTTTCTTCCTTGATATAAAAATTAAGTGCAACATTTAATGGGGAAGGTTTCTGAAGCATGAAATCAATACATTAATAACTTAGGCATGCATTACTATTCCTGGGCAGGGTGTCTGGTATTATTCAGAAAGCAATGTGCACGCTTTCATCCTGGTGAATCACTCTAAATAACCAAGTGTGCATCTGACCACAGGGGATACTTTAATAAATTCCTAATGTAGGAGAATTACAACTATGATAGATAATTAAAAACATAATTCAACAAAATATACCCAACAATAAGACAGTTCAAATATTTTAATCATTTGAATATAAAGTAAGCCTTAATAATAACTAAGAAAATAAAATAGAAGTGATAAAAAAAATCAACATTATACCTACAATTATACAAAACAAACTAAGCACTTGGGCCTGTTAGCTCATGTGTACAATCCTAGGTGCTCAGGAGGCTGTGGAAGGAGCATCATAGATTCAACACCAGTCTAGGCTAAAGAAGGCAGACTGAGTTCAAGGCTGGCCTGAACTACAGAATATAGACTGAGTTCAAGGTCTGCCTGGGCAAGCTGATGAGAGAATGTTTCAAAATAAAAAGTGGAAGGAGGGCTGGGGATATAGCTTAGAAGTAGACATTTGCTTACCACTGAGGGGCAACCCCCCAGTATTTCAAAAAAGGGAAAAACCTTAACATCGAAACTATGAATATTGACAAAGTTACCCTAAGAGAACTGCATACTTTTCATGTGCTACCAGAAGCCCTCTGAGGTAGTCAGGGAAGTGAAGGGCTGAAGAGGCTGGGCGATGGCCGCAATGCTGAACTAAGTTGGACTACTGAAGCCTTCTGGTGCCGTGTGAAGTATATGGGTTGCTTTAAATCAGAAAGAGTGTTTTAGAAGCTGCTGAGACCTCATTGACACAGCTGTTGGAACTTGGCAGCAACTCTCCTGCTCCAATCTTGTGCTGATTAGAGAAAGGAAGGGATTTCGGGGAAAAGAGAGCCAACCCTGGGGAACAGGCATGGAGAGGACAGGCTATGAACACCTGAATGCTAAATAGACACTCACTCATAGAGCAAAGTTTGCCCGTGCCTTGCCACAGAGCTGAAGCATGGAGTCGGGCACTCGCCAACACTAGAGCTGTATCTGAGTTCATGAAAAGGAAAGTTAGACTCAAGAACTTTGCCTAAATCTGTGGTAATGGAAGAGATTCATGGAATTGGGGCTCAAAGGACTTAACCCAAAGAAGTCTCCAGGAAGTCCAGGACTCAGGAAGACACAGAAATAACTATAAAACTGTAATAAAAGCAGTATCTTTTCTTTCTTATTTTTTGCTTTGTTTTGTTCTTCAAGACAGGGTTTCTTTGTGTGGCCTTGTTTGTCCTGGAACTCAGTCTGCAGGCTAGGCTGGCCTCTAACTCAGAGATCTGCCTGCCTCTTTCTCCTGAGTGCTGCGGTTAAGGCATGTGCCACCACTGCCTGGCTAAAAGCAGTATTTTTAAAAGCATAGAATTGGTACAGGAACAAATAATACAATGGTGGGCCAGAGTCAAAGCTTTTATAGAACGATGGCATTGTGATGGTTGACAGATACCACAGGAGTCCATATATGAAAGGACAGATGATTTTTTTTTTAATTTTTGTATATTTGCCTCCCCGTATTTATGTATATGTACCACTGGCATGCCCGGTGCCCCCAGAGATGAGAAAAGAACATCTGATTCTCTGAAGTGGAGTTAGAGGCCGTTGCGAGCCACTACATGGGTACTGTGAATCGATCGCGAATCCTCTGGAAGAGCAGCAAGTGCTCTGCACGGCTGGGACACCATGCCAGCCACAGAACTGAAAACGAAATGAGAAAAGGCCGAGCAAACGGTGTTCAGACGGTGCACCCTGAATAACCGCTGCCCATAAAGGTGACGCCCTGTGTCACCAGCGAAAACAAAACACTGAGGACACCAAGTCAGCAGGAGGGCAAGAAAGAGTGCAGTTCCATAACCTGCAGGAGGAGTGTGGGAAGCCGCCTGCGAATGGAAGCCGCCTGCGAACCAGCTTGCAGGGGACGCTGGAGACACCCACCAAGGTTTCGCGCTCACTCTGTACTAGCCCCAGCAGCCCTGCATCTAGTACGCTCTACGATGTTCTTTCCATTCTTACAAGTGAATGCATATGAAGTGTCTGTTGCTGTCCCATTTGTGATTAGACTTGTGACTGTAATTTGGCGAGATTTGCAGCATGGGCCATGATGCTGATGGTGATTATACAAACTGTGATGAAATCACAAAAGGTCATGGCAGGCTATGAGTAAAATAAGCAGAATCCACTACTTTTTTCTCCTAGTGTTATCCAGGGAAATCAAATTGAGCATCACCGGGCAACTTTGGAATATGTGAATTCCCAGCCCCTACTCTAAACTGCACCGTCAGAAACTATGAGGGGGCCCAGCAGCGTGTGTCCTAACAAGCTCCCCTGCTTCCCTCTAGGAACCCGTACAGGATCCATGTGTGTGGGCAAGATCAAAATCAGCCTCGAAAGAGCAAGATGTAACACGAGTAACATAAACAGTAAGAGCATCAATAGTTCAAGGTGGAAATGTTGTACACTGACTTAAGGGGGAAGGAAAGACACTAGAAAAACTAGAAAGAAAGTGATTTCAAATTTAGCTACAGTGTGTGATTTGACAGGAAGACTGGATGGCTAAGTGTGTGCTGCTGTAAGATAACCATTACGCAGAGACAGGCTTATGTGCCAGCACTCTGCTGCTGCTGAAGTGACCCAGCGAGGGTGAGGGCTTTAGCAAGTGCGCCAACTAGCTGGGACTTACACACGTTATGACCTAGAGGTCAGTACTACGGGCTGAAGCTCTTGGTACCGGGGTATTCCTGTAATCCCAGCCCTCAGCATCCACTGAGAGGAGGTGACACACTGTCTTCCTTTCTTTGATTCACCCTTCTCCCTGCCCCTCTATTTCAGAGGAATTTCCTCCCAAACCACTACAGTATAAGCTATTTTTCCTCCTCCTACACATGCTTCCTGCAACACCCCGATCCAATAACCTGAGTAGTAGTTGAAAACGAGCAGTGATATCAATCCAGTGACTTCCCATGTCTTCAGAATTAAATCCAGACCTTGACCCCAAGAGAAAGGAAAGACAGTGGGGAATCCTACCCACCACTCAGGAAAATATATTCCCTAAAAACACCCAGTTTACTGCTTTTGGTGACACCGTGACACAGGCTCGAGTCTGTCTAGTGATTTTGAAAACGAACTTTTTTTTTTTTATTAAATACAGATAGCAGATATCTTCTAGCCAAACAACTGCTACTGCTAAGTTCAACTAGGCAAATTAGCCAAACTAAAAACAGGGCATTCACTAACTATGTCTGGCCTTTACTAGATATGCATTGCCCCTTGCCTCTTGTGATGGTTTGTATATGCTTGTCCCAGGGAGTGGCACTATTAGAAGGTGTGGCCTTGTTGGAGGAAGTGTGTCACTGTAGGGTTGGGCTTAGAGATCTTCCTCTTAGATGCCTGAAGATGCCCAGTCTGTTCCTGGTTTGCTATGGATAAAGGTGTAGAACCCTCAGCTCCTCCTGCACCATGCCTGCCTGGATACTGCCATGTTTCTGCCTTGATGACAATGGACTAAACCTCTGAACCTGTAAGCCAGCCCCAAGTAAATGTCTTTTATAAAACTTGCAATGGTTTTTGGTGTCTGTTCACAGCAGTAAAACCCAAACTAATACAGAAGTTGGTACCAGAAGTGGGGTATTGCTGTGATAGGCCTGACCATGCTTTTGTTTGGAAGAATGTGGGTTTTGGAACTTTAGATTTGGAAAGTCATGGAATGCTTTACGTGGGGCTTAGTGGGCCAGTCTAGTAGGAATATGGAAGACAGTGGTATTGAGGGTCATTTGAACTGTGTAGGCCTGATGGCCCAAAATGTTTCAGTGGAGAACTTTCATATGTGGTTGAGAGACTGTTTTTGTGATCTTTTGGGGAAGAACATGGCTGCTTTTTGCCATTTTCTGAAGAGACTGCCTAAGGCTAAGAAAAAGAGATGTATATTAATTGTATTGACAAAGGAAATCTCAAAAAAGCCCAACAGAGACTTTGTTCTCTGGTTAAGTCTGATGAAAAGCATTTTGAACAAACATAGCAAGCTGAGAAAGGAAACATACAAAATATATAGTTTGAGCATTAAAGGGACACCAGGAAGTGAAATGGAGCTGAATTCAAGGATATCAAACTGAATTAAGGAAGTAGTAACTTTGAGGCAAGATGCCTCCCAGTTAAATTTAGGTTCAGGCATGGTAGTACAAGCCTTTAATCCCAGGAGACAAAGATAAGCAGATCTCTGAGTTCAAGGCCAGCCTAGAACAGAACAAATTCTAGGTGAAGAAAAACTTAAATCCAGGTTTGGTGGATCACATCTTTAATCCCAGTGCTTAGGAGACAGGCATGCAGATCTCTGAATTCAAAGTCAGTCTATGGAGCAAGATCCAGGACAGCCAAGCTGAGGCAGTGAAGGAGTTGGAATAAAGGAAGCTAGTGATAATGTAATAAAGGGGGCCAATGTTCCAGCTCCTGTAAACAGCAGAACTCAGCAGCTTAGGCCATGCGTCTCTGGCTTTATATTCGAGAGGAGAAGGAGACTATTGAGACAATTGATGCTGGTGAGCTGGAGCTAAGAAATTAGTGGTGATTAAGAAAAGACCAGCATCACTTAGGTGATATTTTCTGGGAAGTGTTTCCTGAGAGCACAAAGAAGCTGTGTTCCAGAGATAGCCAAGGTTGTACCTCATGCTGCAGCTGTACTTGGTAATGTGTAAGAGTAATCCAGGTGGTACTGGTTTTGAAGGCATGAAGGCATCATGAAGAACAGCTGAGGTCTGGCACGGTGAGAGGCCATGGAAGGCCATTGGTGAAAGTGCAGCCTCAGTTGTAGTTGACAGCGAAGGACTGAAGGGGTCATACAAAGGAGTTGAGGCTTGGTACCATGAAGACAGCCTATGAGAGGCTTTGGTGAAGCATAGTTGCAGTAGAAGACCCTAGCATATTGGAGATGCCAGTACCATGGGATGACCACCAAGAACAGCAGTGGCAGCGGAGTGCATCAACCTGAACTTAGAGTGCTACAGAGGGCAGAGCTGGAGAAGTGACTCCAGCCCTTTGGAGATGCACAGAAGATCATGTGTGGAACTCAGACATTGGAACAAGAAGCTGTCACAGGATGCCTGCCAGGAAAGCTGCTAATAGGGAGTGGAATCAGCCCAGGAGAAAGAACCTTGTTGCAGTCAACAAAGATGAAAAGCGAGTTGAAGATCTGAAGACTGCTTTGCCATCAGACATGGAGATGCAGAGTTTGGAGACTGCCTGGCTGGTTTCCTGTCTTGCTTTTGGGATTACAGTTAAGTGATTGGATGCATCTCAGAAGAGACTTTGAACTTTGGACTTTTAACACCGTTGAGAATACTATAGACTGTGGGGACTTTTGAAGTTGGACTAAATGTATTTTGCATTATGCTATGTTTAGGTATGGCCCCCATAGACTTATGTTTGAACAAGCCTATGGGGACCAGGGAGTGGAATGTGATGGTTTGTATATGCTTGTCCCAGGGAGTGGCACTATTAGAAGGTGTGGCCTTGTTGGAGGAAGTGTGTCACTGTAGGGTTGGGCTTAGAGATCTTCCTCTTAGATGCCTGAAGATGCCTAGTTTGTTCCTGGTTTGCTTTGGATAAAGATGTAGAACCCTCAGCTCCTCCTGCACCATGCCTGCCTGGATGTTGCCATGCTTCTGCCTTGATGACAATGAACTAAACCTCTGAACCTGTAAGCCAGCCCCAAGTAAATGTCTTTTATAAAACTTGCAATGGTTTTTGGTGTCTGTTCACAGCAGTAAAACCCAAACTAATACACCTCTTAAAGATTTATTCCACAACAGAAATCTAGATGAATATCCCTATTGGATTTTAAGATTGAAGAAAATAGGAGCTGTACCTTCTTCATTCTTGGGCTATTCTCTGCACAGAGCATACACTCATCATTTTATAGGTTTTAAAACATATTAGTTGAATTACTGAACACATGTTAGCTTAATTACTGAATCCACTAAGAAGCCAGAAAGAACAGGTTTGATTAGGTGCTGGGCAGAAGGGAAAGCCATCATTCAAAGGGTGTGACAGAGACCCTGGTATGATGTGGTTAAACAATTCTACCTTTATAGTCTTTGTTTCTTTCAGCTGTCAAGTGACATCAAGTAGCATGCATCCTAGGAAAATTAAAACATAGAGCATTATAGTAAACTATAACAAATAACCATTAAATGGAACTCACTTGGTGAGTTTTTACTGACACACTAAAGGCCCTCACGGCTTAATCGTGCAAGAGACTCTGTCATTCAGCTCCTTCAGCTGAAAGACAGCTCAGAGATGCCAGTACCTGTTATCTCTCCAAAGATCTGTCTGCCATAAGAACCCGGGTTAACACTAAAATTCTTACAGATAGCACAGGATCTCTATGAGGTCCTCCAGCTTAAGAACTTTTCTTGAGAAGAATCAGAGAAGCCTGCAGCCAGAATGAGAGAAAAGGAAGCCAGACACCCCAGCAAATATGCTTAGGCTTCCCAGTGATGTGCAGGCACGCAAGGGGAGCCCCACATCTGTTGACGGCCACAAAATCACTATCAAAGGTCAAAATGAAAAAAAAAATGACTAACTCCCCGGACAAGGTGCTGAACTTCAAAGAATTTCTACAATGCTTTGGGAACACAATTGTTGTGAACAATAAATATCAACACAGTCATATTTTCTAAAACGGCTATTTGTACAAACATATCCATTAAACCTACTCCAAATGTATAGTTAACCTCAACGTTAAAATATGATTTCAAAGCACTAACTTTCACTAATGACTTACTCGTTCACAACTTCCACTTCATTAGTAGCCCTCAGAGTCTATTTAGCACAGAGAGTGCATTTCAGAACATATTGTTTGAGCTTGTTGAATAATACTTATAGGTAACTCAGAATGTGTGGTCAAATTTTTGGCTATGATTTTGCCAGCTTTCCTAAATAGTTAAATACTAAGGATCAACACAAAGGAGCAATGAGAAGAATCTCTGAACTTAGCTGATCTAAAAATCAAGCTTATATTTAGGTTAGGTGAGTCATGCATAATTCATAATTTTTCTTGAAATATTATTTATATACAGATACATAAAATGATTAAAAATAAATTATCTTGAAGGTGACAACTGTAAACCACCTTCCTCTGATGCAAGAGAGCTAATACCTGCCATTACGAAGGCTATCCCCATAGTCACCCTAGGACAGGATTTCCACTTAGAGTCCTGTGTAAAAGTGGTGCTCCTTGTTTTACCATGCAGGTCATTCATTTTCGATAAAATGATGCACATTACAAAATTATTTTAAATATGAGAATCAAGATGATTTTGAATTTAAAAGGACACCCTTTGCTCCTGCTAGACAGCAGCTAGTGCTGAATGGCAGCCCTGCACACTGCCAGCTTCCTTACTTGTGGGAACTGCTCCACTTAGAAACTGACAAGAATATGTGAACACACACAGACACATGTGCACACATGCACATGCATGAGCACACACAGACACACACACACACACACAAATACCAACAGCAATATAACCACTCTGGTTTGACATGGTATTCTCTTAGGGTCAAGATTTGATCTCAAACACACGTGTGTGAGAAAGGGCACAATGAAGCCACTGAAGACCTTCTGCCAAACAGAAACCATATTACTTTAAATCTTGGAAGCTGCCAAACCAAAACCAACCAATTTCCTGCAACTGAAACCAGTATGCTAAAATAAATAAATAAATAAAAATAAATAGAGGCATTTTTATTTATTCAGTCCTAAAACAGAGTGGTCCAGTAACTAGAGGATATTTGAACATTTTTTTCCAGTTACAGTCAAAATTTCATTGGTTGGATTAAAATTGGGACATGGTTTCCCCCAAGAACGGATTCGTGCCACTGAACTTCTAAGAATGTGAAGCACATCTCATGAGAGGACAACACTTGATCCTCTGCAAACCTAGGGATGGCCAAGACTGTTTTTCGTAGAAGTGGGCATGTGCCTGGACAAAATGCTGTTCCTCAGTATGGTGGAAGCATGGGCCATTCTCCTGGTGAAGAGGCCACACCAGCAGCTGACCTAGACGTGGTCCATTTATGATACAACAACAACAACCACCACCTGCTCTGGACCATCCCATGCCAAGTCCCTTATAACCACTTAAAAGATGCTTCTACTGAATTTGACAACCCATTCTCTAAGTGGAACAATGCTTCCACAAAGCAATTTTAATGTGACTAACATTTATAATAACACAATACCATTTCCCATTAACTTTTCTCGTGAGGAACACTTCGTTTCTTTTGTACAGTAAAAACAAATCAAAAGATTAATTACAAATTTTAACTATATTCTTCCCTTCATGTTCTGTCCCCCTAATCGAATGTTACTTGTGGGACCGTTAAAGGCAGCCTGATTTCTGGTTGAGCTAGGTTTAAAACCCCGGTGACCCAGCAGGTGATTCTGCAAGGGATGGTAGGCGCTTTCCATGCTCCTTGACACCAGGATCCTTACATGAGGCCTCAGTTCTCCACAATTCTGTTGCCATCAGTCATAGTAATAGCAACGCCCCAAGCCCCTCCACAGGTAGACGATGTGATCATGTAGCCTCAAGACAGATATCCATTTTAATGAGGTACCTAAAGGCCTGAAGGGCTTAACCAAGTAACCGCTCCTTCCCAGACACTCCTCCCTGTAAAAGGTATTTAACTTCAGGCCCGCCCTAAGAAAGTGGCCTCTTCTTATCAGATCCACCGTGGGAAGCAATGGAAGCTACATCTAGTCTCCTGCAGGATGCCTCTCTGCACTCCCAGACACTCAACCAAGCCAACCACCCACCAGCAAGTCCAGGGGGTGGGGAGGGCACTCCATTCTCAGCTCCTCTGAGGCACCCAGCAGTGTCCAAGAGCTAGAACCTGCAGTCCAGACCTCCATGCAGGCCTGAGGATCCCGGTGGGTCTGCAGGGACCTAAGACTATGCTTCCCACCCCTGGAGCAGGGTCCCTCTGCTGCTCAAAGGCTGACGCCTGCCTGCCCGGCAGCAGTGTGAGATGTGTGCAGTCAAAACTTCCCGTGTCTGGCCTCATCCAACAGCCCAAGCCCCAAGCGGATGCGTGAGAACCACCATTTCAACCCAGTTACTTTGTTTTGCTTCCCAGGTCTGAAGCAATCACTCCTCAGTCTTGCTCACTATGACTCTAGCTCTTAAGATGTATGAGCAGGAATTCAAATGGCTGAGTGAGACATGGTCGTGGCTCTTGGAGATATCCTAGATAGGTATGTGCCAGTTCCCTTGAGGTACACTTTACCTTACCTTCTAGAAAGTGGCAGTGCTAGCGATGCAGACCACACTGTGGTGACAGTCTACAGATGCAGTATACACCTTGCTCACAGTTCTTATGGGACATAGCCACTAAAAGTGTTACCTAGAGAAGGTAGCAATTAAAGGTGAAATGGGATCTAAGCCCATTTAGATTCCTCAAGTAGTCTGAAGACTAATATACATGTGTAACTAATGAGATAATACAAAAAGAGCCCATAATATGGGATCTATAAAGAAATGAGTTCTCTCTCAAGAACACTCTGTAGAACTACTCAGCGGGCCCTGGTGCACAGAGACTCAATGGCGGCAACCTTCTAGCCAGGCCCATCCATCTTTGGTAATATTTGATCTCTAGACTTTGGTGGAGAAAAGGACGACAGCCACAGGGAGGTTTTGTTTGGTTGGTTGTTTGCTTTTTGAAAGAAAACCGCCAGTGTGCTGCACATTTCAGATGGGACAGAGCTGAAGCCTGCCACCTTGCATTGTGTCATGTTAGGGAGTGTCACAGAATGGCCAGTGAGAGGTGCACACTGCCTGTCAGTACGCTGACCAGCCAGGAAGGGCGCAGATAAGTTAGGGCTCTTCAAAGAATCCACCCAGCTTATGAACACGTAACACATTTTAGTGGAGGAATAAAAATGCCACTCTCTTCATTTTCCTTGCAGCTTCCTTGCTGAAAAGGAGCTGTGTCATCACCACTACAGCTCAAGCTTTCCTGGACATCATTATAGTCGCAGGAGGGGGAACCAAAGACAAGCAAATAATCCAGTGGTAAAAAGTATCCCTTCACTTGAAACAGGGATGAGAGGACATTTTACCTTGAAGATTACCCAGCACTTATATGATGCTGCTGATTACATATTCTGGAAATAATTAATGAGCCTCAATTAGCAGTAGGCAGTTCACCCTTTCAGCTAACTTAATAACTAAAACAATGATGAGATACTTCCCCTCGATTTATCCATAGGATCTCATAGCTCTTTAAACAACAGAAGACCTGGCTACATGGCTTTCTGTATCAACCGTTTATCTGACATCATAGATGCTGATGGTTTTTTCATGAATAAATTATAACAATATTATTACAAATTCACTATTATGGTCTAGACGTACTGGCAAGCATCTTCAATCCCAGCACTTGGGAGAAAAACCAGGAGTTCAAAGTATGTCCTAAAGCAGCTCAAGCTGCATGATCCCCAATTGAAAAACAACAACAAAATCACCATTATCATCATGTGCACCCAGAGAGGCCAAAAAAAAAAAATTCAATGTAGGGTATTCTATGCTTTTATCTGTACTATGAGATCTGCTGGTTTTAAAAGCACATATCTTGCTCTCATTAGCGATAACAATAAGCTTAAGAACAATTATAGAATAAAATCTTTCAAATTTTGAATCCGTTACTTACTTATCTAGTTTTTGCTGTAAAGTTGAGGAAACACTGTAGTTACTCAAAGATGAAGGTTACAGGGTCCTTGTCTCTACCCAGCAATGTCTGTTAGGGTGGGAGACACCATCGTGAGAAAACTGCTGAGGCAGAGTTGCAGTGGACTGGAGGAGGCCACTGGCTTTCCAGTGCTTGGGAGGAGGGGAGCCTTGCAGATGAAATTACACTTGAGCCAGCTCTTAAAATCCGGGAGAGGAAAGTGTAAATGGACTCTAGGCAGAGAACACGGCTAGGTACAGACAAAAAGACAAAAATAAATAAACGAATAAAAAAATAAAACCTCCTAGGATGGGAGAGACACTGACCACAGACTCTTCATTACCAGACTGTCAAAGATCAAGGCCCAGAGACCAGAGAGGGAAGTGAAAATAAGCCAGGTATTCCTAAACTAGGACAACCACAGTTTTAACTTGAAATATATAAAAATTCAAATAAAAAGAGAAAAAGACACTGTGTTTTTGATAACTGTACACCAATCAGAAAGTTGTAAACCAAAAACCATTAAAGTAATGAGCAGAACAGAGAAAAGTTTCAAGACCAGTTATTTTCTCTTTAAACCTTGTTGACTGGCTGGTTCCAACATACTTCTCATAGCACTCTGGTATCTATCTTGCTGAAACACATTTTTTAAACCATATCAAACTGAGGGACGGCTGTAAAAGAAGGCTGGGGATATATTTCAGTGGTATGCAATTCATTATTATGGGCTAGGTCCTAGGTTTAATGCTCAGTTCTGGTCTCTCTCTGTCTCTGTGTGTGTCTCCCTCAGTCTCTGTCTCTCTCAGATGTCTCTCTCTCCTCTCTCTTCCTCCTTTACCCCTATGTGTATTTCTGTCTGTCTCTGTTCCCATCTCTTCTCTCTCCCCCCTCTTTGTATATCTGTCTCTGCCTATCAGTCTGTCTGTCTGTCTGACTCACACACACATACACAAACACACACACACAAACATATGAAAGATCCAATGGGAAAAGCAAGTAAACTGTAAATTCCTCCATGCGAAACATGGTAGGACTTTCTTCCTCATAGGAGCCTTTACCACAACTGAGCTTTTAAAAACCACTTTATTCATTTTTATCACATGTGTGAATGTCTTATTTGTATGTATGTATGTATGTATGTATGTATGTATGTATGTATGTATGTTTGTGCACCATGAGTCAGAAGACATCAGAAGAAGACACAGGATCCCTGGAGCTGGAGTTCAGAAGGTTGTGAGAAGCCATGTGGGTACTGGGAACTGCACCTGGGCCCTCTTGCAAGTGCAGCCAGTGGTCATAAACTCCCATCTTACTTTCCAACCCCCATAACTGGCTAGATTTTAAGCAAACAGGCAGTAACACATTTTTCACTTCCTGTCCTCTTTTGGGGAAAATTTTGAGAAACAGGAGTCCTGCCACAGTGGGAGAAAGTCTACTGAGCAAAGTTCAACAACATAAAGCCATCGGAGGAGAATTTAGAGAAAAAATGGTTTGCATTTCTAAAGAATAAAATTGTTAAAAATCTGAGAAAGTTTTCTTTAAGCCCATTAATGTAGTCTATGAGATGAATATAATTTCTGACTTTTAATATAGTATTGTAGACATATTTATTCAATCAATTTTCAAAACTGCAAAGTCAAAGGAGCAGCAAGAAAAATGTATTTTTCGATGACTAGAAGCTTCTACATTAAAAAGAGCCTGAAACTGAATATATTATAGGAGAGGGTTTGACTGGGGAGAATCTAAATCATTTTAGTGACTATAACAGAAACTAAAGTACATAGAACTTTCCTCATTCATGCTAATATGCTTATAAAATCAGGAGAAAAACTAAAAATACAAAGAGTTAAAAACAAGTATTAGAAAAATGAATGACTAATTTCAATATTAAGAGAAAGCAACAGTCTTCACACTGAACTAGTTGGGGAGTAAGTTACAGGTTCCAATTATCCAAATTTTTTTTGGTTATATATCTTATAAATCCATTTATTTTTAATTTTAACATTATTATAATGAGCTTGCAAGTAAAATTAATCATACATCAAAATCAACCACACGCAAAGCCTCTGCATCTCAGTTAGCTTCTATACAGTTAGACTAGCCATCCTGAAGCCTTGGAGCTTCACACTTTCCTATCAACTATATTTTCATGTACTTATCTACCACTGAGAAATGATAAAGACCCTGGAAGAATTGAAACATGGAAAACAATGAGCTTTGTCTCCTTGTTCATTGGTCAGGTGGGCTTTACTGGCTTGCAGACCGAGTCTTGGGCCTGTCTCATGAAACAATGTCTGCCTATCCTGGCAGAAGGCAGAAGTCAGGCTTAGTGATCCAAGAGGAATAAAGGGAGCAAGCCAACCTGCTAAAAGGGACTTAGAATAAGAGAGAGTGTTATCCTTGTCACTGATCAGGGCAGCAGTCCCTCTTAAGATCCAGATGTGTCCCTACATCATTATTTGAAATCAGAAGACTGGAAAACATTTCTTCTGGAACTTCTCAATCACATCCAGTAAATTACATTTATTTGACTTTTCTGAATTACAGGAATTCTGCTAAGAACAGGAGTTAAATAAGTCAATGATATATACATAAATAAGTGAAATACACTGGTACCAAGATGATGACAATCTAGGGGGCTGACACTAGAAGATGTGTGTGAGTGTGTATATATGTGTGCATATATGTGTGTGTGTGTGTGTGTATGTGTGTATGCGTATGTGTATATACACGTGTATGTTTGTGTATATGTGTATGCATGTGTGCATGAGTGTGTATGGGTGTATATGAGTGTGTGTGTGTGTGTGTTTTACAGAGCATTGCCCAGGAATGCTTCTGGGACTTCTGTGGAGAAAGTTATGTGTTCTTCCTCTCTGGCCTGGGCAAACACGGAGGGATGACAAGGAGGCTCTTAGGAGTCTTCATACAAATCTTTTAATTCCTAGAAGAACCAGCAGCTCACAAACATTACTTTATATGAAATCTGGTGGTGAGCTTGAGACACCCCACCGCCCATGTTGCAAACCACAACAATTAAATCAGAGTCTCTGGAGGCGGAGTTCCAGTGTGCAGCATGGTCTGGAAGCCACTGAACTAGATCCTGGCTTCTCTCATGAAATAATCTTACAGTCGTTCTAGTTCTAGGAAGCCTGCCATGCTGCGGTGGATTCTTACTGTCACATGTCCGTGAGACAGATCAGTGAAGGGAGGCCTCGTGTCACTAAACAAAATGGAAACAAATTACCATGTTACGTCATTTGAAATCTTGTCTACACTTGAGTAATGAATTAGATTACCAATCAAGCATTCAGACTTCAGTAACAGTAATGGCTATAGTTACCAATAGGTTTATGTGAAAATGTGCAAATATGGGAACAACAAAAGGTAAATCACACCAGTTTGTTTCACAACATTTTCAGCAGGGCTATTTACTGATTTTTATCAGATGCCAGAAGCATGTGTAAATAGTAAAACTGATCAAACAGGTTTGTGCAGTTGGACACAGTGATACTTATTTTTACAATCTTTCCTAGACTAAGAGCTTCTAGGCCGTCTCTGCTAACAAACTTCTAATTAGTTTGAGAAGGAAAGTCTGTCACTGTCAGAACTGTTCTATGGCAGGCTCAGTTCATAATGTCACACAAGATTTTCTAAAAATGTCATTACTACGACATGAAAATTAGGAATTCTCATTAGTTTGGGCACCTGTCTTAATTAAGTAGCTAAATGCATGTTTATGAACATGTATGTAAGCTCTTAACTGCAGATTTTTTATGAACACACATGCAAGCTCTTACTGTGGACTGCTCATGTGATTTGAGTAGCTCCACAAGTCTGGCAAATTCCATTTCTCTTTGATAGTAACCACTGTATTCTAACTAAATTCTTCAATAAATACAAAGGGTTAGTACATTAGGAAATGGGTCTCAATGGTTGAAGACTCTCAAGGGTTTATTCATTACAAGCAAAGGAGAAATCAGGGCTAACTTACAGCTGCTGCTTTAGACACATTCTACATATACACTAAATAGTTCCTACATATACACTAAATAGTTTCTACATATACACTAAATAGTTCCTCAAAGGTCTGCTACCTGCACTGCTTCATCTTTGCAAACCAGGCATCAGAGGCTGGCCTTGGCTGCTGCACACATGGAACCTTTTGCAACTCAGAGGCACACGTTGGCGAAATGGTGCTTGGAAATAGACATATATCCATTTACTTCCGAATTTGTGTGGCCAGAATACATCACCTCCCTTCCCATTTTGGGGGGCAGGTTAATTAAAATATTACATAATTCCCCCTTCTTTTTCCTCTCCAAACCCTTTGGCTCTCTCTTAAATCCATGACCTCCTTTATTACACACACACACACACACACACACACACACACACAGAGAGAGAGAGAGAGAGAGAGAGAGAGAGAGAGAGAGAGAGAGAGAGAGAGAGAGAACCAGCATTACCACCACCATCAAGAACACCTGGGGAGAAAAGTGACCTCAATGCACCTGTATGTTTCTGTCACATCTCACGGATGCTCAAAATACATTATATTACTATTGTTTTGATGCTAATATACATATGAAGCAGATCAAAACAGTTCTGACTAGTGATGCTGACTTCTCTGATGTTACAAAACTACAGGCTGACCTGCTAGAAACGAGCCCATCTTGTATATTCAATTTCCCAGAAACTAGTGCATGGATATGGTCCAAAAAGACTTATTTTGAATGTATTTGATACTTAATCCATGACCAAATAAACTGAAGAAAAACAATAAAACAGTAATTCTTAGGCTTAAAAAAAAAGTTCCTATGTTTAAGAGAGATTTATGCTCTTGGCCAGCAGCTGATAGAGAAGGAAATCTTCATCTATACTTCCATAGCATCCTACAGGAGTCAGTGCAATAAAGCAAGGCATCAGGGGACCCACAGTAAGGATTCAGTTGTGTGTGGGCAAGCTCAGCCTTGGACTGCACATAAGCAAAGCCAATTGTCCCCTTCTGCCAAGTACTCAGACTCTCAGTCACTTATGCTATGGGCAAATCACCAGCCACAGTTTTATATTAACCAAAAAAAAAGTGAATTTCATTTTATTAGCTAGTGTTTTAGGACAAAAAAAGCAGTTATATATAGCAATTATATGAATAGTAAGCATCGTATAAATGTCCCACATCCAACCAGACCAGAAATGGTGTTAAAATCCAGACAAGCCTGTGCCGAGTTAACACTATATATAGGACAGCAGTCAGTGAAGAGGAAAGCCTTTCTTCTGCTGCTCTTACAACACCTGAATTATGACCTCCAGTGTTGGGATACCCTTGGTCACTGCAGTTCTGTAACTTAACAAACTTGGCTCTCTAAAACTGGCTTCTATAGAATTCATTGCATTCCTTGCTATAAACTAAATGGATTTATAATATCCATCCAAACACACACACAAAAGGGAAAGGGTATGTATTGTCTCACAATGGCCTCTATTTTCCACAAATACGATTTACTGTATTTTCTTCCCTGAGCACAAATTTTCTCTTACTACCCTATTTCTGGTAAATTACTCACTCAATTTTGTCATTCAATCTTTAAATGAAAACAAAAAATGTCTAAGACTCTTAGTGGAAAGGGAAGATTAGAGTGTCAGAATTATTCCGATCCAATGATGAGCTAAGCAAATCTTTTAAAACAGCTCAAATGGCATGAGCATTTTACAAATGAGCTTTAAACAGCCTTAATCTAAATTGCTCTTAACTTCTAAATACCTAACAAGCTACTATTTGGAGCCTGAATATAAACATTCATGCTAGACTAAACCCCCCAAAAATCCAGGGCAAATCCATGATTAATATTTTCCTCGTTTGCAATACCCAGCTCTGCTTAAGATCGGCATCTAATGAATGCTGCTGCAGTAATTTCAACAGGGGGTGACTTCACGTCTGCATTCCCACTGCCGTTTCCGTCAGAACTGTCACCGCCACTCAAGAGTTCTATTCATTATTTCTATTTCTATCTGCACACATTTCACAAAGGAAAAGCACATCATTAAGCCCATCACATTTTCCCAAACTGGAGGTGAGCACATGAAATCATCTCCTTACCATGGGTCCCCACACGAGAGGGCTAGCTAGCCTCAGCTGGCAAAGTGGAGGAAGGCCGCGCAGATTTGCCCACTTAGGTTTCGCCAAGTTTAAAATTCATGTTCTTCGTGATTATATTAATTTTGACTTTTAAAGAAAAAAAGCAGTGGCGTTTAAAGCCACTCTAATCATGCCTCTTATCATTTCATGTTAAAACTCAATTTCCTGAGGAAAATATTCTTGTTCTAAGTAAACATCTGCATACTCAAATCCATATAGTAATTTCATGTATTTATATCATAGGTGCATGAATATAAACACACATATATATATAAACATATAATATACATTACATGTATTTGTATCATGTATTTATAAGCTTGCCAACCAAACACTTTCAGTTTACAAGATACTATTTAAATAAGAAATAAACCAGGTCTCAATGTTAAAAAAAATTCACTCCTTATATAATTGAATTAATAAATTTAAAGCAAATTGACTCTAAGTATTAGAGACAGGTAAATATGAATGGAATTTAAATTAACATCCTGTTGGATTTGGTATTGATTTAGCAAAACATAGTATCAAACTGTAAACTTATAAACAACAATTAAATTACTTCTAGAGATGCATTTGGTGATAGTTTTGGGGCAACAAAACTGTTCAGGTTAACAGCAACCTGTCATGGTGGGAACAGTCTGGAGTCTATGAAATGAGCCTGGATCTTGGTTTGGAAGACAGTTTACTACAGAGTGTGTTCATCAGTAATTCTGTCTTCTCGAGCTGTTTTCATTTCATGTGACTTCTTTTCACAACCAGGATCAGCTGATGTATTGTCTCTACTTCACACAATTCATTCACACGCTTCTCGACTACAGAGCTGGGTGGCCGACACGGCTACCTCAGGAAGACTAACTCAGGCAACCTACAACGAGAGCCTTCTCACGATGCTACCTAAAAACCTTCTTTACAAACTTTCATCAGGACAAATTCTCCTCTGGACAGTGTAGTCAATTTATGGAGTTTTTTATGACCCCTGAAGGAATTCTTGCATTCCAAACTATCCCAAGGTTGTAATAACTGGAGTGAGGAATGTATGTCATATACAGTAGCCCTGCCTTTTCAATTTAAAATGCCACTTATTCTTCGAAATGAGAACAGAATTGAGGTTAAAATGAAAATAACTGGATCCTCGGGAGAATCCCAGAAACAAATGTGCTGAGCTTCTCCCCACAGATGAGTACATAGCCACGTGAGAAATAAAATGTCAGTCATCTAGAGCAAGGGTGAAAGCTCTGCCCAAAGCCTGTCCCAAGCTGTCCCTACATCTGGTTAGTCCAGACCCTGCCACATAGTCTCTGTCTGGTCTGAGGGCTCCAATCACCACCATACCGAGCTGCTCTGTTGTCCTTGTTTTGCTTTCTTTGCTTGTTGGGTTTTTAGTTGTTGTCCTGTTTTGTTTTTCCCTCTGTATAAGAGTGTTTTCTCCTCTGATCTCTGATTCCTACCCCCACAGCTCATGTCACCCTAGCACGCCAGCCTCCCTCCACACCTCGGCCACAGCTCGCAGCCTGAGGCTCCTGTACCAGCTCTGTTCCCTCCCTCGTGCTAAGAGGTCGGCTCTCCAGGTGCGCTGGCTGCGTCAGAATGAGAATGTCTGCGCATGCTGCGTGCCTTACGTTCTCGGCTGCCTTGTGACGTTCCTCATCACATATCCACTAAGACCCACGTGTCAGCTCCTGTGCCTGTTTATTTTCTCCCATTTTTCTGTATGGGAAAATGAATCTGAGATCCATAGAACTTGGAGATTTGGGATTATGTCGTTCATTTGTGTGTCTTCAGACGTGAGAGTGAGACAAGTCTGGCATGTAGTAAGGATGTAACAGTGTGTGTGATGAGTGGAGGCCTCCACCTTTCCCACGAGGTAAAAGGCAAAAAGATGTCAGTGCCAAATGCACTGACTGACAAGACCCATTTCACTATTTTAACAGTGTTGAAGCAAGAAAATATGAATGAACAATGTGCGTGAATGCAAAGGAAATGAAAATGAGTTATATACCTATAAATATACTGGTGTTTCATCACGAGGATTTTAAAAACTAGAAAAAATACTGAAATCTTAGAAATATTCCAAGAACACGATTACCCCAGACCTCTGGACCAAATAAAGATGTGTGGCCTCTGGTCCACAGCAATAAATAAACCTAATCCGTGGAGTGTTAAAGGACAGACATATTGGGGGTCCCAGGGTGGCTTCATGAGAGAATAATAGGCCTGGAGACAGAGGAGTGAAACAAAGAAAGAGAAGGCTCTGGAGAAACCACTCAGGAAACCACTAACAAAGATTAGATTTTCAGATGCTTTGACTTAAGCAAAATAAGAACCAAAGTACATCAAAGCCTGCCCTGTTGATGAATGGCATACAGTTAAGAACCCCTGGGTTGGCCCTCTCAGACACATTGAAAGATTGGGCACTCCCTAAGTATGACACAATGAAATGAAACTGGAGAACATCGAGTATCAGGGGGATTAACCCATTTTGGGCTTGAGCTTTTCCACGGAGAGAACCAATAAAACACCAGAAATAAAAAGCAAAGCTCCAAGTAAATAAAAACATGATTCCCTCCACAAAGTGAGGGTCTGGCTTCACGGATGGGAACCTGGCTGTGTATTTTACTGAGGCAGGAGGAACAGGGGACGCACAGGACAGGCTACTCGGTTGCCCTGAGAACCCCACTCTAATGGGAAGAGTCTAATTTGCAGAAATGGTGAACATTTTGTCTGATCTGGGGTAAATGTGATAGAACATACCCAAGTAACAAACCCAAGCGCAGAGAAAGATGGCCAAACATAGTGAGTGCACAGTTATAAAAAGTATTATAAAATAGTATTATAAAATTTAAGATGACTACAGAACAAAGTCTCAATAAGAATATAACAATCATTTTTGCAAACAGTAAAATTAAAATAATTAAGTACACTGGGTTCTTCTCACATAATAATGATGAAAGTTAAATAAAAATTACCTGACAAAATTATTTTATACCACGGATACAAATTTGTGATTCTTTGGTATAGTAGCAAGCATTTAACTAAGAATTTTTAAACTAGAATTGGCAGCATATAGATTTATAATATAGTCGCTTTAATTAAAACCAATAGACAAACAGTTCTTAAAATAGGTAGGCTGCACAGAGAGCAAAGCCAACGTCTATACCCCTGGGTATAACTGATCAGTGCAAACAAAGGACTAAGGATTACATGTAAGAGAGCGCGAGGCGGCAGGCTTGTGTGGATTTTGGAAGGCAGGAGGGATCATGGAGGAAAGGCAGAGTCCCCGCGGACACCTGCTCCTCCCACACCCTGTACATGCTTTTACAGGTTTTAATCTCACAAACATCAGGGAAGCATAACGGACCGCGGGTAAGCCATCTGCTCAGGGTCACACAAACGACAATGGCTCGGTTTGCTGGACTCACATCAATGCACCTTTCTCCACACCATCTAAGGCATAACTCAAGGAGACACCTCCGTCCTTACAAGCAAGAGAGGAAGTTGAGAACTGTTGTGACTGTTCTTGGTTGTCAACTTGACTACATCTGGAATTAACAAAAACCCAGGTGACTAGGCACACCTGAGGTTTCTGTCTTAATTAAATCATTTGAAGTGGGAAGATACACCTCTAATATGGACCATGCCTTCTGCTGGAAGCCTATATAACAGACATAGAAGATGGAATCTCTCTCTCTCTCTCTCTCTCTCTCTCTCTCTCTCTCTCTCTCTCTCTCTCTCTCTCTCTCTCTCTCCTGTCCACTCCCTCCCTCTCCTTCCCACCTCCTCCCTCCCTCCCTCCCGCCCTCCTTCCCTCTCTAGAGAACCCTGACAAATACAAGTATCTCCTTGGATAGGTCAAGCAGGTAGCACAAGGAGAACTGGAGTTAAGTCACAAAAGCAAAGATTAGGAAGGAGGAGGTGAGGACTGGTTCCTACCTCAGAGAAGGCAGCCACTAGACTCACTTAGCCAAAGATAACAATGCTACTATAAATATTATAAATATTTATATTATATATACTATAAATAGTATATATATAAATAGTGTATATTATAGTATATATAATATAAATATATATATTTGTTTATATATAAAAAAGAGCCACAACTCTCTACTCACAGCCTCCAGGTATAATATTAATAATATCCCAAATGTAATCAATGATTATAACTATTAAAACAAGGTGTTATTCCCATACGTTAATCTTCAACTACTTTAAGTTATAATGAAATTGATCAGTATAAATATGTATTCAATAACCAAAGATAGAAATGTTATGATAAATATACATAATATTTATATATTTATAAATAAAAAGAGCCACAGCTCCCCACTCACAGGCATCAGAAAAACTGCATGAAAATTATTTTTTAAAAATTTTAAAGCCATGGAGTACACGGCCTAGCTGGGAAGACAAAGAAGCCTAACTGAGAAGCTCAGGGTCCAAGTCCTAGGCCTTTTGCTCATCAGTCTTGGTGCAAATGTTTCTTCATCTTTGAAAGGAGGAAATGCTCAGTCATGTCTGCCATTTAGATTTGCTGGGAGAAAAGCTTTGGGAATGAACTTGTAATGTCCAGCTTATACACAGATGATTGCTGCTGACATTTTAATGGAGCACCTTTCTGCATCAAAATCACACCGACATACACTCCTAGCTTAAAGGAAGTAAATCATTAAAAGGAGACACTGGATTTACATCTTGACATGGTTTGAAAGTTTATACTACTCTTTGTATTAGTAGCCAGGCAAAAACACTGAGATCAAGCACATCCTCACTTCGGTCTATAACAAAACATTTCTCCTGCATTCACTCATACTGAACAATTCCCCCAATGCACAGTATTCATGTAATTTAGCACCCAAATTTTTCTCCTTCTCCGAATAAAACAACAATCCAAGTCCCAGACAGAACATTTACAGCAGAAATCTGAATATGTCTCTAGACTCCCTGTAGCTGTTTTTATAGATATATAAAAATAGCAACCCTACTTTCCACAAACATATTTCCTATGATATTAGTGACAACATGAAGTTAGGATATTACACACACACACACACACATCACCCTGCAGAACTGAGCCTATATCACAGGCCATGCACATATTTGTGATATACAAGGCTGATGTGTTCACAGGTGCTAGTAGGCAAGGTTTGTCTTTGCTTTATGCCCTACATGGTTGGGTCTATTGAACAACATATTCCTGGCACTGAAAGTTGGCATTTGTCCCTCAGCCTGTAGGACATCTGACCTAAAACTTAACAGATGGAGATGTCCTTAAGAGCCCAAACACTGCCTTTGTCTTGTGTCTCAGTCTCCTACTACTTTGTGGTAGACAGTGTTCCAAAAACTGTTGAATGAATTTTCAAGGCCAACCATGATGAAGGACAATAAATTCTTTTTTCTATAGGAAGGGTCAGTGAAAATCTGGATTTGGAACACAAACAGAACTTAACTGAGTTTTTCTGTTTTTTTTTTTTTTTAATCTGGGTCAATTTAGAGAATGAATGAAAATGCTCCCCATCTCCACCTTAGACTTTGCTGAAAAAGCCCGTGTTTCTCTCCCCAAGTGGCACCCAAACTTAACAGCAAGTTTTCTATATTGTCACCAGAAGCCAGAATTCTGAGTCATGATCCCAAGGTTCTTTGAATAAAGTAGACAGACAGACACAATGGTGTCTGCAACATTGTTTGTAGACACTGGTAGCCTGAGATACCCCTTCCAGCTGTGGATGCACAGAGCACTGTCACTGTTAGTAAAATTGGAGAAAAGGCTTGTGGCTTTTGAATTCCCACTTTAGTTGAGCTAACTCTGACTTAAAATCATTGGAAACAATAGCAAACAATATGGGCAGCACTTCAAGATGAGTCATTTATAGTCTACTAAGTTTTGACCAGGTTTCTCTCTTCATTAATTTTTAAAGTAAATACATGTGTATGAGCCATCCATTCATTTAGTCATCAACAAATGAGCATTAATTTCCTGAAGTAATAGGATATATTTAACCAAAATATGAATCAAAACAGACTGAGTTTAAATCCTGATTGCATACTTCAAGAAGAAATATTGTACAAAAGCAATTGTCTCTTAGTACCTACTTTCTATCTTTTCCAGAAAGATCTGGAGAAAAGTTAAGAAGATGATACATTTAAAGCCTTTGACATCATGTGACACAAAACTGTGTTTTCTAATTTTACTCTTTCTTTGTAAGGCAGTGGGGACAGATACATGAACAAGATGCATTTATGTCATTCAAGGACACAAAATACAATGTGGCAGATGGACACAAGAAACCACTTAAGATAAAAGAGAATAAGTGGTAAAATTTAGGCATGAGTTTAGTTCTGTTAAGGAACGCTAGCCTTTCACAGCTACACCACAAAGAAAATCCACAATCATCCACAGTAAGAAGAGCAGAATTTCCAAGGTAAGAAACTACAGGTTGTATGGGCACAGTCATGGGTACACCCATACTCACCATGGTGATAGATACACATCCTGCACCAAAGTTTTTAACATTTGGGATGTTCAAAACAAAAATGTCTTAACTCACTACTGGAAGTACGGAATGAGTCTTCCCATCTACAGTACAGGTTTGTAGTTATAGCAACAGCTAAGGCACTTGTTGTCCTGTGTCCACTGTCTGACTCCTGCTGGTGCTTCCGCTTCTCTCTCTCAGGACTCCATCTGCCATTAGTTTTTCATAATTTCATTAAGAAATTACTTTTCTTTTTCCTCCTCTAAATATCCATCTAAATGATATTGAGTCTCTTTTCCTCAGTGCTTTTTCCTCAGACAGGCACAGGGCTTCCCAGCATAATCACTTGACTATGAGCTCCAGATGCTTCCTTAGATTGCACATTCCGTGAAATTTATTTGGTTTTATTTGTATTGGGAATAATTATTCAATATATGCAGACTAAAGTTATTTCACAATGTTAGGATAGAGTAATTAAATCAAGCAAAGTATATTTAGTTACTTCATTAAACACAGTTCTTGCCAAACATACAGTCTCCAGTTTAGGACAACTGTACTCAAGGTGCCCATGTCCCAGTCCATTTCCTTGTTAGCTACTAAACATGCACCTAAGTATCTACAGCCACAGCTGAAGGGGGCTGTATGGAGATGTCACACTATGGATGGGAACAAGTGTCCCATGAATGCATTCTATCTCAAGGAAGAAAAGAGGGAAGCTCCTGGTAGTCACCAAAGAGGACTGATTCTGCATTCTGACTTGATCTAGTCATAACTGGCCCTGGATGGAGCCTTCTTCATGCCATCCACCAAAGAATTAGTGGGGAGGTATCCCTATCTATGGACACTATTTGGCCCACTGATGTCCTCCTTCCCCCAGTCCTGTTCCCTAAACGATGATGAAAGATCCTAAGTGTGGACTCAAGAGAAGCCTATAGTCTACATCACATGCAAGCCTCCCAGGTTGCCATTGGTTCAGCCCTATTACATCATGAGAGGAATGTTGTGATTACTGGTCCCAATGGGCTTGGACATTTTTGCAGGGTCCAGTCATCAACCCCAGTACATACTAAGATGGCTCCTAATCTAAATTTGATCTTTTTGACCTATGTCCTTTTCCATTGTCTATCTACTCTTCTACTTTTATATGAACACACACACACACACACACACACACACACACACACACACACAGTGGGGGGGAGAGAAAATGATGTCATGTGCAATTGTTTCAGTGTGTATTTTATATATTAAGTATCTATATATGAGTGCACATAAACTGAACAACTCTGATTTCAACATTTTAAGCTAATATGGATTATGTCACATAGACTAATTGATGTTAACAAAGAATATTTCCTTACTACTCATTCTAAAATCATTGAAAAAAAATATGGGGTTAGAGACAGCTCAGAAGTTAAGAGCATGACTGACCTAAGTTTGGAGCCATATTGGGAGGCTCCCTAGTGCCTGTAGCACCAGCTCCAAGAAATCTGATGTCTTCCTCTGGCCTGAACAGGCACGACACCTGTGCACAAATCCACACCCGTACACACGTACACAGTTAAAAGTAAGCCTTAAATGTCTCTATTCCCCAATTAATTACCTAGCAATACACAAATTGGGGATAATATCTGACTATTCTGTGAAGCTGGTGGGATAGTTTCCAGAGCTTTTTGCTTAAATTTGAGGCCAAATTTTGACAAGTCACAGTGCTCGGTAAGATAATGGCCTTGTGTTCTCTGCAGTTATGTGGCTACACTGAAGGACTGAACAATTACGCAATGTGTGACTGTAAGACATTCAGCAACCTTTTCAGAAGCACTAACCTGTGCACTTAGATGCATAAGGAAGCAGAGCATTATTTTTTATTGTAGATGATAAAAGCAAGTCAATGTATGTCAAAGCAAAACGCCATGGCCCCACTGACAGTGGCCTAAAGTTTGCTGGGCCATGTGGTACCGCATAGGCATGTCCACTCCACAGGACTGTTAAGACAGAGCCCATGCTTCTGCATGATTTTATGTTGAAATATTAAGTCTAGACAGCGTGTAGGAAGAAAGAACAAGGTGTGGGAAGCCAGCCTAGTTAACTTGAAAGCAACTAGCCTATGAACGATGTACATGGCTCTCTCATAAAGAGGGAAAAATAAATAAATCAAATATAAAGAACTGTGACTACAGTGAATTCCAACAAGCCAGCCCTCAGCAGTAAAGACTTTTAGAGTCAGATAAAGCCTTCATTGTCTTTAGACACTCACCACTGAGGGGCAAGCACACCATAAAGCAAATGCTATTTCAGTGTACAGTCATACTGCAACATGGGAGTTATTTACTGATAAACAGCGCCATGATAGTAATTTTCAAATCAGGGTTTGTCCTGTCAGTCAAATGAGAGAGGCGGGATATCCTCCCCCAAGTGATGACCCTCTGGGCTGCATGTGGCAGTTAGCCAGGCCAATTTCTGTGCGGCTGGGAGAGACAAGGAGACAGATTTGCTTAATTCAGAACAGGAGGATCAAGAAAATGGAAACCTAGGGACATATTAACACAATGGCCAATTACTTAAATGTGTGGCTTTTGCTAGAGCTGGGAAATGTATTTATACTGAATGTTTCTATCCGAAAGGACTGTTATTTATAAACAAGATGTGTTTACAGGGCTTTGAAATTTACATTTGTATATTTATTTCTAGAGAAAACCATTTCTCATAGGAAAATTAAGATTCTATAATTTGCATCTCTTCTTGGTAACTTGGACATACATCAATTAATAATTGGGGAACTAGACAACAATAAGTCATAACTGCTGTGCCACTGATAGGTAAATTTATTTCTATTTTTCTACATCAAGACTAATGTCAGCCTTAAACCCTCCTGGTCATTTCTCACCTTGTTACTGTACCTAGAGTTTCTTTGTCTGAAAGGAAACACAGAGACCACAGCAGCAGACAGAGGACTCCTAACACCTTCGAACATCTTCAGACACCTAAACCCAGGGCTCCTTTCAGTTATTTTCCAGGAGTTTGGAAAAGGTCACATTAAGCAAAGCCTTATAGAAAAAAAACTGCAAACTTCCTGAATCACAGTTAATTGCCAGTAAAGCTACAATGCCCAAGGACAATCGAGGTCAGCACACACGGGGGGACACGCTGGGCTGAGCCTGAGTGCTGTGACCATACCTAAAGGAAGGGTGATGAGCTAATGTTCAGCATAAGCAATGAACAACTGTCAGAGAGGACAGATATGGAAGATTCAGGTTAAGACTAAAACATCAGAGATACTACTACCATAATTTTCTTCTACCGAAGGAAACAATCTTTGGGGAATTTACAGAAATTCTAGCAGAGTATTAAGGATTTTTACAACCACAACAATGTAAGGACAGATAGGGTCCTGAAACAGAAATCCTGAAGAAAAAATTCAAATTCACTTCTTTCTGACAAATAATCCATTAAAAAAAAGAAAATAAATGCATTTTATCTATTTTTATGCATCACTTATATGCATAAGATATTGCATACAAAATTAAAATGTGTCAAAGTAGCTAGAGACTTAAGAAAAACACACAAATGACATGATAATACATTTTATAAAATTAAGGAGACCCCTAAGAGTTCTAGACACAGCTGTCTAGAAGCCTGCCCTATGGTACACATGTTACATGGACAGCAGCATCAAAGCCTCTATCCAGAGAGGAACATGCTGCATTCTACAGTGAGAGAAAATACAGGCGCTGGGGAATTTTTTCTCAGTATCTTATGTAGTCCTCAGAATAGCACTATGCAACAAAAATATAAAGCTTAACCAAAGCCCAGAGAAGTTAACTAACTGCCCAGAGTCACACAGCTAACCACAGTAGGAAAAAAGATTTCATTCTGTGCCTAATATCTGTGGCATACCCACTAAAATACACCACTTTCTAAATCTTTAAAAAAAATATCCTCTTCACAAATGAGTAACAACATATGGTATTTCGACATGAGAGCTTAAAATTGAGAAGTTAGCTAATTCATGGCAATATTATGATAAATGAGAAACACAAGTTCAAGACACTCATTTGACCAGTCAGCATCTAGTGACTTCTTGTGCCTGGTGCCTTCATGAGTAAGAGGGACTCTTCCCCTTGGAGACTAGGGAAGAAAATACATGTGATACAAGGGGTGCATAGCACATGTATGACCAGTAACTCCTCCCCCCTTCAACTTAAGACAAACCCCAGGGTAGCCTAATCCCTTCTCCCAGTGGCCAGTATAAGAAGCACTCCTCAATAGTGCTACACAAGCTCTGCTAAGGCTAGACTGGGATCTCCAGTACCAGACCGGTGACCTCCTCTCACTGTCCTGACAACTGGTCTCTAAGGCCATTCCTGTGTGGCAGAGCTAAGCAAATTGGTTCCTCCTTCCAGATCACAGGGTCACAATAACTTAAAAATGAAGCTGATGGGCTGTGATCTTTCCTTCCTTGTTATTTATTTCATTTAAAAATTTTATGTGCATGTGTGTTTGTGTGTGCATGAGAGGGGATGGGGAGAGAAAGGGTATCAGATCCCCTGGGACTAGTTACAGGCATGTGGTAAGCATCCTGTGAATTGAACCGGGGTCCTTGGCTACAGCATCAAGTGCTCTTACCTTCATTCCCTTTTTATTATGTGCAAACGTTTTGTCAACCCAGGTCTTATTCATCTCACACTTCGATCAACCCTGGATTTCAGGGCCAGGCCTATAATGAGGTGGAGACAAAGTTCATGTGGCAGTGCCCTGCTGGCAACAGAGTTTGCTCTGGTTTCCTGGAAAGGCCACAAAAAAAGGATGGTGGCAAATAGCACAAACATGTCACTTTATGGACCACAGGGCCGCCATGGCCATACTTAATTTACTCACTTCCTACTGGTGTGTAGTTAGTCCAGTTTGAAGTGTGTTTAATGTAGGAGTCATATTAACCTTCTTGTACTTGAAGAAAACAATGCAGGTTATGATTATGCTCATGGTACTGTAATACAGAGAATAAAAAGCCTTACATAATAATCTATTACTTAAGGCAATTAATGTCAGGTGACACTGAAATAATTAGCTTTGAATTAATCACATATTTTGTCCCTTTGTTCCCTTCAAGCTTTAGACAAGCTTGATAAGTATAACCTGCCAGAGGAAACGCTAAGAGTGAAGAGGAGTCTAAAATTTTTCTTCTCAGAATGGGTAATTGGGAGAAACAACAGATGTGGGCAATTAGCAAATGAATGTGAGTCTTGAAGACTGAGGATCAAGAATATATAACAGATGAGCTAGTTCAGAACTGTTATTAAAGGTTACAAGTTTAAATAGAATTTAAGAGTCATTATATTGTCCATTCCCTGGCACATAAGTTACAAAGGTTTTTAGTGAACATAATTCAAATAAAACAAAGTTTAAAAAGTTAAATAGAAGCCTAAAGCTATACCATATAAAACCATAATAGTTTGGGGTTATATTGTTAGTTGAAGAGAAATTTGCTCATTTAAAGGACACTATTGCTACATTAAAGTATAAACTCTTTAATTGAAAAGAAGTATATAAGTATCCTATTGAGATGTATCAAATATACCAGATTAAAATGAGTTCATTAAAGCACTGATTTGGAAGCTATCATTTACCCCATCCTACCATGTTTGGCACATGCATTAGTCGACATCATTCAAAAGTCCTATGAGTCCCTTAATTGAGCTAATAGTAAAATGGTTCCCATTTGTTTCTAGAAAGGAGTTGATTACTGTTACAGTGTCCTCAGAGATGCTGGTTCTCAGGGTAAAGTATGAAAAGCATACATCAGTCAAAACATCCCCGACACTGGAGTTCATTCAGGAAATTTCAGGTTTTCTGAGCTTAGTACACATCATTAGAGGATTTCAACATCGACTTAAAAGAACCACAACAAGCCAAAAGTACAAAACAATCTACAACAGAAACATCGCAAAGCCACCATCTGACAGTCTATAATCTATACGTCATGTGACAGGATAGCTTGCTGGCAGCATTCACTGAAGACGCAAGGCTTACTATGGCTTTCTCATGTCACAGCCAATTTTATCAAAGATGAAATGAACAGAGAGGTCTTCATATTACTTAGACAAAGATTGTAAAGCTGCCACCTAATCTGATGTTTACAGAACTGTTGTAATTGAACATGGCAGGCAGGACTTCTCCCAGTCAACAGAGGAGATAAATGAAGCCCAAAGAACCCAGTGGACTTCCCAAAGTCACACTTAGTTATAAACAGAGAGAAGAAGAAATCAAACTATCCTTGACTTCATGCCCAGTGCTCTTACATTTAAGCTAGATACACTCCAACACAACCCACAGAGACAAATTAAAGCTACCGCCAGTCTCCTTTGGAAGAATGACTGTTCTCCCGGCTTAAGGATGCAAAATATTTTAATTTGAAAGCTATTTCAACTTTAGCCTTCGTGATCTCAGTTAAAAATTTCTTGATGAGGAAATTTAGTAATTATTCAACAATTTTAAAACAAAATAACAAGAGCTAGTTTTGGATTGTTTTCTCTAACAACTGCTTTGTATTAAGGGATGTCACATTTAGTGAGAGCATGGCTCTCTGGTAAATTCTGCTAAGGTAGGTGGTCCTTTCCCTCTACAACATTCAGTGATTCTGTGTTCTCTGACAGAAAGGCTTCCTAGAAATGATCCTGTGAGATACTCTTACAGACGCTCTTCACAGGCTCCACATAAGTCCCTCCATGAAGTCCCATCCCCTCAATGTGATGGCATGAGAAGGTGGCATGAGAAGGCATGACTGGAAAACCATCAGGTTATGAGGACATGGATGGGATTCTGCACCTGGAAACCAGATCCTAGAAACCTGTCCTTAGTCTGCAGCCTGAAAAATTACCTCCAGGACCTGAGCATGCTGGTAGCTGCCTCTAGAACTTTCTGTAATATCCCACTCTGTCTGGGAAACTCATTCTAGAAACCCCAACAGACCAAACAGGCTTCCATATAGTCTTATTGGAGAAACAAACAAGCAAAAGCAAAACAAAACAAACCAGCTTCCTCTACTGATGATTTCCGAAATATTATAAAGTTATCTCAGTAGTACTTTGAACATGCTGTGTTTGGAAAAACTGAGAGGTTTATATAAGTGAGTTTATTTAACTAATCTTTTATAACCATGATTTTCCATACATTTGCAAAGGTAAGTAAAACCAAAGTCCTGCTCCTGAGGCAGAAAGGGAGGAGAAGAAAATCAATAATGTGATGACATAATTATTTAAATAAAGAATAATCTTCTTTTACAAAGATAGTAAAGGATGGCAAGATGAAAACTGCTGCTCATTTACCCAGGGTTCCGCAGAGGAGATGAAGCTGTATTTGCTAGGACTTAATGATGTCTTCACAAAGAAGAAGGTGGCCTAAGGTTACTCGGGAGATGAAGGTAATACGAAGTGCACCATGAGAACTGTGTATAATATGTGATCGAACGATTATAATGTATCATTATACTAAGATCAGTCTTTATGTAGGACGAGTCTGCTTTGGTTGGCTTGTGTAACAATCAGGCTCTAACCCATAGGATTTATTAAGAAGTGTTCTTCCAACAGAGAACCAAACAAGAACTGAAAGTTGGTCCAGAAGGGAAATCATCACTGAAAGTATGTCAGGAAAACTCCAGGGGGCGGGGAGGTCTGGAGACACTCTTCAGTGTCATCTTCACTAGGGAGGACTGAAGAATGAGGTGCTGGAGTGACAAGGGCACCACCCTTGTCAGTCTTCCCTTAAAGACGCCCTGGGGGACTATTTAAGTTCCCTGCTGAAGCTAAACACTACTCCAGGTCCCATTTCAGGGAGCAGGTTCTAAGCCCTCTCCTACTAATATCTAAGTATATATTAAGTGTGAAGTCTGTGATATGTAAAAAGGACACTTTAGGAGTGTGCTTCAGAATGTTCCTAAAGACTGGAAATTTTGTCTTGCATGTTATCTTGTGATGTCAAGTAGCCAAGTGTCACAGCACATGAATGACCCCAGACCTCAGACAGCAACTGGAAGACTGTTGCCAAGGAGGTTGGCTGGAATCTGCTATCATATTACCTATCCACACAGGTCAAATGAACCTCTTAGGTTCAAAACAAGAGGGATTTGACACAGAGCCAAGTGTGATGGCAAATTTCCTACACATGTGGTTTCAACACTTTTCCTGCTATTTCCTCTAGTTATCTAGTGATTGTTGTACTTTTATAAAAGAAATTAATTAGTAATTATTTCCATCTTCAACAACATCCAAGGGATATATATTGAAATAAGATTTTATTAAGTGAGCGGACCATAGTAAATGGAAAGATTCATCTTTAATCAAACATATTTCTAAAAAAAATATACCCAGCTTCCAGACTCTAACAAACTAAATAAAATTTAAGAAATTTATTCAAATCATTAAAGAGTGAAAATGAATAACTGCACTCTTAATAACTAAATTCTTATAAATACACAGCTATTCAGACACTTCTACTGCAGTTAAAAATCACTCAGTCCTAATTATAAAGAGAATAGCTTACTGAAGGAAACAGGGCATGGAATTCTTGACACTATCTCCTTACCTTTTTACTTGTCTAGGCTTGGGATTTTGAAGTATGACCATAGGCTGAGACATACATAATTGGGCTACTATAAGGTGAAGACACCTATGCAAAAATCACACAAAAGATGATAAGGTTTTCACTGAGCGCAGAGCGAGTCTGTGGGGAATGTTCTTGGCTAGTCACTGTTCAAATACAGATCAGTTTCATTTATCTTTTTGTTTCTGAAGTCTTTGATTATTTCATTGGCTGTGAAGATTGACAAGTCAAGTTACACATTCATTTAGTAATTATTGATGCTTATTTTGTTCTCAGCAGTGGGTACATAGTAATGGAACTCAGGTGTAATGGAAGAGAAACAATACAGAATCAAATATACAAAGGGAATATTAGACATGGTAAGTGCAAGGAAGGAAATAACATATAATGCTTTTATAGGTATTCTACCAGATAAAGTGATTAGAGAGAATTGAAGATGAGATTTAAACAAAAATCCAAATAGAAAAGAATCCAGTCATGAATAGGAAAAAAGGAAAGTATGCCCCACACAAAGAGTATGGTGTGAGTAAAGGATCCAGGCTCATTCTGCTGCAAAACCGACCTGCAGGTGACCAGATAGAAGGAAGTAACCATGGACAAGAAATGGGACAAAGGCCAGGTAAGGCATGACCCCACTGGCCATAGAACGATTTAAAGTGCCAAGTGCAATGTAGTTAATAAAAGTCTTTTAGCATTAAAGGTGAGGACTAATTAATTATTCAATAATAATGTCTTGGCTGTCATCTCACAGATGGTATGAAGACAGAGGGTGGCAGACAGTGGGTTATTATACCAATGCAGGCGACCATACATGTATTCTGTATGTTAGGCAACTCTGCTCAGCAGGTCTGTGTGTACACTGAGGGAGGGGCTGGATTAAAAAAAATAAATCCTTTTTTCTATTTCAGGAATTGTTTAGAATGGAGTGTCACTTACTGGTATTGAGTAGATTTGTACAGAAATAGGTTTCCATGGGAAAAAGCAAGAGTTTAGTTTTGTGTCTTTTAAGTTTCAGGTGTTTGAGAAACCTCCACATGGAATTGTCAAGTAAATAATTTGGATAAATGAGACAAGACCACTGAGGGGAGAGCTGGGCTGAAGATATAAATTTGGGGGATATTAGCATATAGATGGTTTTTAAAGCCATGGGAATGTGTGACTCATAAGATGCTAAAAAGGACCCAGTGCCAGGTTATGAAGAACTTTCACATTTGGAAGTTGGTCAGATTCAGGCCAGAAAAGGCAGCAAAGTAGAAAAGATGATGGAAGCGGGAAGAAGACAAGGTTCTCAGAATGGGAAATGATGGTGCTCCAGGAAGGAGGTGACAGCCAGCACCAAGCCCTGTCCAAGGAGGCCAGTTCAGACAAGGAGGGAGAAGCTTCCCCCTGTTCTGAGGAGCACCCCATGCTGCTGACCAGGATCTCGGAGCCCCAGAGATTGTATTTACAAAACATAAAATGAGGCAAAAGGTGGAGAAGATGTGGACTCAAGGGCAGAGTCTTAAAAGGTGGGTGACAGTCCAGTCTGTTTACAGCAGTGCTTCTGGACCCACGGGCTTTTTGACCATTTGGGGATTAAACGATGTAGTGGCTATTTCTGGTTGTCAACTTGACTATATCTGGAATGAACTAATCCAGAATTGGAAGGCTCACCTATGATCCTAATCTGGAGGCTCAGAGATACAAGTTTCTGACCTGGATCTTGGCATGGAGATCTTGAAGCACAGTGGTTATGACTTCCAGAAGATTAAGACAAGGAGATCTCTGAGTTCAAGGTCATCTGGGATTAATGGCTCGGTGGCACACGCCTTTAATCTGGGCCAAACCCTCTGCTGGAGACTTATATAAGGACATTGGAAGAAGACTCTCTCTTCCATCCACAGCTGCCTCGTGGGACTGAGCAACTGCTACATCCTTGGACTTCCATCCATGCTGCTGTTCATCACCGAAGGAAGTCAGGACTGGAACTCAAGAGGTCAGGAAGCAGGAGCTGATGCAGAGGCCATGGAGGGATGTTTCTTACTGTTTTGCTTCCCCTGGCTTTCTCAGTCTGCTCTCTTATAGAACCCAAGACTACCAGCCCAAGGATGGCACCACCCACAAGGGGCCCTCCCCTCTTGATCACTAATTGAGAAAATGCCCCACAGCTGGATCTCATGGAGGCACTTCCCCAACTGAAGCTCCTTTCTCTGTGGTAACTCCAGCCTGTGTCAAGTTGACACAAAACCAGTCAGTACAGCAGTCTACAAGCAGAATGGATGACTTGTTGAGGCAAATGTTAGAATATAATGATCTGGGAGTGAGCTCTGTAGAAAAGAGAGCATGGCAGACTCAAGACACTGGAAAACAGCTTTTCATATGCTGGACCCATACAGACACAGGGGAAAGGACTTGCAAAAGTCAGTAATGATAACAGAGATTTAGATACAGTCAACGTTTAAGTAATTTCTACACTAATACAGAAAAAAATTGTCTTAAATACACCTAGATGATATTTTACAGCAAATAAACATATTCAGTTCTAACTTGACCACTAAAATATTCCTTGACCTAAGACTTTAGGAAAATGCCAAATTAAAAAGCTTAAAAAAATACTGCTACCTTTCCAAGCAATTTAATTCATCAGTGAAATTAATGAAAATCAAATATCGGAAAGAATTTTATACTAATTAGCTAGGTAAAGAAAAGCTTTTAAGCATTATCCACTTACAATTTTTTTTTTGTTTTAGCAGAAATAGGTGTCAATTATACCTAATAAACTCAGTGTTGCTGGTCTAACTCTCTATTTTGACTTTCAAAATACACTGAAGATATATATTTTTCTTACAAATATGACAGTGTCAGAAAATATTTGAAAATAAAATCACAGTTTGGTCTAAAATCACACTGAAATTCATGGTTCAGGTGGTTTCTGAAGTCTAGTTTCAAAACAAAACCTGGGGTTTGGCACGATGACTCATAGTTAAGAGCTCATCCTGGTCTTACAGCGTTGATAGCACCCCAAGTCTGGTGGCTCACAACTGCCTGTGACTCCAGTCCCAATGCATCTGACCCCCTGACCTCCATGAGCATGTGCACAGACATACACTTTTTAAAATCTTAATTTTAAAATTTAAAAATAAATTCATAAAAATTGAAGGATATTTTAGAGCATGTAAACATAGAACATTAGTAAGAATTCTGGGCTTTTACTAAACCTCCTCTGACGTAGTAGGAGAATATTTAATTTTAGTGCAAAGCTACAGTTTATGACAGGAGAAAGCTGAGGTTCATAAAGGGGTACTTGGAATGTTCTCAATCAGTAGCAAATAATATAGAGCTGATATCAATATTTATTGACAATGAAAGCTGTCAACCCAACCTAGGTGTCTCTGTGAGTGTGTGTGCACATGTGTGTATGTCCATGTGTGGGCATGTGTGGTGTGTTTGTGTGTGTTGGTTTAGTAGTAGTCTTTTGCCTCTAGCACATTATATTGAAAGTGTAGAGACACAAATGAGAATATAGATACCTGAGCATGGTGGCACACATATCATGCCAGCATTCACGAGTCCTAAGTGCAGAGGATCAAGAGTTGTAGGATTTGTTTGGCAATATAGCAAGACCATGTCTCAAAAACCAAAAGAAGAACGAATACATGAGTTCATTATCATCACATATGAACTTAAAGTAGGGCAGCTTGGCAAGACTGCCTTCATAGGGTACAGGACAACAGACAGCAAGCACTTGGCCCATCTGATGAGACACAGCAGATAAGGATAAATTAGATCCAGAAGAAGGCCCTTTTAATATCTGAACAACAGTGTGTAGAGACATGCTGTCTATCTCCACTCTGTGAGTGTGAGTGCTTTTTTGCTCCTACTCAGGAAAACCTAGTATATTGCTGACAGAGGTCAGGATAACAGGAATCAAAACAACTCCTTTGACCACTGAGAAAATCTACGAGGCTCTGGTTTGAGACTTCAGAAAGCCTTTAAAATGAATAGTAAAGGCAGCCACTGTCACATTCTCCTTAGGCTCTGACTAGGACCACTGCCATGACACAGCACCCTGGACTCATCACTGCAGGGCAACTGAATGTGCTGGAGTCAGAGGCTCTGGCATTTCTGTGTGTCACAGGCTTCTAGGGTTCAGATGCCACCGTCCCTAGCACTTCTCTGCAGCAGCCATCCTGGGTGAGCCGTGCCCCATCGATGCCCCTGGCCTCAGGGCTGTTGCCGACCCTTCAGGTTTCACTGCTGTCCACAAGTCAGGAAGACACAGCATCTAAAGGGCCCCACTTCCCCCAGAACTGCTGCTGGCTCTACGCTCCTGGAAGAGAACACAACACACAGTTACATTTGCTCCAGTTACTAGGGTTTGCTCAGGTCAGAAGGTGCTATGGGCTTAGATCTTGAATAAAGTTTCAAAAGTGGCAAAGTCTGTGATTACTGCTCAGCTACTTTCTAGGAAAATAAAGTTCTGAATAATCACCACATTGTGAAACATAAAAGGTAATCACAGATATATGGTTTCTAGTCAGGAAGCTAAAGAAACAAATGAAAACTTTCAATGTTTTCACCACAATGTGATAAGAATGACATCTTAATAAATCAATTATCTTAATAAAATATTTTCTTTGGGACCTAATTATAACCCTTCATTAATGAATGTAGCAAGGGAAAAAACGAATTATATATAATCTGCACATCATATAAGCACCCGAGTCTGAAAGCAGCCTCTTGAGATGGCTGCTCCTCGTTATGAAGCATTCGCCTGGTAATTGATGAGCAAATATCACTCTTGTTTGTGGTGAACACTGTGCCACAGTACTAGGAAGTTACTACCCAGAGTCTCAGAGAAGGCACTACTTAGAACACACTCCTCAGTGTTTCAAACTATTCTTGGCTATCCATATTATTCCATGAATTTTCACTAATTTTTAAGAAAATGTTGCAAGATATTTCCTACCCAATGACACTGAGACAGTGAGAGGCCCGTGATTGGAGAGGAAAGAGGGGGCGGAGCTAAGGGTTGGGGAGGTCAGAGGCAGACCCAAGAGTGCAGGAGACAGGCACTGGAGGTCGGAAGGAGCTATGACAGCAGACGTTAATTTAGCCAAAGGTTAGAAAAGTGGGATAAAACTTTTACTATAATTGATTAGCTCAGTTATTACTGTACTGGTATCTTAAATTTGTGTTTTGAATATTGATAAATCTAATTGGCAAATTAATTAAGTGTTGAGAGTCTGTTCTTTGGGGCACCACGGTTGGGAACCAGAGGAAATGGTGGCCGGTGGGTAGTGTGGCATGTGTGAAATGTGGGTCCACCGATGGTGGAGGGAGAATGCAGCTGAGATGCTGAGAAAGCTAGCTCAATGGAGAGAGTGAGAACTGCACTGAGCTGGGTGAGTGTCAGGCGAGGCAAGAGAGACTCGGGGAGTGGCTGAGACCACTCTAGAGAGTCTGAGACAGTGACCAGATTCTCGAGAGTGTGGCTTGATCCTGCCAAAGAGTTAGACCACTGCCACTGCCATAGACCTGAGATTAGCACAGCAGCAGCGATGGCGGCAAGATCCGTGCTGAGCAGACTGGTTGTTTGTCCTGCAATTAGAGCACTGGTTGTTTGTCCTGCAGTTATGGTGGGCGCAGGAATGTGTTGGGTCATTTTTTAATTATTTCCAGCTACAAGAAAATGCTTAAATTATTCTATTTTCACTTACTAATGATGTCCTTGATTAAGAAATATGTAAGTAGAAAAAGGCAGTTAGGAAGCTCTATGGACATTGGAAATGCTCTGGGTTCATCACGGGAATGCAAAGTCTATTCTGTTTATAGATGCCACGACACAGACTGTGACAGGCCCATGGGTGGGCTTGTGAGACAATATGTTTGTGTGATTAGAATCTTCTTTAGAAGCACGTGGACCAGCACTGCCCCCTGTGTGCCGCCATCCTGCCTGTCCGGAACAGAGGTTACTCTGCAGCCACATTATCGGGCTTCAATTATGCTTCAAAGGGAGGCCAAGATGTCTTCCCTCCAAAGCGTGGGCCTCTTCCGGGAAAGCCCTATATCAGACTAGCTGAGGCAACCTTGCTTTTAGATGCAGGGGACCGATGCCACCTTCCATTACATCTTCTAGTCTTTGGACGTCTGTACCAGCAGTGGCAACTACAAAGATGGGAATGTAAACTATTCCAGGCTTTCTTTATCCCACACATTAGCAATTATTTTTAAACCTCTCTTCCTACACCCCGAGAACCAGCATAAGGCTGAATAATACTTGCTGATACACATGTTGTTAACAAGAAACAGAAAGTAAATAGGAGTTCAATTCTTTCCTACTAGTGAGAAAAGATGGCTACAGAGGGAAACCATGATCTTCAGGACTGAAGTTTGTCAACTCTTGAGGCCAGGTTGTGACTGTGATTAATACCCTTTCCTCTTCTTTCTGTCAAAAAAACTACTGGTCTAGTGAGCAGTTCAGGACATTACTGTTTTGTTCAGCTTTCATTTCTATTTATATGTGATTCATTCTCAGCTATTATGATTACAGAAAGGGACAGACGTGACTTGTCAACTGCGTGAGCAGTGACTTCTTTCCCTTGCTATGTTCATTAATGAAGGGTTATAATTAGGTTTCAAAGAAAACATTTTATTAAGGTAATTGATTTCATTAAAATGTGATCATTTTTATCACAGTGTGGTAAAAAAAACTTTGGAAGTTTTCATTTGTTTCTTCAGCTTCATGACTAGAAACCATACATCTGCTATTACCTTTTACATTTGGCTTTCCCTTTCATGTCCACTGCAGACAATGCATACCAATAGCTAACACTTATTCATTCAGTTTCCTGCTTGTGTATTTCCTGGCTACCTATTTCCCTTCAGAAACTCCTCTAAAATGGATACAATGTCTTGGAAGCCCAGAGCAGTAACAAGCATCATTAAAAACACTAAGATCTGTGCAGTTACAGAGCGGTGTGTTGAGTACTAAGAGGCCAAGACAGCCTGATAAAGACTGGCAGAGGCACACATGAGTCTCGCTCCTGGGGACCAGATCACCCTGATTCTTGTATCCCTTAAACCTTTTCCTTTTATTCACCTGCCAACTAGTTTCTACACCTTGTCTGTTTTCCTGTGCACTGTCTTCTTGTTATAAATGTACTTACTCATTCTGATGTCAATAATGCTGAGTAAACATTTTAGTGGTATTTTAGTAATAGTCAAAGTGATGTTGTTTCAACATTTGAATAAGAATTCTATCTCCTCTAATGATTTTATTTTAATCCTTTACCATTTCCAGATAATTATGGTGAAAATTGTGGTTAGTAGGTTAGTATATTTCAATACATTTCTCTTATGTACACACACACACACACACACACACACACACACAAATAGCTTTACCAAGGGAAACCTATTCATATACTGTAAAGGTACTATAATAGCATATCTTCTAAAACATAATTTGTGCTTCCAGGTGAGATTTTTTGTCTTGATTTCCTTACATCTACACCAGCAGTGAACGCTGTCAAGCTCTGTGGGGTCCTCCATCCATCCTCCCCCAAATCGGATAAACACAGAATTTCCTTGACTCTACTGGCATCAAACCTATTGGATGTTTCATATACTCCATTATGTAAATCAGCTGTTTCCAAATATGCTGAGTTTTCTTCCCTTTACAATGATTAGCTTTCATTTTATGGCTTTCAAATATTTTCTCCTAGTTCATCTTTTACTTTTGCTTTATTATACACTAAATTTTAATTTCTATGAAGTCAAGGCAACCTGGAATTTCTTTGATGCTATCAGACATCCTGGTAGTGTCCTTGCTTCAGAAGGCCTTTCCTGTAATATCATATAGTTGGCATCTATACCAACTATACCATGGCCATTGCTACATGTTAGCTATCTAAACAGTAATTCACTGCCCTTGCCAAACCCTTATCCAGCCCATCGGCCTTGGTTATCTATAGTCTTCAAATACCATGAGCCTGAGTCCTCTGGATCCCAAGTGCCCCATGTTCTAGACCACACACTAAAGACCATTGTGGATTTTGTATGCACTACAGTGACAGATCTCTCAGTGACAGGACCCCTCAGAAGCACCTCTCTGTTCACTCTTTAGGCAGCTTTCTTGCCAAGAAATGTGACTCTTAAAACAAGATTTTGCTGTGTCTGTGTGTGCACGTGTATGTGCATGCATGTGTGCATGTATACATTGGCATGTGCACAAAAGTGACCATGGAGGGTAGAAAAGCGTCAGATCCCATAAAGATGGAGTTACAGGTTATGAGCAGCTCAGTGTGGGTACTGGAGAGTGAACTCTATGCTTCTTCAACAGCAACAAGGACACTTAACTGCTAAGATATCTTCCACCCTCAGAAATGTAATCTTGGTTGTAACTCTTCCCTTAGTAATACTTATCTTGGTCCCACCCACCACTTTCTAATGGAGTTTAAATCTGTCTTCTGGGTTTATGTGGCCATGAATGGCTTGAATCTTACTTGAACCTTCAGCCTCAGTTAACCTTCTGCATAAGTCTGTCCTCTCACCAGCCATTGTATCCTAATATTCAGGTTTCCTTCAGATAATGTTCTTCCTCAGCTATGTGTCTAGGTAGTCCCCTTAACTTACTCTTAGAATGCAATGGATCATTTGGATCACCATAAGATTGCCTGAACTTACACATTGTTATTAATGAATTTATTAATCACATCACAGGAGGCATGATATCTAGAGACAGAAAAACAAGCAAGAAATTGCACATTATGGAGTTAAAATCAGTGCTGCATTAGGTAGGGTACACAAGAATGAATGGGGATCAGGACACAAACACAAAAACGACAGTAGCCACTGTTTAACATTCAGATGAAACATCATCCAATGTTACAGACTTCCTGGATGATAATGTCTTTTCTTAAGTAAACTGTAAACTTTCAGTCAAGAACTGGAGCGGGATATGGAGTGGGATATGATAACCCTCAGGGGATCTAAGTGGGGAAAGATTTACAGCCAGTGTATGGGCTCTGTTTCATTCTTCCAAGTAAAGAAAAGGTGGCAAAGCAAATGCCTTTCATTTTTAACATGACCTTAGGGACAAAACAAAGATAAAGAGGAGAAGATGAAAGACCTAACTACCTACATTTTAACATTTCATTGTGTTTCCCGCCACACACACACACAAATTAAAAGAAAATAACTGTGTTAAAGAATAACCAAAACCAAATACAAAGTTGTATTTTAATTTATAAAACCTCTGGTGCAGGAGCAGATCCTCTGACACAGGGCTCCATACCCAAATAGTGCAGTGAGAGAGCTATCCTCCCAGGAGTGCCAACAAGTCTGTGAACGCAGGTAAAACCACCACTGCTGCTCAGAGGGACCCGACCAGAAGCCTCAGGACACAGGAAGCTAGGAGCAGCCAGGGACAGGAGCCTTCTGATCAGCGATCAGCTTACACCAGCTGAGCTGAGCCTCAGCCACTGGGCTCTCTACCCAAACAGCTCAGAGAGAGAGCAGGTCTTCTAGGAAAGCTGACACACCTGCGAGCTTAGGTAAGACTACCACTTCTGTTCAAATTCCTGGCCCAATAGGAACCCTCCTAGAGCCATCAGGTCATAGGAACCAAGGAACAGCTTAGGACAGGATCCTTCTGGTTTCTGCCTGCACGCTAGAGCCGACCCTGTACCACAGCCACTCATACTGAAATTCTTCCCGGAGAGAACTGGTCTCTCAGGAGTACTGACACAGAAGCTTACAGGAGGGACAAGCCACAGTCAGAGACAGAAATAAGAGCTAACACCAGAGATAACCAGATGGCAAAAAGCAAGGGCAAGAACATAAGCAATGGAAACCAAGGGTACTTGGCATCATCAGAACCCAGTTCACCCACCACAGTGAATCCTGGGTTCCCCCACACACCAGAAAAACAATTCTCTGATTTAAAATCCCATCTCATGATGCTGATAGAGGACTTAAAAAAAGAACATAAATAACTCACTTAAAGAAATACAGGAGAACACCGGTAAACAGGTAGGCGCACTCAAAGAGGAAATACAAACATCCCTTAAAGAATTACAAGAAAACACAACCAAACAGGTGAAGAAAATCATCCAGGATCTAAAAATGGAAATAGAAACAATAAAGAAATCACAAATAGAGACAATCCTGGAGATAGAAAACCTAGGAAAGAGATGAGGAGTCATAGATGCAAGCATCACCAACAGAATACAGAAATAGAAGAGAGAATCTCAGATGCAGAAGATACCATAGAAAACTTTAATACAACAGTCAAAGAAAATGCAAAATGCAAAAAGCTCCTAAGTCAAAACATCCAGGAGATCCAAGACACAATGAAAAGACCAAACCTAAGGATAACGGGTATAGAAGAGAGTGAAGATTCCCAACTTAAAGGGTCAGTAAATGTCTTCAACAAAATTATAGAAGAAAACTTCCCTAACCTAAAGAAAGAGATGCACATAAACATACAAGAAGCCTACAGAACTCCAAATAGATTGGACAAGAAAAGAAATTCATCCTGTCACATTATAGTCAAAACACCAAATGCACAAAACAAATAAAGAATATTAAAAGCAGTAAGGGAAAAAAGGTCAAGTAACATATAAAGGCAGACCTATCAGAATTACTCCAGACTTCTCACCAGACTCTATGAAAGCTAGAAGATCCTGGGCAGATCTCATACAGACTCTTAGAGAACACAAATGCCAGCACAGACTACTATACCCAGCAAAACTCTCAATTATCAAAGATGGAGAAACCAAGATATTCTATGACAAAACCAAATTTACACAAATCTTTCCATAAATCCAGCCCTACAAAGGATAATAGTAGGAAAACACCAACACAAGGAGGGAAACTATACCCTAGAAAAAGCAAGAAAGTAATCTTCTTTTAACAAACCCAAAAGAGGATAGCCACACAAACATAAAAATAACATAAAAAACAACAGGAAGTAACAATTACTATTCCTTAATATCTCTTAACATCAATGGACTCAATTCACCAATAAAAGGACATAGACTAATAGACTGGATAAATAAACAGGACCCAGCATTTTGTTGCATACAGGAAACGCACCTCAGTGTCAAAGAGAAACACTACCTCAGAATAACGGGCTGGAAAACAATTTTCCAAGCAAATGGTCCCAAGAAACAAGCTGGAACAGTCATTCTAATATCAGATAAAATCAACTTTCAACCAAAGTCACCAAAAAAAGATAAGGTAGGACACTTGATACTCATCAAATGAAAAATCTACCAAGAAGAACTCTCAATTCTGAACATCTATGCTCCAAATACAAGGGCATCCACATTCATAAAGAAATTTTACTAAAGCTCAAAACAGACACTGCACCTCACACAATAATAGTGGGAGACTTCAACACACCACTCTCAGCAATGGACACATCGTGGAAAAAGAAATTAAACAGAAACTCAGTGAAACTAAAAGAAGTTATTGACCAAATGGATTTAACAGATATCTATAGAACATTTCATCCTAAAACAAAATAATACATCTTCTTCTCAGCACTTCATGGTACCTACTCTAAAACTGACCATATATTCAGTCACAAAACAGACCTCAACAAATACAAAAAGATTGAAATAATCCCATGCATCCTACCAGATCACCATGGACTAAGGTTGGTCTTCAATAACAACAAAAACAACAGAAATCCCACATACACATGGAAGCTGAACAATGTTCTACTAATGAAAATGAAGAAACAACATACCCAAACTTATGGAACACTATGAAATTAATGCTAAGAGGAAAACTCATAGCTCTGAGTGCCTCCAAAAAGAACCTAGAGAGAGCATACACTAGCAGCTTAACAGCACACCTGAAAGCTCTAGAACAAAAAGAAACAAATACACCCAAGAGGAATAGAAGGCAGGAAATCATCAAACTCAGGGCTGAAATCAATCAAGTAGAAACAAAAAGAACTATACAAAGAATCAACCAAACCAGGAGCTGGTTCTTTGAGAAAATGAACAAGATAGATAAACCCTTAGCCAGACTAACCAGAGGGCACAGAGACAGTATCCAAGATAAGAAAATCAGAAATGAAAAGGGAGATATAACAATGGGAACTGAAGAAATTAAAAAAAAAATCATAAGATACTACTACAAAAGCCTATATTCAACACAACTGGAAAATCTGGATAAAATGAACAATTTTCTAGACAGATACCAAATACCAAAGTTAAATCAGGATCAGATAAACAATCTAAACAGTTCCATAACCCCTAATGAAATAGAAGCAGTCATTAAAAGTCTCCCAATCAAAAGGAGCCTAGTATCAGATGGGTTTAGTGCAGAATTCTAACAGATCTTCAAAGAAGACCTAACACCAATACTCTTCAAACTATTCCACAAAATAGAAACAGAAGGAACACTACCCAAATTGTTCTATGAAGCCACAGTTATGCTGATACCAAAACCTCACAAAGATCCAACAAAGAAAGAGAACTTCAGACCAATTTCCCTTATTAATATTGATGCAAAACTACTCAATAAAATTCTCACAAACCCAGACACTATTGCTGATGCCAAGAAGTACAGGAGCCTGACATAGCTGTCTCCTGAGAGGCTCTGCCAGAGCCTGACCAATACAGATGTGGGTGCTCTCAGACAACCATCAGACTGTGTACAGGGACCCCAGTGGAGGAGTTAGAGAAAGGACTGAAGGAGCTGAAGGGGTTTGCAACCCCATAGGAAGAACAACAATATCAACCAACCAGATTCCCCCAGAGCTCCCAGGGACTAAGTCACCAACCAAGGGGTACACAGGGCTCTGGCTGCATATGTAGCAGAGGACGGCCTTGTCAGACATTATTGTGAAGAGAGGCCCTTGGACCTATGAATGTTTGATAGATGCCCCAGTGCAGGGGAATCAAGGGCAGGGAGGTGGGAGTGGGTGGCTGGCTGGGTGGAGAAACACCCTCATAGAAGCAGGTGGAGGGGGGTTAGGAGAGGGGGTTACCGGGAGAGGGGGGAAACCGGGTAAGGGGATAACACCTGAAATGTAAATAAATTAAAATAAAAAAATTATAAAAAACTCTGAGGAATAAATATTAAACATAGAAAATTAGAAATAAGCAAAGATATTGACAGATAAGAAAGATAAAGATGATTAAAGGCATAGCAGGAAAAGCAATCAAATTACGTGGAGAAGATAGCAATTTCAACTCTAAAGTTATCAAAATGATTTTAATACAGGTAATCTCAGTGTTGATGAGAGTCTGCAAACATATATTCCCAGCCACTTCCTATCTTAGGGTCACAAAACCTTACTGGAACAATCTTGGTAATAGATATGTGACAAATGTATTAATATGAAGTTCTTTGAAACAGCAATTCAATTCACAGAAATGGATTTAAGAAGTAAATGAACAGAATACAAATAGCCCTTAAAATGAATTTACCTATTAAATATAGTAACCTTAAACCTGAACATTAGCCATTATAAAATGAAAGTCATGTACAAAACTCTCTACATGTGTGTGGAGGGAAAGTATGTGTAAAAACATTCTTTGTTGAAATACATATTTTAAAAAGATATTGAGCATGGGCCTCAAAAGGACTTGGGAATCATCAGTTTAACATGGGCTATTTCTTGGGATGAATATATATTTATTACTCATTTTAAAGTTTCTATATTTTTATACAGTTAAACAAAGAGTGTGAATCTTTCTTACAATAAGAATGATGTTATTTTGTAAATAATATATCCATGTCTTCAGGGCAATTTATTTAATAAAGAAACAGTGCTCAAGAACATATCCACACTAAATTATAAAACCTGATCACATATTCTATTTGCTCATCATTTCGAATATTTTTTCAAATGGCTTCAATATAATAGGGCCTTAAATGTTTTGCTCTAAGCATTCTTGATTTGATTTTTCACACATAGTGTATTTTAAGAGCTGTTCATTTGATTGTGTTTGCTTCATTTAAACTCATCTCATCAAAATGCAAAATCTCTAAGAGCTATTTTATCTTAAGAAAAACTACCCAAACCCATTTAAACCTAACTTATGTCCATTTTCCCCCCTCAGGAAAAGAAAAACAAATTTTACAAAAAGTAAAGAAACTTAAGCTCCCGGAATCAGGAATACCATGCCTACTGCCGCCTCTCCTCCATCTCTGCAGTCCTGTGTTTCCAGTCTTTCAAGTGTGTGTCTTTAGTTTCAGAATGACATCAAACACCTTAACTCATCTATCTTGAATGACCTTTTGCGTTCTAGTCATACACCTTGTTTTTCTTCAAGACTGTATTTGTCTGTGGAGGGAAAGTATGTGTAAAAACATTTCTCGGATTAGTTTCCCATCACTGTAGTTTTTGCAAACTTTTATGCTTCCCTCCCCACCGCCCCACATACACACACCATATTTGGTTTATACTATATCTAATTGTTTATGTTTTCTTCTCTTTCAGACCTGAGCTCTTTGTGACATACCGTTTTATTTGTCTATATGCTCCCAGTACCTTCCCAGGTGAGTAAAAGCCCATGAATCAAACATGGATTAGGAAAATTGTGTCAATTTTTAGATAATTGCCCAATACGAGAAAGTTTATTTCAGACCTGGGTAGGGTGGGTTAAAGGTCAAAGCACTCTTATATAAGACAGGATGCTGAAAAGTTTGGGAATAAGGCCAAGAAAGAACTTGGGATCAATATACTACCCCCATAACTAGATGGTAACAAGAGGGCAGATATAGAATTTATAGGATGATTGATAAATTAAGAGGAGAAAAGGCTTTAAAGAATCTAGTGATCTAGGATGGACCAAGGGATTCTGTTAGGAAAGGAAGCAACTCAGGTGGACCTGGGAGGCCCTGCTCTCCCAGATGTACTGGTTCTACATCTACAGTTGGAGCACAGACAGTGACACAGCCCGGGCTTAGGTCAGTGCTATTGTTCCGGATAGCTGATAAATAACTGCCGGGCTCTGTTATTTCTCCAGTAATTCCTTTTCCAAAACTAAGATGCCTGCTACTTAGTAGTTTGTGTCAAGTGCTCTAAAATGCAAACATCCTTGCTAAGCTGAGGACTCATCAGTATTCTACACTACCTGGGTACAAGGACAGAGTTAAGTCAGAAATGGTTCCTCCTGGAAGAGTCTTCATTGCTACAGCAAGTTCAAGGAGTGTCACCCCTGAGCTGAGAGGCTACCACAAGGCTAATAAGAAGATTAAATGTATTAAGAAGAACTGAGACTAATATCAATTTGATTTCTGTTCCCCTAAGAACACCAAGTACCTGAAATAGAGGAGGTTAAGTGAAGGGCAGAAGACATGTTAGAGTCATTCATATGTGACTTACTTTTGAGGAGAGCTATCTGGAAGATAACTTAGAATGAACAGAAAAATATTTAGGGTTTGTATAAGATAACTAATAGAAATGTGGGAACAGAAACCAAGTTTCTATCTGTCAATGTCATAGTCCAAGAAGGAAAAAAAAAGACAAAATTTTTTATGGAAAGATTTTTACTGAAAATTTGTAGATATTTATAAACAAAATAATTATCAAACTTGGATTTCAATCATTTCTCCACTAATGAATTTTAGTACAGGAAAATAGTTGAGTTATCTGTATAATTTCACCCAATTTATCTTTGATAAACTGTAAGTGGAGAGAGTAGGTCAAAACTGGGTTGCAAAGACTGACCGCAGGGTGATGGGGTGGGGGAGAAAATAACATGTATTTTCACAGTTAAGCAGATTATCTTACAAAAGGTTGAAAAAGAAAAAACTGATGTGGTTTAGGGGTCTGGGAAGATGTTTTAGTGGATAGGAACACTTGTTGCCAAGCACGGAGCTCAAATAATCCCTGGACCCACATAACATAAAGCTAGGAAAGATGTCTCCAAGTTATTCTTTGACCTCATATGCATGTTGTAGTGTGTGTGTGTGTGTGTGTATGTTTGTGTGTACATACATGTATATAAGAATAAAGAAGACTGGATAAATGTTTGAATTATTTATAAGCATAAAATGCTAACCTTGATAACAAAGACATTAAATTCTACATGGTTAAACCTAGATGACATATAAGTCTATTTGACAGCATTACTAAACATTTCATACATCACATGTCTATCCATCAATAAAAAGAGCATGAAATACAGACTTCTTAGACTCATATGCAAACATGCCTTGTAGGAGGAAGCTCTGTCCATCCACCAAGTTCAGGCTGCCTTATAAATACACCTTAAAATTTGTAAAGGTAAGCCTTAAGTATATTTATGTGTAAAATAAATGGAATGGAATAAAAACACCTGTCTCTTTGACATCAAGAACATGAAAGCTGAATAATGTTCTGTATCATTAGGCTATACTGGTTTCAGAAGTTAAGAATCCTGAACATCTTATTGCTATGTTTTAGGGGGCATGGAGAGAAAATGAGACCCTCTAAGTCAAATGACCAAAGCTCATTTGAACTCAGACATCATACATGGATCTGTACCAGGCCCTCTCTATATATATTTATGGCTTCCAGTTTAGTGTTTTGACGGGATTCCTGAGTGTGGAACTCATCTGCTTCTCCTGTTTGTCACTTTTGTCCAATGTGTTAGTTTTTGTTTACCATCTCATATTTTATTTTATCATATTATTAATTATTATCTCTCAGAAGCTTGTTTACTTTCTACTGGGATATGGTATGTGAGAAAAAAACTCTGTATACAACAAAACGGAAAAATAAAATAAATTCTTCCCTGCAAAAAATAACCTGACCCAAAAATTTGGGGGGGGGAAGAGAGAGAGAGAGAGAAGGGGAGGGGAGGGGAGGGGAGGGAAGGGAAAGGAAAGGGAGGGGAGGGGAGGAGAGGGCAGGAGGGGAGGGGAGAGAAGAGAAGAGAAGAGAAGAGAAGAGAAGAGAAGAGAAGAGAAGAGAAGAGAAGAGAAGAGAAGAGAAGAGAAGAGAAGAGAGAGAATGAATGAGAATACCCTGAACATAAAACATTCTAACAATAGTTCCATGCCATGCCAGTCTCTTTAGTATAATATCAAAACCGGTTCCTCAATTCAGCCTCCTTTGCATTTGGATGAGATGATTCAAATCAAGTAGCTCAAACAACTTACTCATGAGCTTCCAATCCTACCCAGGACACATACAGCACAGTGCTTCAGATACAGTGGTTCTTTAAAACTGACTTTAAAGATGGTTCAGGTCTGGAAACAGCAAAGCACATCCAATTCAGAAATGAGGAGGGCCATTATACTTACTTGTTCTGTTAGATATTCTAGATACACATGAAGATGGGGCCTGTGAAGCTATGATTCCCCTGGTTTTAATATCTGTAGCCACCAAATCTCATACTAAATCTTGGTCACTGTTGTGGCACCGTCAGAAAGATTGTAGGGAGCTCTGCTCACATGGGTGAGGTTAACTCAGCTTTAAAGGGAAAGCCACTCTCTTTTTATCTCTGCACTCTTCGTCTTCTGCAGAGAAGGACCCACTATTTCCCCTTCCAGAAGATGCAGCATGCAACACACCATCTGGGACAAGAAGGACAGGATTCAACAAGGAAGCCTGCTGGGCCCTGACCTAGTCTCCTCTACCCCAGAAACTATAAGAAATGAAGTTTTGTTGCTTATCAGTTACCCAGTTTGTGTGACTGGGTTTGTGTGACTTGCTATTCCATGGGGCAAGAGACGGACAGAGCTTAGCGGTTAGATTAACTTGCAACAACCAGCAAAGACATTATATAGTGTTAGAGTAGTATTGGCTTTTTCATGGATTATTGCCTCTTGGGCCCCAGAGCCTATTTTCCTTCCAACCATAATATGTTTTAAAAATGAATAAAAAGACAGAATAAAACAAACAAAATGCCACCTGTGAATACTGTACTTTTTTCCCCAAAAGAACAGGAGGCAGAGAGTGAGAAGGCTTCTGCGGGCATCTTGTAAATGCTGATGACTTTGCACCCACAAAGCAGCAATTACTCCTGAGATTGATGCGCTGATTTGTCGAGGCTCTCTATCACTCATGCAGTTTCTCTCCCTCGCCTTGAAGGCAGCCATTCTAGGGAGTATTATCTTTCTACAGGCAGCAAGACCCATAAACTTTCTGTGAGCACAATTAAGGACTTCCAGCATTCTCATGGAAATGTATACCAATTAAATGTTATCCTACAAAGTAAAGGGAAGAATTAAAGCTAAATATATAGCCCTCTCAGAAGAGCCACACAAACATATAATAGCACCAGTGCGCCAAAATATCCAGCAATCTTAGTTCTTATTGAAGAATGTTAAGTATCTGGCAGTTGAATTGCTAAGAATTAGTTCTTTAAATGGACCTAGGCAGGGAAAAATGGATACAAGGTATTATCTGCTATACCTTTAAAATATCTCTTAATAAACATGAAGGGAGATCTGCTTTTTAGATAAACAGTCAATTTCTGAGTTCATAAACAAACCTCTATATCCGTAAACATAAGACTCTTGTTTTGCTCCTAAAATGAGGTTAAGCATAGTGGGTACTGATAAAGAATAAGCCGTTTGAAAGTCCAGGCCAGGAAAATAACAAGAATAATGCTCCTTGTTCTTAGACTCTGGAATGAGAAAGTGAATGACACACACAAAAAAACCATAATTTATTTATGTTGAAATATTATCATTTTCAGTGGTTCAAACAATTTTTAAGCCTAGGCATAATTTATACATTTGCGATAAAATGTTATTGGGATTATGAGTGTTCAATTTAACTGTTTGAGAGTCATTTAATGAATTGCTTTCATAATTTGTCAGTGATTTGTCTTACTTCTATGAGATCCTTAAATAACTATTTTCACATCAGAAAATGGTCTAAATTATCCAGAAATAGCAAATATTTCAACATATATGACACATGTGACCACAGTAGCCATAACCTCTCCCCTATAAACACACACACACACACACACACACACACACACATACACACACACACACACACTGTTCCTTGTGTGTGCTCCTGGCTTCTTTTGGCTGTGATTAGCTGCCTGGCAGATTCAAACCTATTCTCCCACTCCTAGAAGATATTTGGCTCCATTCATTTATTCACCAACAGTCTCACAGGAACTATGCAGGTATTCACAGACTTGTTTTCTAAACCCATCTGAACCCCCTTTTATTTTCTGTTAGGAAGTCTTCAAGTATATAACTGTGCATGATAACAAAAACTAACAATGAATACTGGTTAGCAATTATGTTCACTCCCAGAGGAAATATACTGGTCATTCCACAGTTCTATTTCATCAGTACATAACTTTCCTGATCCTAGTGTTACTATAATCTCCAGTATGTCGAAAAACAAAGATGGACTTAGCAAGGTTAAGTAGTTAGCCCGCTGTTACAGAGTAGCTGCAGTCCGGACCCCCAGGAGCAAAGGGGAAGGCTACACTCAAGTCCAGCACTGAGGCCTGAGAAGCTGTGCTGTGGGGCAGAAGGTAATGATGCATGGAAGACAGCGCATGGCTGTGTGATAATGCATTGCACACAGCCACACTGATGGAACCTGGTACCAGCACTGCAGAACTCACTGCTTTCAACAGCCTAAAAACCCATTTCTCTTTTGAAGCTAAAATATATCCTTGCGACAACTTTTGTGGAGAGAGACATGTGATCAAATATATCAAATATCAAATATTCTCAGACAGGGCACAGACAGTAGAGCAAAACAAAAACCCAACTTCCTCTAAGTATGACTTTTACTTTTATTCTAGTTACAGAAACCATGTGACTTAGACACACCTCAGTGTGCATAACAAGCTCATAAAGCCTGCATCTCTGGAACTCCCTGTCAAATATGTAGGTATATACCACCCAGAGCCATCTCCTTGTCAGCAAATGCTAACTGCTTCTACAAGCCTGGGAAGAACTGTAGGAATTTATAACTCTCTGAGCTCCCTGAGTCTTATAAGCCTCTCTTCCCTCATGGAGAGAAGGTTTCAATACAGAGGAATTAGCTATGTAGTGATCCTGTTGAATCAGACTGTGAAAATCACTGAGGTGGAATGGTCAGAAATCAGTTTATGTATGTTTATGAAAGAGGCAAAGCTAAGTGTGATAGGAGACCCAGAACTTTTAAAATGTCCAATCTACCAGCATCCTTTCTCCTACAGTCTAGTATTGAGTGAGTGTCCTGGATTCTTATGAGAGAAAGAATTTCTCTGCTATCTTTCTCCAAAGAACCAAGAATTAAAGTTATAACTGTGAGGACCTTAAATCCAACAGTAAGAAGCAAACATTTCTAAGCAAGAAAATTGATAGTTTTCTCAAAAACAAAAAACAAAAGCAAAAACAAAAAACAAAAAGAGAATCTGTGTAAAGGTATGGTATATTAGAAGACAAAGGAGAAACACAGTGAGAAGAAGGAGAATATGCCTGAGACTGAATCAGGCCAAAAGAAACCACACACACAAAAAAATGTTATTCTTGATTATTTGTGGGACTGAGTTCCACCACAGACACTAGATCAAGTACCTCACGTACAGGGAACAGCCACTGTGTCCAGCCCTAAGTGATGAATACATACCCTGGATAGCCCGATGGCTTTATGGAAAGGAATTTGTGCAGTTACAACACCACAGTCAAGTGTAGAGAACCTGTGAACTACTGGATTCTCCATTCTAATAAAGCAGTATATCTAACTCGATATATAATTAAATACTTAACGAAGTATAAACAGCACACCATCCATTACCCTCTGAGGTTTCAATTATTGCTGATGTAAATGCTGTTGGGGCTTCTTGATGTGGAAGCCACAAAAACGTACAGAGTCTAGAATAGAATAAGAGTCCCCTGCACTCTAACAGACAGTGCACTGAGGGTGATCAGGGTAAGTGCTGCATTGAGCTATTAAGCCAGAGATAGATTCATCTGATAATTAAATATGCACAATATGTGGTTAAATATAGGCATAATGAATTATCAATTAGGCTACAGTGGTGTGTGTTTAAGGATTCGGAAACACTACTCTTGATAATTCCAAAATACCCTACCTCCTGGAGAAGCAGAGAATGCAGCAGTCTCGTCTGGCACAATGAAAGCTGGATTCATCGTCATGCAAAAGAAAAGCGTGAAACATTCTAATTATCTGTGTTGAAGATTAAATAACTTTATCGTAACCTGGGTTCTCAGCATCACAAAGAAGAACTTGTCATAGTTTCTCTGGAAACAAATTATGAACTAACACGAATTTATCTGAACTCAATGAGCTTTTGTTGAGAGAAAGACCAAGTGATATCCGTGGCTTGGAAAAGAAGACAGTAACCTAAGGTCTAGATAAGAAGGTTCCTTTGTTCAGGGTGGGAAGACTGGGAAGAAATCCCCCTCCCCAGCTAACAGCAGCATAGGCATGGCTGCTAGTCCCACTAGCATGTTTCAAACACAGCTTCCCAGGAAAGTGAAATTCCCCAGGCAAGTGCGCCCTAGGCCCAGGCTGGGCCCTGTCTCCCCAGGCAAACGGGTCCTGGGCCCAGGCAGGTCCCTCCAACTCCTTTCAGTTTGGACCCACTGTGCAGAGTTCAGTTTTCGTCAGCCTGACACTGCAGAATACCAAGAAAGCTCCTGGGGTGGTGTCGTCACACTCCAGGCATTCAGAAGCAGCCTGGTCATTATTTCGCTTGGCATGGACAGGACAGAATCTACAGTAAGCACCTCTCAGTGTATCCTCCCCTGCTACCATGCTACAGTTTCACATAGGCACTGACTGTCCTCACTCCACCACCCATAGGCATTCTTGCTTACCCTACACACATAGCGTGGCCTCTCCGGCGCCAGCCTCCCTGTCCCAGAAAGCAGTGTGCCTTTTGTCAGCCTGGATCATCAGTTTTATCATGCTTTTGTCCCCACTGAAATTCTCCAGGTATGTCAAAATAACAGGAATAGGGATGTTTGTTATACAGATGATGGTTCGGTGATGAGTTAAGACTCAGGGCAACTGTTGGAACAGAGGTAGACTGTTAGGTGCCTTCACTGCTTTATGCCTCCTTCCCGAGTCTACATTGTGAATGGCATGTGTGCCCACCCCATCTACCCTCTTAAGATCACTCTAACTGCTCAGAGGCCCTGCACCTGCCCTTTCTTCTGCCTTTTCTCAGAAAACTCCAACAAAATGAACCCATTGATTACCTCAGGCCATTCCTTCTGAACCCAGCTTTATTCACTTTAAAACCACTGCCTTTTCAGAATTATGTATAAATAAATAAGTAAATAAATCGTGTGTGTGTGTGTGTGCATGTGTGCATGTGAGTGCATGGTGTGAGTGTGTATATGTGTATGTGAGTGTGTGAGTGTTTGTGAGTGTATGTGTGTATCTCTGTGTGTATGTGTGTGTGAGTGTGTATGTATGTGTGTGTGTGTACTGAAATGACAAAGGCCTCTTAAGGAATATTTCAAAATTAACAAGAGAAGCTCCTAGAAAGGAATCAGTAGTCTCTGCCCCAGACACACAGACACACAGACTCACAGACAAGCTAGCGCTGTGCATTATTCCTTCTGCTGTTTCTTCCATCCTAATGCTCCAGGGAGAAGGAAGCACACTGACTATGTTTTAAACAGCTCATATACTAAGTGTGTTTATCATATTGCCTTTTAGAATGTATCTTTAAATTTGATACTTATGAGTATTTTCTCCACGCTTCAGAGCAGCTATTTCGAGTTGCAACTGAATACCAATGAACTCAGCTCCACTCTTCCCTTATCTCCAGAACAGCAGTGATATGCATTAACAGTAAAAGTAAACTTGGGTTTATTGTCGATATTTGCATTTATGTTTAATATTTCCAATCAGCCCTAGAAATCTGGTCCCAATCCTCTTTTTGTTTTCATACATTAAACCTGACCTGGCTGTTATATACACAGTTTTATAAATGTATCATTTTATTGCCTTATGATTCTGTTTCTGTCACAGTGGCACTGAGTTCATATTCACCTATCTAATGGCATCCAGCATACTACTTTGTGCATAGTAGGCATCAAGTAACACTCAAAACTGAACCCACTTAGGAACATTTCAATTTCAAAAGATAATAGTTTACAGTTGGTTAGATTATCTGTGAGTGAAATACCAAGTAATGAATACATCAGCTACTTTCTGTTTTGGCAGTTTGTACACATAGGATGTGTATGTGTCTATGTGCACATAAACGTATGTGCATGTATGAGCTCATCTCCAAAACCCCCATACCGTATTTTAAAGTACTTATCTTTCTTCTCTTCTCTTTTGAAATAAGTGGTGTATTCTTTACTTGCAATGCAATTAAAGATTGTTATCATCCTTTTTCACACATAGAAGCAAAAATGCCTCTCTCAGTGTTCATGTCCAATAGTTAATACTAGGATTAATATGAAAATTCTAAAGTTGGCACCCAGATTTCTTTTCTAAGAGATTCAAAGTATATGATCAATAAGCCAATGAAAGTCTTAACTCCAGGTTCAAGTCAACCTTAGTCTAACTGTGAAGCTATGCACACAGCTTCTTTTTCCCTTAAAAAACTGAGGCAGCAAGGTAGGAAGTTGCTGCTAGTGCAGCGTCCTGGGCAGCACTCACTGATCTTCTGACCTTCCTGACACTTCTCGCATGACTCTTCCATCTGCTGACTTCAGTGGGATCACAGCCTAAATCAGTGTCGCCCAAGCACATGTCACAAGCAGGTGCTTGCTCTAATCTGAACAAAGCATCATGAAAGCAGTGAGTACCACAGGGAACACAGGAGAGACACTGATCACAAGCCATGGTTTGATGAAATGCTAACCAATGTTCTGGAGAACATGTATTATTATAACGTAATTAGTGAGAAACATAACAGTGGCCCTCTGCTAAATGACACAGATGCTGTGTTTCAGCTGGAAGTAGATTGTTGAGATACATTCTATTTTACCATATAGAATGGCTGGGTTCTTGGGTTACCCACTTCATGTTTTACATAAACTAGTCTTTCAGTAGGGGAATAGCCCTAGACCCAAAGTCCTCTGGCTGTACTGGAGTACTATGGAGCAATCTTCTGTGAAGGGACCACAAGGCGGGTTCTTAAATAATGCAGACTCTGAGATCAGGCTACTCTAAGATTCTATCTTTATGATATTAGAATACCAACTCCAGATGAATGTTTGGAAACTACCACAGATGGCTCCCAGCTTCAAAGACTCAGACTAGGGGTAGGAGCACACATGTAGAATATGATATTTACTATGGTGGAAACAAAAATGGCCAAAAGGCTCAGCTCGTTCAACGGGACTCACATTTGTCTCTTCTCTTACCTGAAGAGTGTAATAGCAACATGTTACCAGAAATAGAAGCTCTTTGTGACATTAAGTTAGGCAAGGGAAAAATTAGTTACTTTAATGTAGCAGCCACTTAAAATAGTTCCCCAGTAGACAGTAATAAAAACTATATAGTGCTCATGAAATCAACATATATGTAATTTCCCTTATAAAGTATCAAAATCGGTGTTGTTTGACTCACATTATGAGTCAGGTTTACAGAGCAACAAGTGAAAATGTTGTTTTAAAAACTCATGAGAGTAGAGAGACACAGTGTCAATGATTGTGAATATTTGTCTACAGTTTCACAGCTGACAAGCAGATTTCACAAATAGGATCACTTTATCTGGGTTTCAGCATGGCTGTGTGAAATAGGTAGGCTATTACTACCCTCCTTGGATATATTCATTCATGTTCATTAAAAGTTTTATAGAGTTGTTTCAGCAGTGCATCTCTTAGCACCTACTTCAGATTCTACTATAGAATGAATATTTGGGCACCACCCATGTATTGTCCCTAGGGGGATTTCATAGTTGAGTGATGTGCTGATAGTCATCTGTGCATGACTGAGGTATCATTTGGGGAGTTTAAAGAACTGTCAATACCCAGGTGTTTATTCTCCATCTACATATGTCCAAGTAGCAAAGCTTCGAGATTAATGAAAAATAGTAGACATAATCGAAAGTAAGATGTACTTTCTGCCCTGAAGATTACATAGCCACATTTTGTATTATGGTTATTTGATGAGACAATAAAATCAAGCAAGTGTCTCAATTCTTTTCCACTATAATGAACAGCTTTATGTTAACATGAATTTAAAAAAATATTTTAAAGCTTCAGAATTAAAAGATAAAGGGAGAGGGAGGCTTCCATAAAAAGACAAAACATTGATTTTAATTAAAATTAGGGTTTAGTATAGAACAAAGCTAGTGGATGGGTGATAGGAGCTCCAATAGTCTAAACTGGATTGTGATCCCAGAAAACACATTGAAGGTACTCAAATGAGCTACATCATGGCTATGAAACTCACAGGACATCACCACTGTATCATGAACAGTCAGAGTTGCTGGCAGGGCCACTTAGAAGACATTAAACAGCATGAGGACTGGACTGTGGAAAGTAAGAGCAGCTGGATTCAGGTGTCAGAGTATTAAAAACAGTAACATAAAATATGGAAATAAAGATTAGTTGTAAAGAATAAGAGGACAGTGCAAGAATTAGGAGGTAGGGTCAGCAGGGTTAAAGGCTGAGTACATAGCAGAGTGACCAAGGGCAAGTGTCACTAGGACCAGTAACTATATGGTACAGACAATGACAGTTGCAAGGTTCTCAGCAATGGTAGGTCTAATAATAAAAAAAGTCACTCTGACTCTCTATGTTGTACTCTCTATGTTCACTTTAAGTGAAGTCAGCATACTTCATTTCCTGGAGTGTCTCATGCCTTAGAAGCAATCCAGCAATCGTGAAAATCCACCCAAATGAGTAACTACATCTTCTGATTGTTTGTGTGGACAGTAAGTATTTATTAATGGCATCTCACAATCTTGTTCTACTGGATTTGTCAAAAAAAAAAATCTCTGCTTTTGAGTGACTCTCTGGGGGCAGGCATATGACTACATCAATGGTTCTCAACCTTTGGGTCAAAGCCCTTGGAGGGTCACATATCAGATATTTACATTACAATTTAGAACAATAGTGAAATTATAGATATAAAGTAGCAATTAAATAATTTTATGGTTGGGGTCATCACAGTATTAGGAAGGTTGAAAAACACTGGACAACATGATTAGGCTAACCTGGTATGTATATTAGAGGCCTTGAAAGCTTAACATCAAAGACATTCATACCTCAATGAGAATCCATGATAGTGACATCTCTGGAAAAACCACAAGTTTTAGTAAAGAAAGGAGATTTTTGGTAGAAATTCCAAACATTTTGCTATAATCAACTATCACCCTGGAATAGGACAACTTAAATCATTAAAACTCTCCTTTAGAGTAGAAGACTTTAGCTTTTCTTGTTATTTTTATTAGATATTTTCTTTATTTACATTTCAGATGTTATCCCCTTTCCTCGTTTCCCCTCCAAAAATACCTTATGCCATCCCCTCTCCCCCTGTTCACCAACCCACCCACTCCCTCTTCCCTATCCTGGCATTCCCCTATACTGGGGCATCGAGCCTTTTCAGGACCAAGGGCCTCTACTCCCTTTGATGTCCAACAAGGCCATCCTCTGCACATATGTGGCTGGAGCTATGGGTTCCTCCATGTGTACTCTTTGATTGGTGGTTTAGTCCCTGGGAACTCTGGGGTGCAGGTTCCTCCTATGGGGCTGCAAGCTCCTTCAGCTTCTTATGTCCTTTCTCTAGCTCCTCCATTGGGGACCTTGTGCTCAGTCCAATGGTTGGCTGAGAGCACCCACCTCTGTATTTGTCAGGTACTGGCAGAGCCTCTCAGGAGACAGCTATATCAGGCTCCTGTCAGCAAGTGCTTGTTGGCATCCACAATAGTGTCTGGGTTTGGTGACTGTATATCGGATGGATTCCCAGGTGGGGGAGTCTCTGGATGGTCTTTCCTTCAGTCTCTTTTAGCTTTTCTTATTACCAATCTATAGTAAAGGAATTGCAAGAAAATCATGGACTTTGGCTTCCCAGAAGTAGATGTACCTAGTTTCCACTTTCAAGTGTAAATATTTACAAAAACATAATTTTGAGGCACTATAAATACTGAAAATTTTAAATAAATTTGATATAACCTTGTAAAGTCATCAAGTGGCTATCTATTAGTATAGTGACATATTTACTATTCATGTAAAGTAATACATGAAAAAAGTCCATTTTCATACTCAGAAACCTTATAGCTACTCCTTCCCTTTAAAGTCTACTTTTAGTGCATTCCTTTTTAATTAATGCATTATTTTATGCTGCAGTGTCCTTTTCTGATCACTGTATGTGACTTTGCAACAAAATATATAGATGATCCCCACAGTAGCCAAGTTACATTGGCTTATCTCTCAACATAGTATCCCTCTACTAACTGAGATACTGTGGCAATTTGAATAAGAATGTCCCTCACAGGCTCATATGGGTAGATGCTTAGTCACCAGGAAGTGGAATGCTTTGATAAGATTAGAAGGATTAGGAGGTATAGCCTTGTTGGAGGAAGTGCATTATTGCCCGGTGAGCTTAGAATTTTCAAGAGCCCATGCTAGGTCCAGTTCTCTCTCTCTGCTGCCTGTCGATCAAGATGAAGAACTCTCAGCTCCTTCCACAGCATTTTTGCTTGTGTGCTGTGCTGCCATGTCTGCCAACATGATGATAATGGACTGACCCTCTGGAACTGTAAGCCAGCCCCTCCTTTACTGCTTTCTTTTGTAAGACTTGCCTTGGTCATGGCATCTCAGCAATAGAACAGGGACTAAGACAGACACCAAGAGAAATTCAGTGTGCATGGAGTGAACATGCATCTGCTGGTTATAAAAATATATGCTCAAAGTACTACTGAACAATAACTTGTACAGACTCCCAAGCCTGAGCCACTTCCTGATAGCTCTAAGGTGATGTTTGCTGAACTTCCTGTGGTGTGGTAGAGTGTTTCATTCCCTGGAGCCTGCTTTCTCCTTAGACATCCCTTCACAAAACTATTTGCTCCCAAATTGTAATAGACTTATGGCAACAACAGAAACTGTTCTTGATTCTTCATAGTGTTGCCCTAACAAGTTTAGAGTTACATTTATTAAATCTTTTGTGCTGTAGTATTTGAGTAAAATTAAATTAGTACTTTTAAATAGCAAATAAAACTAATTTTAAAAAGATCAAAAGGGAAACAGTTAAGGATAGACTTTCCAGGTTTCCATAGCAGAGTCTTAGTAATACCTACTAGCAGTAATTCTCACTTTTAAAAACAGCTTTTTATTTGAGTGAAAGATATTAATGTTAGTGAACAAATAAAAATTGCAAACAGGTGTGTATTTCATGGAAAAGAAATATTCTTGTCCAGTAGCATTTATTTAGTAATGTTATCACCAATTCCTATAATCTATGACTTTTAACTTTAAAAAAAAATGCTTCATGATTTGTTGTTGAAACTAAGATACATCCTTGAGAGTGGAGGGTTCCACTTTAATTATCAAGCACTGATTAGAATACTGGGGACTATTCAAGAGATCAAAGAGTCAAGAAGACATATATTATTACAAAGAATGAAACATGACAACATCTGGGAGGAATTTTTTTAAAATGAGTATGTGAAAATATAAATATTCTGCTTATAACTGATATTTATATGTATATTTCTTCACCACAGACTGTCAGAGCCATAGGGGTAGTGCTAATATAATATTTTCTTTTCCTTGATTGTATTTTCCACAAACAACTCAGGCTTTTATATCTTTTTGAATTATGCCCAATATTTCAAAGATGGGACACACACACACACACACACAAACACACACATATATAGTTAATGTTTTCTCGCTAGTCACATGTTTGGAATAAAAAGTAATTGTGAAAATCATTAAAGTTAAATTAGTAGATTTTTTAATCTTAAATTTTTAAAGCAGATTATTAAAGTTTCCTACATCCTGCTGTTTATCATAATTCAGTAAACAGTAGAGCAATATATTTCAAATATTTCCAAGAAGTATATAACATACATGCTCAAGGGCAGTAAAAGCAATAACTTCTCAAGACACTAAAGTAGGGCATTCAAGTATCTGTTCTGCATGATAACTCGTTCTTTATAGAAACAAAACTGGAACTATATGATTGATGTTAATGTCTTATATATTTTCTACTACAAAAAGAATATAAGTGATCTAAATTATATTTATGGTTATATCACATATTTGAACACATTAGAGAAGCTGCATAAAATGTCCTTTGATAGAAACTGGTAAGCATTTATCCATAATCTTATGGAATCATATCATGAGGTTGGTTGTCACCAGTTTCAATGTACTGGGCCCTGGGAGAATGGAACCAATTAATGAGGCCAACTAAAGTCCCATGCAATAGCCAACTCTACTCTGAGGATTAAAAAAAAAATCACATGAGTAAGTTCTCTGAATTCAAGCTGAATATAATCACAAGGACAAGCCACACGGGGCAAAAACATGGTTTTTCATGGGACATATAGAGAAATAATAACAGTCATTTGTAATAAAGAATCTGAAGCAAGCTCACTCCTACCTGCTGTACCTTGGAGAAGCACAAACACACGGTCCAAGAATAATTCTGTGTTTTGAAGCAACTGAGGTCATAAGACTCTTAGATTTTTGTTGTTGTTGTTGTTTGTTTGTTTCTTTGTTGGTTTTTGGATTTTTTTTTTCTTGGCATTCTCTCACAAGCACTCAGAGTTTTCCTCATATAACTCCATTCTTGGACCATGTTCTGACAACAGGGTATTTTTTAATAAAAATATACAAACAGCTTAGGTTCATTTGGTGTTAAGGATGAATGAATGGCTACCTGGCACAGGACCTAACCACCAAAAAAGAGAAGGCTGCTTGTTAGAGGGTCCCCTTTCAGCCAACATCTACAGATAGAAACACCATAGAATGTTGTGCTTATTTCACTGACATGCACAATCAATGTGCAGTTGACAGATTCATTCTTAGTTCATGGCCAGTCACTTCATAACTATCTCTTTGGAATAGTTATGTAGAGCACCAATGAAGAAATATAGTACACTGGGCATTTCCCATGGTATTTTATACACAATAAGTCTCTTCCTGAAAGATAACAGAATCATGACAGAAATAAATTCATTTGACCATGTAGAAACCAGCATCCACTGTGCTCAGAATCACACAGGACACACCAATTATACACTAGTGACATATTCATATTTTTCTATTATTTTATATTTTATATGTTGCTTTTTAAACATTATTATGGTGTGGTTCTATTTTAGAGGCTCATAGAAATCAGTTTAAAACAATGAACATATGGAGAAAATGCTACTGTGCTGTTAGTTATTTCTAAATCTACTGAAAGCAAAACTGTCAGGTTTCCAGATTTTTGCTCATGCATTTCTTGTGTGTTCAGGGTCTGCTCTGCCAGCAGCTCTGGCTGTGGATTCCCAGCTCTCTGTGGTGCTGATGGGAGTACAGTGGGGTCTGCAGAAGAAGATGGTGAGGATGTGCGAACAAGTATACACTGACACCTCACTCCACAATGACAGGAAACATAAAAGCCCATGACCGGAAACAAGTAGTTCCCAAGCATTTCAGGAGTAGTTAAATAACAGAAATTCAGAAAGACTTAACACAGCACTCTTAGTTTGGACTATACACATTTCAACAGCTTCAGATGTTCAGGGATGAATTATGATCTGCTAATCTATTTTATAAATTTATTAATTGTTAGTATGCTGCAAAGTCTAGTAAGATCAATTAATCAATGAACTATCACACACAATCCATCTATCATGTATATTTCCCCCTGAAGACTGATTCGTTAAATAAATACTGAACATCTATCTTGAGTGAAAGACTGGGACGAGACACCGTATACACGTTCCTGAAGGCAGCAAGAGGGAGGCATGGCTAATAAGGCAAGTGACCGCATGTCTGTACGCTAGATTAGGACAAGCAGAGATGCGGAAGTCAGCCCAGTCCTGGGCACCCATTACAGACCTCTGCACACATCCTGGAGGATAAGGAAACAATAGAAGACTGCTTCAGGACACAGGACACAGGAGGCTAGAGAACAATGAAGCCACACATGACTGGAGAGCAGGAGTCTAGTGGGGCGATGAGGCCTGACAACTGAGATGAGACCAGCACCTCCATGTCATGGAAATTGTGAAGGTTCTGAAAAGCCACTGAACCAGAGTGGCAGCAGGGGTGGGACAGGCCCAGACATTTTGTATGAGCATTGCTCTCGTGGCAGTGGGGACAAAGAATGACTTATTAAAGTTAGGGAAGACAGTCTACACCACAGTAACAGAAGTGAACTAAAAGACAAAAGGGATATTTGTTCCTTCTCTTCTGTCACTGTTCAGATGAAAAGAAAGGTAAGCTCAAATATATGTAAGCATAAGCATATCGGGCAATCTTAATGTTTCCCAAATCCAGATAGGAAGACAAATGAGCCGTAAAATCTAAGAGGACCCTTATAGGAAACAACAGGAGAGCAAACTACAGGCAGACTGCCTCAGGTCACTGTGCCAAGAATTGGAATCAAATCGAGAGACTACACAATAGCAGCTATGCCGGGTCCTCCCCACCACAGCATGCAGCTGACAGCATCCATCACAGGGGCTCCCTAGATCCATAGATTATTTGACAAGTGAGTTTCGGTGAAGCCTAAGTGAGCTGTGCTGTTCGGTCAACTTACAGTTCTCACACATAGCAAAGACTCGGATCCTTTGGATAGTGAGGCACACTCCTGAATGAACTATGGGTAACTCAGGGTGGAATCGTTGCGTAAAGAGATGTCTGTCACAACTATAAATTATTGAGGATGTAGAGCTGAGGCACACTCCTGAATGAACTATGGGTAACTCAGGGTGGAATCGTTGCGTAAAGAGATGTCTGTCACAACTATAAATTATTGAGGATGTAGAGCTACAAGCCAGGAGAGGCAAGAACACCGGAAATGGTTTGTGGGACTCTGCTTACTGTGACACCAAGAGACTCCAACTGGAACCACAGTCCTTAAGCCTCAATCCCTACAGAGCCTGAACAAAATGCACCACACACACACACACGCACACGCACACGCACACACACACACACACACACACACACACACACACACACACGCACGCACGCACGCACACGCACATGCACACGCACCAAGTCAGCTGGCCCACTTCAGCTCATGGCCTGCTTTACTGGAATGCAGACCCATCTGTTTGCTTATGTCTTGTCCATGACTGCTTTCAGTAATAAAGCCAAGGAAACGTGTGATAAGTCCCTAAAGTTGTAAAGCTGAAGAAAGTAGAGTGTGTTCTCCTAGGAAGCATTCAGCCCCACGCCATGGGAACCCAACACAAGCCCCTACAATATCCTACTGTCTAAACCTATTTGAAAGGGAAGAAATAATTAACATAATAAAAGGAGAACGCTGAAAATTCCCCAAACCTATCAGTTATGTCTTCCATTTACTAAGTTTTACAGAAGTCATGAGCACACTGGAAACCGGCCACATGAGATACTGGCAGATGAGAAGCAATGTCATACTTCTGAAAGGTATCACAAGAAATCTGATTAACCTGTTAGAAAAGCATTTAAGCGAGATCCAATCCAGCAGCTTTCCCTGACAGACTCTGATTTAAGGGACAGAGGTTTTGAGGAACTGTTCGTGAAGCATTTAACAGAGTATAACTGAAAGATATCACACAAGTTTACCCACACTTTCTGTGTGTGCACAAGTGTGTGTGCAAATGTGTGTTTATAGGTTACACATGCACATCTGTACACATTCGGATGCCTTTCCTCAGGGGCCATCTGCCTTGGTTTTTTGAGACAAGCTCCCTTACTGGCCCGTCCATGCCCCCCCACCCCAGTTGTGCTAGGTTGGATGACCAGTGAGCCACAAGGGATCCAGTCTGTCTGCCTCTCCAGTGCGGCGATTACTGCACTCTACCATATGTAAATATGGGTGCTGGGGATCAAACCTATATGCTCATGCTCCATCAAGCACTTCACCAAACTACTTCCCTAGCTTCCTAACCTTTTATCAGAGTAATTAACAGAACCCAGCCTCCCTCCAAGTCATGGTCCGAACACCCTGTCAAATGTGACAGCCCCTGCCGTACTAGAGCAATCTGTTTTCTTTCATAATGAAGGTTCGGTGCCAGCCCTTGTGCATGACGAGAGTAGCCACCTGCTTTAATAACTCAGGCCAGGAAATAGCAAATCTATCTTAATTTCCACCTCAAAAAGAATCACCCAGCACTGTTTGAGACGCACCCAGAACGGTTCCCCTGGGGATTCTCTGAGGCACTTGCGGTAATCCTTATTTGTTTCACAACCTGTACAGAATAAAAATCATCCAAGTCAAATACCTTGCTTTCCCCTGTAGCTTCACCTGCTCAGCTTGCTTTTCAGGGCCAAGCTAGCATGAAGCGCAGAATATTGATTGGAAGCAAGGTAGACTCTTTGTAGAGCCTCCAAATCATCACCCACTGTATATTTTCTTACTTTCCTGCATATAATAACGAACACAATTGCTCTGTAAATTTTACAGCAGAGACCTAGAAAATAATGAAACGCACCCTTCTCTGTCTGTGCTGTCCTGCCTTGCCTCAGTCCCACAAAGAATCAGTGCACCAGGTCATGGGTGGCAGACAGTGGTCCTTTCCCCAAGGGTCCTATTCCTTTCTCCCCTCCTTTTTTTTTTTGTTTAGACGCTGCCATTCATTTTCACCTCTGACAGTAGAAACCCCAGGACAAGATTGTCACAAAAAGGATTATCTTTCAGATCAATGGTGAAATTGATTCCAAACTCTGCTATTTCTCAGCCTGCAGCAAATGTGCAACTGGTTAGGAAATATGTCTTCTCTTTGAGCCTTTCACTCTACCTGGCGCCATTTCTTATCCTCCATGAACATAAGGCTCGGGCCCCTCACTCATTTCTAGTTTGCTTTATTCCATTCTGTATAAACTGAATAGCTGAGCTTTTCACTCAACAATAAGTCACTTGCCATGGCAATTTTATTTTTCTGATAATATACTAAACATTAGGATTTATACTCCAATTATTTCTATTCATAAAGTGCATATCACTTGCCAGAATTTACCTTTTGATAGCTCTTCACACACAGTGCATAATCTCCACTTTAAGTGTAGTATATGCACTATAGACTGGAACACATTACCTTTGAGATAGGTTTTCTGACTCTGAAAAGAGAAGCTAAATTGCAGACTAAATGTTGAGTTCCAGCAGGGACAAGAGAGAGTAACTTACTGCTCCCTACCTCCTGGGGTATTTTGCCTTCCTATATCTTTATCTTATTAACTCTTTCATCTGAAACTTTACTGACATGTGCCATTCTATGTTCTGCAGTAGCAGTAAAATTTTACTAACACTAAGGAGGCATTACAAACCTAGGAAACACAAGATACAAATTCCTTGGTATAGTCTAGATTAATACATTTTAAGCTACATTTCTCCTACCTGCATTTTTTAAATTCTTTTAAACACTCACAATACTGAAGTATAATCTATATAACTGATTAATAATAGATTAATGTAATTCATCAAAAATGAGTAAAATACACGAGTTACCTTAAATAGAAGTTACTTTAAGGAAACACTGAGAAACTAGGCTCTTTGGCAAGAGATATTTGTCTTTATATGTATACGCACATATGAACAGAGTACTAAAGCAATGATTTATTACACCCAAGTAACACATTAACAGCTAGGAAAAAACAAATGTCAAAATGACATATACAGATTATGGAGCCTTGTACAAACATCTTGCAAAGCCTAATAGAGACATTTTAAGTTTTTAAAATAAAAATGAAGGAATATCAAAACTTGCCAATGCTTTGTATTTTAAACACTCATATTTATGCAAATTATTTGAATATTACTGTGTGATTTCTCATAAAATACATATGCAATAATAAAAATATTATAAAACCAAAACAATGTTGTGTTAAAATGCACCACTTCAAAGTTTAACTGAAACAGATACCAAGACAACACAGAGAAGCCTCCTATCGGAGATCATACATATGTTTACAAGGATGAACTCATATATGACACACAAATATTTGGGACAGAATTAGATCAACCAGTTAATACATATTAGCCATATCCTCACTGAGTGGTGAGATTGCATGATGGCTTTGATGTTGAGGGTACAGAAGAGATTATCAGTTGGGCAGGATTGTACTTGATTACAACAGAAACACTAGAGGGGACTGAGCTTAGATGTGAGTGAGTAGGAGAAAAAGTCCTGGACTTAGTTTCACAGATGTAGGATTTTCCATCTCTGAGAAACTGTATGGAGAGATCAGTGGAGTAAACTGACATCTGGGTCCAGAGTGAAGGTTAACCTGTGAGCTCTTTGGATATTGTTAATCATTTTCATTGACACTATGGGCAAGGACGGCATTGTTGAAACAGACCATATAGATGGGAAGACAGAAGAGCAGGAGAGGCTACAGAAAGGCTGACACTGCATGCTGCTGAAACGGCACTGATGACATCATCAATAGGTTAGCAAGCAACATGTGGAGTCAAGAGTAGCCAAGGGAGGCAGGAGGATGACCTGACCCATTCCACAAGTTCTACCACCAAGCTGAGAAAGTGTATGGTCTTTTATACTATTTTTAGTTCAATATCCCATTTCATTGTTGCAGGATATTTGATCACACTGTTTGCCCTGAGATTGTTATTTACTGGAAAAACTTGTTTTTAGCTGTGGTATAGCTCAGCCTTAGCATGCACCTTTAATCCAAGAGTCTTCCTGACTTTCACCCCCAACAGAGACTCTCCACTGAGACAAAATTATTGAGGCCCTGAAGAACTCATCTAAGTGAAGATTAAATGTGTGTTTTTGTTTGTTTGATTGTTTTGTTTGTTTGTTTTTGTTTTTAACAAAGTCTCGATCATTCTATTTTACCAATGAAGACTCAGGAGCCAGAGGCTGTGGTGAAAGCCTGCTACCTCAGAGAGGAACAGAAAGCATGCAGCTGACCTTCCTCCTAACTGGAGTAGGGAGTCTCTATAGGGAGTGTTAGTGATCCCTGATGGTGGAGCTTTGGTCTAATCTTTTTAGCTAATGTTCAAGAAGGCTTTGCAGGAAGGACGGGGAACTGAATAATGAGTTACATCTTTTTTTTAATTTGCAAATGTAAGAAATTTGGGTTAAGATGAGTAGAAACCAGAGATTTACAGTCATCTTCCCTAATCTACTGCCTGTGATGTACATTTACGATCACTAGTGCATGACTTCTGTTGGGAAGTTCAGATGCTCGGGTGGCTGAGGTTGAACACTTTGGTTAGTATTGGGGATAGGAAAGAATTTCCTTATGACAATTTTTGTTTCATTAGTAAAGTGGGAGAGTTCATCAGTCAGGTCTAAGAACGAAGATGGGGAAAAAAAGAGGCCAGAGGAGGTATAAAATTGTCCCCGTGATGGAGGTCAGAATGCACTGATGAGAAGTCTAGTAAAGGAGTAGACAAGCAACAAGCAGCTTCCATTCAAAGGTGGTGTGTGAGGATCAAGTGTGTCCCTGCTGGTCACCGCACGCCCATGTCAAGGACTCCCCTGCACCAGACTCATGGGAATGGCAGGTCCTTCCCCTGGTCCAACAAAGAACGTTGATCAGAAACCTTTAGCTAAAACCAACTGACCAAAAGCTTCCCTTTCAGGGATGGCTGCATGACCATACCTTCCTCAACCAGCCCTCCACTGAGACAGCATGACTGAGGTCTTGGAGAACTCATCAAGATGAAGATTAAATGGGATATTTACCAAAGAGTAAACCAAAATGAACTACTTTAATATCAAACTCATATGTTATACTTAGAGGGAAAGGAGTTGGTCATATTTAAAAGTGAACAAGTGATTTCATTTGTGGCAACAAATTTACTTCCACTGTGGGGATTTTCTACTACCCTAAAAAACAAATACCATTGACACTGATGCCAAAGCAGCTGGTCTTTGACATCAAACTGCCTTTCAGTTCCTTATCTGCCCCCCCCCCCACAAAATCAGTATCATATCTTAACCTCAGTGTGAACCTCTGAAATAAGTAAATTGTATTTATTTTCTATTAATATTATCCCTAAGACAATTACGTTGAAATTTTGACATGTACTTAAGCATATACAAATATACTCAGAAAACCAATGGAAAACACTTGTGCTGAGTTTGAGGCAACCCTGGACTAAACCCTTACCAAAAAACAACATAATCTACACAGATGTACATACACACAAATGCATTAATTAAAATAAAAACATATTAGGCTGATTTGAGATTCATGGGAATCTGGGATTTGCACAATTTCATGAGGTAAGTATATCCTAAGACAGAATAGGATACAGATAGCTATAAAATTTTAACAGCTAAACATTCTTAAATATATAACACTAAGTTAAAATTAGGTCTATTTAGAGGTTCTCTATAAACATCTAATAATAATATATTGTTAGAAACATAAGATACGAATTGCACTTTCCATCATGGTACTTGACGATTTCTTACCATCTTATTTCCTAAGCGTGTGCTGGAGATGAATAAACAGAGAGCAGGAAAGGGAATTCCGAGAATCAGCAAGGCGCATGCACCGCGCCTACGCTCACACAGCGCCTACTGCCTGGAAGCTCTTCTACATGCACTGGGCAAGTGGGCTTCTATGTTCCTCCTAACTCTAGGCCTTGGATTCTGATGTTCTCAGGGAGTGATGACAAGACTGAAATAAGGGCGGGTTATGTAAACCAACCAAGGTCAACAGCTGGTCACTGGCAGAAGTAGGACAAGCCCTTGATGGCTACTTTCAGAGCACAGACTTGTCTATGCAGGAATTTGGTGAAAATGACCTCTTGAAATCTTACTCAGATTTAAGTTTATAAGGAGTGTTCTGTCACGCTGTTTACAGCTACTATTTCAAGGGTGGGACCAACCATATATTGCTAGAATTCCTTTCCAGGTTTATAAATTGCATATTAACAAGTGACTTTAAGCTATAAAACAGTTTAAACAAAATGAAGTGTTTCTTCTGATACAATGATAGCCATAATAGCTCTGAGGTGGTGGTGCTCATCTTTAATCCCAGCACTTGGTTGGCAGAGGAAGGTAGATCTCTGTTTGAGGCCAGCCAGGTCTGCAGAACAAGTTTCAGGACAGCCAGGGCTAAACAGAGAAATCCCATCTCGATAAAACAAAAAAGGGAAAACAGCAACACACACACACAAAGAAGAGAATAAATAATAACCACAACAACAAAGTAGGAGGGACTTACAAGGGAAACAATACACTGAGATACTTAATTTCCTCACAGAAGGGCTTCCATTAGTTTATAAAACAGATAGAACCAGTATATGGTTTTTCATATATTCATATATCAGTATTTTCATAATTGACTGTACTACTGTCTAGACCACCAATATTTCATCCTAGTTTATTTATTTCCCAAAGAACAAGGGCTATACCATAATTTGCCCTGGTTTTGTCTCTATAAGAGGAATGCTTTATTCACTCCATGACTTTACAGCAAATCTTGAATAGGATAATATCTTAAATAAATAATATGTACATAGGTTCAAAGAGAGAAGAATAATATGTAATTGCTTTAGAGTTTTAACAACACCATATGCTTCCTATTCATAAATGCACATATGTATTTGAACAGGGCCTAGCCATATTGTCTTTAGATGTGTTTCTTCAAGATACAGATTTTTCACAAATAAAGTTTATTTGAAAGAGCAGACCTCACTGGAAAACATATATGGCATTGTTTTTTTACATCTATTGTCAGGAATTATAAATCTGCTTAAGTAGATATTATTTAAAGACTGTTGGTACCGTAAACAGAATTAATTAAAAAAATAAATAAGGCAAAACCAACAAAGGGATCCACTCTTGTTCCAGGGTTGTCTGACCTCTTCTCATCTGCTCACAGCAATGGTGTGGATGTAGCAGAAGCTTATTGTTTTTTATATATTGGGAAGTCACAATAAGAACAGGGAGTTCAGATGGTTCACGCTAGCATGCTGATCTCATCAAACTAAGTGCTACAGGACTAACTGAGATGTAGCATCAAAAAAGAAATAAGGAAGAAAGAAAGCCTTTACGAGTGGGTTGGGAGAGCTGAAGAGACGTAGCATTGGTTATCCTAGTGGTCAGAAACATAATCCTCTGAACAGTAAGCCTTAGCCAGGCTGTACAGTTGATGCTTAACACCTGGGTTCTTGGGCTGATAGCTGCCTGTGCTGTCACATCATCACCATGACACTATTTCAAGGACATGCGGACTTGAAGGCACTCAGATGACATCTGCAGGACAGAGACAGTTTTAAGTCCTCTCACAAGTTACAACATTCCCCAAGGTCAGACACTGACCGTATCTTACTTCTGTGGACAGTGCTGAGTACACACACATGCTGCAGAATAAATGTCTGTAGTATAAATGAGTAGATGAATGTATTGAAATACACCAAAAGCATCCACTGGTATTACGAAGCTGTTAAAAAAAAACCTGTAAATAAGTAGAGAACAGTATATTGAGAAAGGATATAAATTGCTGAGTTTTTCTACCAGAAGGCAGGTGTCACACAATGGAAGCCCTAGAAAAATCTATTTCAACTCATTTACAAAACTCTTTCAGACCCAACGTCTAGCCTCCTCATCCTAGAAAGACTTAAGCCAAATGAGGGCCATGTGAGAGTTGAGGAAGGAGCCTAGGTCTAGAGAGCTACTTGGGGGTGGGGTCCGGGGAGGGGGGTGGAGGCAGATCTCCCACCAGAGTTATATCTGCTACTGGCAACAGGGAGCGACTCGTGGCTAACATGTTTTTATACTACCCCTCATCAAATTGCAGTTTTTACCTCTAGTCTTTTCCTACCAATCTACATATCCTCCTGGAAGTAAAATGCTTGAAACCCTCACTCTGAGAGGCAAGATGAACACTAAGAAATTTACCACCCAGTCCTTACTTAAAATGAGGTTAAGACAGAAAAAGCTTTCACTGGGCTCAAAGCCTATAGACTTTAGACTAAAGCAGAGAAATCTGAACTTAGTCAACCATGGTGATCAGATCTATTCCCAGCAGTGAAACAGGGGATAGATAGAAAGAGGGGAAAAGAGGAAGGGGAGGGGAAAGCAACGAGAAGGGAGGGGAGGGAGAGGAGAAAGAGAGGAGGGGGGAAAGGAGAGAGGAAAGGGAAGGGAAGGCAGAGGAGGGGGAGGGAGGACGGAAGGCAGCCACAGGTGCAGCAGTAAATATTCACAAGCTGTCAAACTGTAGTTTATTCTAATCCTTAAGAACTCATTTTACACAAATGCTTCTGTCTCTTTGCCAACAATGACAACTCTTGAGTTTTAAATTTACACAGAGAGATCTTTTGAGAAAGAAGTGACTAAAGTATAAAATCATGACAAAGTCTTCCTGCCTTCCTGAGAGGATGTCATTCCCTACAGATCATAAGGTGAGAGGCCAAGTGTGTTTGTTTATAGATATGCTACATTAATAGAAACAAACATAGTGTAATTATTATGGTTGATATCTGAGATATAATGCATATAAATATATTTTCTTGCCTTATCTAGCTTGCCTTGTTAGAGACCCAGTAACAAAAAGGACTAGCTCCCAGAACAGTAACTTCTGGGGAGGACTTTGAAAAGCAAGAAGGTAATGTGAAGAAATAATGATTTCAAGATTCCAGTTTCAAGTTTGTGGAACTAGTTGAACAAGCTAAAAAAAGAATAATTCTGATTTTTAATCCCATAAAATATACATTTCAACATTCATTGGTTATGCATGTGTCAGAAGATTCTCACAATATTTCTTCACCCCGCCCCCCCATACAGGGTTTCTCTGTATAGCCCTGGCTGTCCTGGAACTCACTCTGTAGACCAGGCTGGCCTCAAACCCAGAAATCTACCTGCCTCTGCCTCCCAAGTGTTGGGATTACAGGCGTGTGCCACCACTGCCCAGCTTCTCACAATATTTCTTACCTTCTTCTGCAATACTGTAATCATAGATTAACAGATTACCAGCATTCTGTATGGTAATTATTCATACAGCAAAGCAACTTCCGGGGGTGGGGGATCAATTGTCTGAATTCCCTTTATCTTAATGGAGAATGAGATGGCAGTAGTTACTGAGAGGAGTGAGTCAGGAAACACAGCTGCCCAGGACAGATGCTGGAGAGTTTATGCATTCTCAAGCTTGCAGGAAAACCTAAGTCCCTGCAAGAGCAGTGAGGAAGGAGTGACTAAGCTCCTGACTGGGGGAAATCCATTAGTCACGTTTTCTGCTTTAAAAGCAACTTGAATACCCTGAAAAAAAGTAATCACCTTCAAAAATATTATACATATATATATATATGTAAAAATTTAAAAATCTCTAGAACCCAAATATACTCAAACCACACTTTTAAATTTGTACTGTATCTCAATTACATAAATGTCAGTATGTGTGTATGTCTTAATAGCACGTTGATATTTTTAGGGTGACTTCTGCCTTAATGGCAAAGGGGAGTTTTATGTAAATCAAACCAAAGCTCATGATAAGAATGTTAGACACTAGCCTTTGGACATCTGGGACCCTTCATAATCAAATTTTGAGCCCGAAATTTCTTTTTCAGATTTGTGAATTGAGATTGGTGAATTCTCCAACCTATACTGAGAGGACTGAGGGAGTACCAGCTTGGAGAGAGCCAGGCAGGTGGCAGACATAGTTCAGATGCTCCCTCTCCCACTGCACAGGTGACATATGTACTTCAGATGCCCTACCACTGTTTGAATCACTATACTCTCACTGATCCCAAAGGTAACTGAACCCTCCTTGTATGATAGAGTCATATAATACGAAGTCAAAGGTATCTGAGCAAGTGTGTGGCTTTTTCTTGCTATTTTCTATCAATCAATTTGTTTGTAAAGGACAAAACTGCTATTCCTCTGAATAGAAGCAGGAGAAAGACTTTCACAATGTAACAGTGTTTTGATATACCTTGACATGTACATTCTGTAACAGCATTTTCCTCGCAATACTTTACAGCATAATAGAAGAACACTTTCTTAAAGTCAGCAACATCAGCAGGAATAAGACTTTCAAATGAGTCTCCTAGGAAAACAGATTTCTCACTCTTTAAAACAGGGAGTTTATTACATAAAAGTTACATTTGCTTCTGAAATCATGAAATTGTGTTCACCAATTACTAAACAGTAAAAATTGAACTACCTATATAATCTTTTATTTTAAAATTTTTTAGTTTTTAAAAATATAGTGCAGTTGTACTAAAATTAAATTTTTACAGATAATAATTGTGTATAATTATGGATACACACCTACATAAGGACATTGGAAGAAGGAAGATTTACACTCTCTCTTCTTCTACTGCTTGACTTGTGGGACAGAGCAACTATTGCTAGAACCTTGGACTTCCATTCACAGCTGTTGCTGACCACTGTTGGGGAGTTGAACTACAGACTGCCTCCAGCAGAAGGTATGGCCCAGATTAAAGGTGTGCCTCAAAATCTGGATTAAAGCCAGAAGCTGGAAACACTGCAGATGTCCCACAACAGAAGAATGGATACAGAAAATGTGGTTCATTTACACAGTGGAATACTACTCAGCTATTAAGAAAGAGGACATTCTCCACAGGGTGAGCGGTGCCACGGAGACTGCCCTCCGCCATCTTTGCTCCAGTGACCAGGTAGTTGGGACCGCCAGGCTCAGAGACAGACAGGCATAATATCGCTTCGGTTTCAGGCAGCTTGTGTGTAACCTGCTCCCAGGTGCTGGGCTGATCTGCAGTAACCAGCGCGCCAGTTCCGCGGTGGGACCTTCTGCCTGGTGGAGGGACCCCGCGCAGGGAGGGAGCCTGCCAGCTTCCCTTCCGCGACCTCTGTTCCCGCGGACTGCGCTGGAGAGACCGGTACCCAGGCTCTCCCCCCAATATAACATCACTTGGGACACGGCCTGTTGGGGCTTCCTTCTGTGCCCGAGGGCGGGTTGGCGCTGTGGTCGTCTGGGTGCCAGATCGGCGGGCCATCGTGACCACAGGGTGAGCAGCGCCACGGAGAGTGCCCTCCGCCATCTTTGCTCCAGTGACCAGGTAGTTGGGACCACCAGGCTCAGAGACAGACAGGCATAATATCGCTTCGGGTTCAGGCAGCTTGTGTGTAACCTGCTCCCAGGTGCTGGGCTGATCTGCAGTGACCAGCGCGCCAGATCTGCTGTGGGACTTCTGCCTGGCAGAGGGACGCCCCCTCCCCCCCCCCAGGAGAGATCACACACCCCTGCACAGGGCAGGAGCCTGCCAGCCTCCCTTTGGCGACCTCTGCTCCAGGAATCAACTAGGCTGAGCCTTTAGATGTGCAAGGCCTCCCCAATATAAGATCACTTGGGGCAAAGCACATTAGGGCTCCAAAGTCACTCAGGAGCAGGCAGGCCCCAGAAATCGGTGCCAGGGGAATCCTGGTAATCCAGGGGGGGCAGAAATAGCTTTGCAGGCTCACAGGAGGTCCAACCAACAGCCAGTGGCAGCAGGACCAACTAACACCAGAGGTATCCAGATGGCAAAAGGCAAACGTAGGAATGTTACTAACAGTAATCAAAGTAATGTGGGACCATCCGAACCCAACTCTCCAACAGCAGCAAGTCCTGGATACCCCACCACACCCGAAAGACAAGATCTGGATTTAAAATCACTTCTCATGATGCTATTAGAGGATCACAAGAAGGACACAAATAAATCTCATAAAGAGTTACAGGAGACCATGAATCAACGGTTAGAAGCCCTTACAAAGGAAACACAAAAATCGCTTAGAGAAATGCGGGAGAACATGGATCAAAAGATGGAGGCGCACAAGGAGACAACACAAAAATCGCTTAACGAGATGAATCAACGGGTAGATGCACTCACAAAGGAATCACAAAATTTGCATAAAGAAATGCAGAAGAATATGGGTCAACAGACGGATGCCCATAAGGAGGCAACACAAAAATTGCTTAAAGAAATGAATCAACGGTTAGATGCCCTTACAAAGGAAACACGAGAACTGCTTAAAGAAATGCAGGAGACGATGGATCAACAGATGGAATCCCATGAGGAGGAAACACAAAAATCGCTCAGAGAAATGCAGGAGAACGTGGGTCATCAGGAAGAAATCCTGAAAGAGGTAATGCAAAAATACCTTAAAGAAATACAGGAAAATACAAACAAACAAGTGAAGGATCTCAGCAAATCCATCCAGGAACTAAAAAAGGAAGTAGAAACAACTAAGAAATCACAAAGGGAGACAACTTTGGAGATAGAAAACCTTGGGAAGAAATCAGGAGTCATAGATGCAAACATCAACAATAGAATACAAGAGATGGAAGAAAGAATCTCAGGTGCTGAAGATTCCATAGAAAGCATCGACTCAACAGTCAAAGAAAATGCAAAATGCAAAAAAACGCGTAACCCAAAACATCCAGGAAATCCAGGACACAATGAGAAGACCAAACCTAAGGATTATAGGTATAGATGAGAGTGAAGATTTGCAACTTAAAGGGCCAGTAAACATCTTCAACAAAATTATGGAGGAAAACTTCCCTAACTTAAAGAGAGAGATGCCGATGAACATACAAGAAGCCTACAGAACTCCAAACAGACTGGACCAGAACAGAAATACCTCCCGTCACATAATAATCAAAACACCGAATGTTCTAAACAAAGAAAGAATACTAAATGCAGTAAGAGAAAAGGGCCAAGTAACATACAAAGGAAGACCTATCCGAATCACATCAGACTTCTCACCAGAGACTATGAAAGCCAGAAGATCCTGGGCAGATCTCATGCAGACACTAAGACAGCACAAATGCCAGCCTAGACTACTATACCCAGCAAAACTCTCAATCACCATAGATGGAGAGACCAAGATATTCCATGATAAAACCAAATTTTCACAATATCTTTCCACAAATCCAGCCCTGCAACGGATAATAGGTGGAAACCTCCAATACAGGGAGAGAAACAACACCCTGGAAAAAATGAGATAATAACCTTCTTGAATCAAACCCAAAAGTAGATAACCACTCAAACATAAAGATAGCGTCAAGAATGGCAGATGGCAATAATCACTATGCCTTAATCTCTCTTAATATCAATGGTCTCAATTCCCCAATTAAAAGACATAGACTAGCAGACTGGATACGTAAACAGGACCCAGCATTTTGCTGCATGCAGGAAACGCACCTCAGTGTCAAAGACAAACACTACCTCAGAGTAAAAGGCTGGAAAACAATTTTACAAGCAAATGGCCCCAAGAAACGAGGTGGAGTAGCCATCCTAATATCGGATAAAATTGATTTTCAACCCAAAGTCATCAAAAAAGACACAGAAGGACACTACATACTGATCAAGGGAAAAATCCACCATCAAGAACTCTCAATCCTGAATATCTATGCTCCAAATGCAAGGGCACCCTCATTCGTAAAAGAAACTTTACTAAAACTCAAAGCACACATCGCACCGCACACAATAATAGTGGATGACTTCAACACCCCGCTCTCTGAAATGGATCGTTCAGGAAAGCAGAAACTAAACAGGGACACAGTGAATCTAATTGAAGCCTTGGACCAAATGGAACTAACTGATATATATAGAACATTTCATCCTAGAGCTAAAGAATACACCTTCTTCTCAGCTCCTCATGGTACCTTCTCCAAAATTGACCATATAATTGGTCACAAATCAGACCTCAACAGATACAAGAAGATAGAAATAATCCCATGCCTCCTATCAGATCACTATGGAATAAGGGTGGTCTTCAATGGCAACAAAAACAAAAGACCAACTAACTGGGAAATGATCTTTACCAACCTTACATCCGACAGAGGGCTAATATCCAAGATATACAAAGAACTCAAGAAGTTAAACTCCAGAGAGGCAAGTAACCCTATTAAAAAATGGGGTACAGAGCTCCACAAAGAGTTCTCACCTGAAGAATATCTAATGGCTGAGAAGCACCTAAAGAGATGTTCATCATCCTTAGTCATTAGGGAAATGCAAATCAAAACAACCCTGAGATTCCATCTCACACCAGTCAGGATGGCTAAGATCAAAAACACAGGAGACAGCAGTTGTTGGCGAGGATGTGGAGAAAGAGGAACACTCCTCCACTGCTGGTGGAATTGCAGGCTGGTACAACCACTCTGGAAAGCAGTCTGGCGGCTCCTCAGAAAACTGGGCATGACACTTCCGGAGGATCCGGCTATACCACTCCTGGGCATATACCCAGAGACTTTACCTGCATGCAATAAGGACACATGCTCCACTATATTCATAGCAGCCTTATTTATAATAGCCAGAAGCTGGAAAGAACCCAGATGTCCCTCAACGGAGGAATGGATTCAGAAGATGTGGTATATTTACACAATGGAATACTACTCTGCAATTAAAAACAATGAATTCACGAAATTCCTAGGCAAATGGTCAGAACTTGAAAATATCATCCTTAGTGAGGTAACCCAATCACAAAAGATCACACATGGTATGAAGTCACTGATAAGGGGATATTGACCCAGAATCTCAGAATACCCTAGACACAATCAGCATATCAATAGATTTCTAAAAAGATGGAAGGAGAGACCCCTGGTCCTGGAAAGACTGGATGTAGGGGAACGCCAGGACAGAGTAATGAGAGGGGGTTGAACGGAGAAAAGAGGGAGGGAAGGGGGCTTATGGGACTTTCGGGGAGGGAGGAAACGGGAAAGGGGAAGTGATTTGGAATGTAAATTAAAAAAATAAAATAAAATTAAATTAAAAAAAAAAAAAAAAAAAAAAAAAAACAAAAGAAAACCCACGTACACATGGAGGCTGAACAATGCTCTACTCAATGATAACTTGGTCAAGGTGGAAATAAAGAAAGAAATCAAAGACTTTTTGAAAGTTAATGAAAATGAAGGCACAACATACCCTAACTTATGGGACACAATGAAAGCAGTGCTAAGAGGAAAATTCATAGCCCTGAGTGCCGCCAAAAAGAAACGGGAGACAGCATACACTAACAGCTTAATGGCACACCTGAAAGCCCTGGAACAAAAAGAAGCAAATACACCAAAGAGGAGTAGAAGGCAGGAAATCATCAAACTCAGGGCTGAAATCAATCAAGTAGAAACAAATAAAACCATACAAAGAATCAACAAAACGAGGAGTTGGTTCTTTGAGAAAATCAACAAGATAGATAAGCCCTTAGCCAGACTAACCAGAGGGCACAGAGATAGTATCCAAATTAATAAAATCAGAAACGAAAAGGGAGAGATAACAACAGAAACTGAGGAAATTCAAAAAATCATCAGATCCTACTACAAAAACCTGTATTCAACACAACTAGAAAATCTTGAGGAAATGGACAATTTCCTTGACAGATACCAAGTACCAAAATTAAATCAGGATCAAATAGACCATCTAAACCATCCTATAACCCCTGAAGAAATAGAAGTTGTCATTGGAAGTCTCCCAACCAAAAAAAGCACAGGTCCAGATGGTTTTAGTGCAGAATTCTATCAGACCTTCAAAGAAGACCTAACACCAATACTCTTCAAACTGTTCCACAAAATAGAAACAGAAGGAACACTACCCAACTCGTTCTATGAAGCCACAATTACACTAATACCAAAAGCACACAAAGATCCGACAAAGAAAGAGAATCTCAGGCCAATCTCTCTTATGAATATCGATGCAAAAATACTCAATAAAATTCTTGCCAACCGAATCCAAGAACACATCAAAACGATCATTCACCACGATCAAGTAGGCTTCATCCCAGGGATGCAGGGATGGTTCAATATAAGGAAATCCATCAATGTAATCCACTACATAAACAATCTCAAAGAAAAAAACCACATGGTCATCTCATTAGATGCTGAGAAAGCATTTGACAAAATTCAGCATCCTTTCATGCTAAAGGTCTTGGAAAGATCAGGAATTCAAGGCCCATATCTAAACATAGTAAAAGCAATTTACAGCAAACCAGTAGCCAGCATCAATCTAAACGGAGAGAAACTTGAAGCAATCCCACTAAAATCAGGGACTAGACAAGGCTGCCCTCTCTCTCCATATCTTTTCAATATAGTACTTGAAGTTCTAGCTAGAGCAATTAGACAAGAAAAAGAGGTCAAAGGGATACAAATTGGAAAGGAAGAAGTCAAACTATCACTATTTGCAGACGATATGATAGTATACATAAGCGACCCAAAGAACTCCACCAGAGAACTCCTACAGCTGATAAACGACTTCAGCAAAGTGGCCGGATATAAAATCAACTCAAGCAAGTCAGAAGCCTTCCTATACTCAAAGGATAAGCAGGCTGAGAAAGAAGTAAGAGAAATAATACCCTTTACGATAGCCACAAACCATATTAAGTATCTTGGCGTGACGCTAACCAAACAAGTGAAAGATCTGTATGACAAGAACTTCAAGTCTCTGAAGAAAGAAATTGAAGAAGACCTCGGAAGATGGAAAAATCTGCCATGCTCATGGATTGGCAGGATTAATATAGTAAAAATGAGCATCTTACCAAAAGTAATACACAGATTCAATGCAATCCCCATCAAAATCCCAACTCAATTCTTCATAGAGTTAGAAAGAGCAATTCAAAAATTCATCTGGAATAACAGAAAACCCAGAATAGCTAAAACTATTCTCAAGAGTAAAAGAACCTCTGGGGGAATCAGTATCCCGGACCTCAAGCTGTACTACAGAGCAATAGTGTTAAAAACTGCATGGTATTGGTACAGTAACAGACATGTAGATCAATGGAACAGAATTGAAGACCCAGAAATGAATCCACACTCCTATGGTCACTTGATCTTTGACAAAGGAGCTAAAACCATCCAGTGGAAAAAAGATAGCCTTTTCAACAAATGGTGCTGGCTCAGCTGGAGGTCAACATGCAGAAGAATGCAAATTGACCCATCCTTATCTCCTTGCACTAAGCTCAATTCTAAGTGGATCAAAGATCTCCACATAAAACCAGACACACTGAAACTAATAGAAGGGAAACTAGGGAAGAACCTTGAACATATGGGCACAGGGGAGAATTTCCTGAACAGAACTCCAATAGCTTATACTCTAAGATCAAGAATAGACAAATGGGACCTCATTAAATTACAAAGTTTTTGCAAGGCAAAAGACACCGTCAAAAAGACAAAGCGGCAACCAACTAACTGGGAAATGATCTTTACCAACCTTACATCCGACAGAGGGCTAATATCCAAGATATACAAAGAACTCAAGAAGTTAAACTCCAGAGAGGCAAGTAACCCTATTAAAAAATGGGGTACAGAGCTACACAAAGAGTTCTCACCTGAAGAATATCTAATGGCTGAGAAGCACCTAAAGAGATGTTCATCATCCTTAGTCATTAGGGAAATGCAAATCAAAACAACCCTGAGATTCCATCTCACACCAGTCAGGATGGCTAAGATCAAAAACACAGGAGACAGCAGTTGTTGGCGAGGATGTGGAGAAAGAGGAACACTCCTCCACTGCTGGTGGAATTGCAGGCTGGTACAACCACTCTGGAAAGCAGTCTGGCGACTCCTCAGAAAACTGGGCATGACACTTCCGGAGGATCCGGCTATACCACTCCTGGGCATATACCCAGAGACTTTACCTGCATGCAATAAGGACACATGCTCCACTATATTCATAGCAGCCTTATTTATAATAGCCAGAAGCTGGAAAGAACCCAGATGTCCCTCAACGGAGGAATGGATTCAGAAGATGTGGTATATTTACACAATGGAATACTACTCTGCAATTAAAAACAATGAATTCACGAAATTCCTAGGCAAATGGTCAGAACTTGAAAATATCATCCTTAGTGAGGTAACCCAATCACAAAAGATCACACATGGTATGAAGTCACTGATAAGGGGATATTGACCCAGAATCTCAGAATACCCTAGACACAATCAGCATATCAATAGATTTCTAAAAAGATGGAAGGAGAGACCCCTGGTCCTGGAAAGACTGGATGTAGGGGAACGCCAGGACAGAGTAATGAGAGGGGGTTGAACGGAGAAAAGAGGGAGGGAAGGGGGCTTATGGGACTTTCGGGGAGGGAGGAAACGGGAAAGGGGAAGTGATTTGGAATGTAAATTAAAAAAATAAAATAAAATTAAATTAAAAAAAAAAAGAAAAAAAAATTATGGATACAGTGTGATGTCTTATATGTATACATGCTATAGACAGATTAAATAAAGATAACATGCTGTCATCTCACCTTTTTATACTTTTGTGATGAGATTACTTAAAATCCTTTTCAACAATTTTGAGATATGCATTGTTACTAATAATTATCAACAGGGTATGAAACAGACTTTTCAAACATTCCTCTCTAATTAGAAATGAGTGACCTCTGACATCTGCCAGCCCTCGTGTCCTCCTGCTTCTGTGAGATGGCCTTTTTAGGCTCCATGCACACAGGCTATTATTCTGTCTGTACTTTGCACAAGTTTAGTTTGTCTTTCTTCTTGTGGTGCTATGATAAAAACAAGGGAATCTGGCTGCACCAGGAGTCATAGCACCTGCAGCTTACTGAGCTCACTGGAACCAGCAGGGATACAGGGCTCAGTGTCCCTACGTGTGAGGAGACAGGGTTAGGGGTACAGAGACTCAGACTCATTTCCCATGGACACTGGGGTTGTAACCATTACTTTTTAGTGTCTTCATGTGTACAAGTGCCCATTTGGCTCAAAACCTGAAATCATCATCTAAACTCTTGGGAAAACGTTTTTGGATGGGAGTGACAGAAAATCACCATCCACTAAGGTTTCACTCCCTGCACAGAGTGTGTTAGGAAGTGTGCGCTCAACCCCAGTTATTGCCAACAAAGAAAAGCCTAGATGGGCCAGTGAGGAGAGCTGATTTCAGCATACTAAGTAACTCTGCTGCCAAGTGGTTTCGGCATTGGTTTTACTATAGATAGTGTACCGTAACAGCAGTGATTCAGTTCACAGTGTGTTTGTGTACCCAGGAAGCACAGGCAGAGGCCCCCCTTAAAGCACCTAGCAGAAGCAAAGCTCCTTTCCCATGTTCAGGAAATCAAAGGCTCTTCTTGAATAAGCTCTGAATCAGAATAAGCCTCAACCCAAAAGGAGTTTTATTGCAGACTGATAATCTCCTAGGTTTATAATAAAAATGCTGACATAGCTTTAGCAACGGCATAACAAATGCAAGCCATAATGGTTGCCTGTCAGAAATTCATATTTATTTCCACTGTCCTAACAGATGTGTGTGGCTGCCTTTAAATTCTCCCCAAAAGTTAATTGCTTGTCTATCAAAAAGATAAATATCTTGTTTTAGACTGTTGGAATATTACATGTGGCAAGAAAAACCAATACTCTAGCAATACATCGTATCCAAAACTCATTTGAAGTATGAGAGCTTTACTCTCTCAAAGCATCAGGAAGCCACTAGAAGAAAACAGACAGACACTCCCACAGTCTTACACTGCACCGGGCACTATATCCAGACACTAACATTTGGATTACAGTACACCAATAAGGCTTGTACTACTCCTATAATATCTTTAAAATGAAAGTGATGTTCTTATTTTGAGAATATTCTTATATTCCTCTCCTGACAATCTCTTCCACTCAGAATTATTTATCTCCCTTTTCTTTGACTTTTCCTTGATAAGGTCTGCCTTCACTCCACTGATTCCTGTGTGTCCCTGTTGTGGTAGATTATTAAACAGTTTTGTCTCCCAGTGGGTCTCACACGCTCGCTACACCCACCCAAGAGCTATCTGATTCGTGACTGGAAGACACACTACACACACACGTGCATGCGCACACACACACACACACACACACACACACACACACGCCAGTTAATTTTAATATGCCTTGACTAGCTCAAAGACTGGGCAGTTCTATTCCTCCCGCAGCTAGCAAACATTCACCTCTGGTATCCCAGAGTTAATAGCCTTAAAAATCTATATTTCATCTCTGCTACCCCAAACACATTTAGGGAAGCAGACCGTGTGGCCACTTTCCCTGATTCTCACATGTTGGTGGGCCTTTAGGTCTGGTCTTTCTTCTTCCCTATCATGGCGACCTCTCTCCTTCCTTTCTCCCAATTCCTAACTCATGCAAATCTAAAGGTCCTGCCTCAGCCTACCTGCCCAGCCATGGGCCACGGACTCTTTACTGATCAACCAAAAACCAACTGGACACAAGGACCTTCAACATTTGGACATGCAGATTCCCAATTTTAGGGGCTGGATTAATTCAAAACATTAGAATCAATCCCCAAAATGTCCATATCTTTAATCATCATCAGCTCAAGACAATAGAGTCTCACCGTCTCAGGTTGACTTTTGGTGACCACTGAGTGTTCAGCACAAGGGTTATACCTATCTTGGCTAATAAGAATATTCTTATATTCTTGAAATAAGGTTTTACACAAAATGTGAACCTTTAACATATGTAGTCCAGTGCTTCCGAATCATAAATTCCTATGTATCTCTAGGTTATAGATATTGAGTTTTAAAAATGAAATAAACTCAAATTAAAAAGAAAATACCATCATATATTACATTGAGAAAAGTGCTAGCTTTACATCAGTAGTAATGGAACCAATAAGTTGGCCACATGCTTGTGGAAGAACGAAAGCACCTTGGTTGACATCCACTAAGACCAAGACAATAGCAAGGTGGACAAGTAGAACTCCAGTCAGAACCAATAGCTAGTCAGCAGACTGGTCAGCAGCAAACAGCACAATCAGAGATGGGCAAAGGGAGCTTCAGGCTCTCCAAGCAGGTCATCAGCATGTGAGTGCGCACGGCAGTATGTTAGTGACATAGTAGCATGTGAGTGCCCACCATCACTTCCCTAGTTGAGTCACAAGAATGTCTGCAGAGTATAGAACTCCTGAACTAGCTCAGGTCATAAAAATTCATCAGTGTCAATAGAAACTACCTGACTCTTTGTCTGATTTCTGCCATATGTCCTATGAGAAGCCTCTATACAAACACCTGATGGTTTTTCCCTGACCTACCAACCTCACTGTTTCTAGGTTTTTTATCTCACTTTTCCCTAATTTTCTCATAAGGTCAGCTTTCACTTCTGCCTAAGGTCGAGCTTTGATTACCATTGAGTGTGCAACACATGGATTATAACCACTTGCCCTAATAAAAGTCCCGTGACGGTCAAAGAGCTGTATCTCCATGTAGTAAGAATAAATATCATTTCAGGAACATTTCTCTGCCAGATAGACATGCAGGCACTGCCATATTACATTGTGTTGAAAAATGAAATTCTTACTGTAAAATTCCTGAAAACATTGAAACTGGGCAAGACGTCATTGTAAAGGCCATTAGACATACTCTAAGGATAAGTCAGACCTTATGCACAACAGTCTAAGTAGAGTTTACTTATCAATCTCCTGTCCGTGTTTATATGTGTTCATTTATATACACATCCATTTGCACATTTGTACATAAATGTGAAGGCCAGAGGTCAATATTATGCTGTTTTCTCAATTGGTTTCCACCTCTTGTTTAAAGACATGGTTGTTCACTGAACTTGGAATGACAGGCTCCACAGTACTGACTGGCCAGCAAGCCCTACCTTTCCTTCTGTTTCTCTGCCTTCCCAGTGCTGGGATTATAAGAACGTACCACTATATAGGCAGTGGTTTTATGTGTGTCCTGGGAATTGAATTTAGGTCCTTCTGTTTGCAAAGCAAGCACTTTACCATTGGAGCCATCCCTGAGCCCATGTTCTTTGAACTCTTTTAAAATCATAAATTCCCTGAACCTTTACTCAATATTCCACATTTTAATTCCGCTCTTCCCTCATGGCACTTTGCCAAACATCACTACCATTACAGGAACAAAGAAAACATTTTCTGTAAATGAAGAGAAGGATGGGCCTCCCAGAATTCCTTAGTGGCCTCCTTTGTAAATGTATATAAAAGTACAAGGCAAATTGAGCCATGGAATAGCTCAATGCAGATATGCTCCGCTCAGTGGTGACTGGGCAAAAGTCATTTAAGAAAAGCATTTCTTAGGAAACTATACACCAACTTTAGATTCTATACAGATTCATGAAGATCTCATTTTCTTCATAGTTAGCTTCTATGATAAACTAATAGGGAGTAGCAAGCATGGCCTTTTAGAATTAACCATTCAGAGTAATTAATAATATTTGAAAAACTTTTAAGTAGTGGTTAATATTATAAGAAAAGTTATAGCTAATACAATAAATAGTTGGATAAATCTTTAAGGGAGTGAGAAGCTCTGTAGCCAAGGCTTGCCTTCGACTGTCTAAGTAGCCCAGGCTGAATTCAAATCTGTAATCCTCTCAGTTCACCCTCCACTGTGCTGAGATTACAGATGTGTCACTACAACTGGCAAATGAAAACTATGACCAAGCTTTGTATCTGTATATTCTCAGGTTTTTCTACTTACAAAAATAATAGGCACATGAGAAGTAACCATGGGGGCAATATCTCCAGTTCTTTGGCCTTTTCTATTTATACAAAGACACATATGGTATAGATGGGCAAGCTGGCAGGATAAACTGTACCTGATACAAATGTAAATGGAATCTCCATGCCCATTCTATTGCTTCCTGTGTCACAGAGAAATGGCATTCTTCATATGGTCTTCGTTCAATACGACCACATCGTATTCTTCATTCTAAGCATGTTCTACAGTTCACTTCATACCTCACAATAAGGATGTCTTCTATCTATATTTTTATAAACATAAAGTTGGTATTTATATATGTAAAGATAGCAATAACTCCATATATTGTCCTAAATATATGCTATTTCTCAATTGACTTTGCACAGTGCCTCTGGCTTCTCTCCTATGGAAGATGAGGAATTGACGGTAATTACGCCTACTCCCTCATTTTTTTCCTACTCAGCCTCATGACGTTTTCATTTAAAATCTATTTTAGACCTCCTAGCTCCTGTGTCTAACTCAAAGTACCTGCATCTTTTGTACATTTGTAAGCTCCACATCAACCCCAGCTTCCATGCAAATGAGGACCTGCACATGGGTTTTGCATTCTCCTGTGATTGTTAATTTTCCCCTCACAATGACATAATGACTTAGACTTTTTGTACAATTTGATTTTAAAACTTAGAATTCATGGGAGCAACATTTCTAGTATTTGACTACTGAGTATTATTTGCTGCAGAAGCACAACATAATTAACCCCTTTGGGAGAGGAATTTTATTCAACACTACAATGCTGCTACATATTAGAGGATTTTTCAAAGTTATAGGCTTTTGTAGACTATCTTTTAATATCCTCTTCATTTTCTAGATTTCTTCTAGATTGTTCTTAATGTGCCACAACTTTCCTCTTTTCTTATAACATTCTTTCACTCATAACATTTTTAAATTGTCAAACTCTGTAAATGTTCATATAGACATTCTTTATCAATCCATGTGTTTCCCTTGGTTGTGATTAAAGGCAGAATACAGAACTCTAGATTTATTTCCCCACAAGCATTTGATGACATTGTGTTGATGCTGAAAAAGCTGATATTTTCTGACTTTCATTACTTCATCGAATATCTTTTTTGTTCCTTAAAAGCTTTTAGCAACTTCTTTATCTTGAGAACTCTAAAGTTTTACCAAGATATGTCTACCCAACCTTCAGACTTATTCATTCTACTTGCCAGCGTCTGATAACCAAAGAAGGTGGTAGTTTGAAGGCAGTCATGCCATTTGGCTTGTGCATATCTCTGCTGGAGCGCTTGCACGTGCTTTGGTGCAAAGGACAAATAAAATGAGAAGAAACTTAAAAGGATCTGCAGATTAAAAGCCTTGCTCTTGCTGCTCTTATAAATCTGCTACCAAGAGAACAAACTGAGAATATCAGGACAGAGGCACTCATGGCTCAGTTCCATCTGTCCAATCAGCCCACCAGGTAAGCCAAAGCTCTGTGAGAGTCCACTTTGTAATAGCTAATCTCCAGACACTCCTCTACTGCACAGTGACATGAATTCATTCAGATGAGACTAGTGAGAGGATTCAACCAGCCACAGCACAGACACGTAACCTAAGGAAACAATGTTGTTAAAGACACCAAGGTTCAAAGTTATGTGTTAGTGATGGAAGGGACTGACACTCACACTCATTCTCTCTCTCTCTCTCTCTCTCTCTCTCTCTCTCTCTCTCTCTCTCTGTCTCTGTCTCTCTCTCCTCCCCCTCTCTTTCTCTCTCTCCTTTGTGTGCGTTTGTGTGTGTGTGTGTGTGTGTGTGTGTGTGTGGTGAGTGCATATAAGAACCTGAGGTCAACACATGGTACCATTCCTCCTCAGATACTACCCACCTTACTTCATTAAAACAAGGTTTCTCACTGGCTTGGAATATGAACTTGCCAATTAGGTAAGGATGACTGGCCAGCAATAACCAAGGATACACCTGTTCTCCTCATCCCAGTAGCAAGATCACAAGCTCATGCCACCGTGCCCAACACTTTGTAAATGAGTTCTGGGGAATCAAATGAGTCCTCATGTTTACATGCCAAGAACATTATAAACTGAGCTATTCCCTAACACTAGAAGATTCTTCTAGCTTAAAAACATATTTTGCCATTAAATTATATTTTCTCCATTTTATCCTCTTTTTTTTTGTACTAATCAGATGTTCAATCTACTAACTCTACTTACAATTGCCCTTAAACTGTTTTATTTTCCAGTATTGTTGTTTTTCTGTTTTATGTATTGGGAGTTAGTCTTTAAATAATTTGAAGATAAAAATCAACCTAGACTAAAAATATCCCTTCTATGTATCAGTTGGTGTCAGGATTTTCTACTTCAGTTATCATACTTTTAATTCCTAAAAATTTTATTCTGATTGCTTCTTTTCATGATAGTCTTTTGTAGCTATTATATTCTTTTGCATTCTGCCAAGGGTACCAATTAGACATCTCTTAAGTTCTCTAGTGTTCTATTGATCATATTTACATCATTATCATTCAGTTGCCCTTTTTGTACATCTATGCAGTTTTTATTTAGACTTTTAGCACCCCTTGACCCTCATAATCCTGCATACATTTTAAAGGAAGAAAAATATGTTAATTAACATATTTATTAATATGAAATAACATAGTAGTCACCCATACTGCTTCCTTTAGAGTCTGTAATACGATATTGAAAAGGGCTTCTTCCCGTTGCACACACTAACCTACAGCAGCAGTGGCTGTCTGTACAAGACCTAGCCAGATCATGTCCGACCCCAGAGGGGAGAGGGGCTCCAACCCCACTCCTAACTAAGGAGCTTTATACATCTGAGGCCTAAAGGGTCCATACAGTCCTGGGAAGAGCAACCATTCTGCAGTGGATGGTCCGACATGCACGACTCTCTGAGCAGGGCAGATAGGACTGTATGGCTTAGTTAAAAGGGAGAGAGGACACAAAGTGGAGAAGTCGGGAGGAGGTAAGAAAGTGGGAAATGGATCTAAGATACTGTCTCATGGGTATTCCAACTTTGAATATATTCAGAGGAATAAATTAAAATAAACTCAGAGGAAATCCAGAGTCTGAAGGAAGTACAGGGTAACACGTTAAGGCCAAGAACACAATTCATGGAGACTATCAAAGACCTAAGATCTAGCATAGAGGAAGTTACTGGAGAATGTCATTGTCTGGCAGGGTTCAGAGACAAGAACAGAAGGCACGTAAGGCAGAGAGCGAGAGTCATATATTGTCATTCATCTCTTTAGTTTTGTACAGTCCCATAGCCTGCTACTTCCCTTTCACCCCAGCTCCTCCTCTTTACCTTTGCCTTTGTTTTCATGTTTTATGCTCACATATGATTTTGTGTGACTTTTTCTGAAAGATCTGATTTGGAAGACATAAAAGAAGCAATGACCAGGAAGAATTCAAAAGTAAGATCTACAACAGAAATAACTAGACTAAAGACAGGCGCACTTAAGAAATGAGTCTATACTTATATGGGGCAAGGGAAAGGAATAATTCTAGAGACGATAGAAGACAGCTATCCTATGTGAGCACTTAGCATGTTCTCTGAGCACTTCGAGTGTCCTAACATGGGTACAGGCATGTCATTAATTATTTAAGGATCACATGAAAGTGTGCACTGTTATCCCAGACTTATAATCAGGAAATATTAGAGAGGTTTATTGAAGTGACATCTCTGTGAAGTAGGAGGCAAAGCCATTTGTCCTGACAGAATTAGCAGCCAAGTGGAAATGGCAAGACCCTTTACTCAGTGAACAAATAATACTTCCTAGAAAACTAAAAATAACCATTGAAAGTGTTCCACAACTACTTTATCGAAAAAGTAAGTTAGAGTGTTCTCTTTTTGGGAATATCTCAACAACCTTCATCGAACTAGTTCGCTTAGTTTGTACAAAAAGTCCAAGGAATGCCTAATAAGGCCTTTGGTTTTGGAAAGAGACAGGAATAGACTTCAGACTGCTGTGACTTTCATCTATCCTCTGATGTTTAAGTAGTGAAGTCATTTCTAAGAGACAAATGTAACTGAGTAACTAAGTGTAACTAAGCATCTCCTAGTATGTTATAAGTAGTTTACTATGAAAAAGCTGTATGTTAGAAATATTTAATCAAATTAGTTCTTTAATTATTTTAGGACCATTGTGGATAATGATTCCCTAATGAAGGCAGGGCAGGGATAATTTGGCATTTCATTTCAGCGCTTTCTGCTGCTCCAAGAGTAATTCAAGAAAATAGTTAGCTATTGTCTTTCACCTATAGATTAAAATGTGGCCTATACAATGCCAGGTGTATATATATATATATATGTATGTTTGTATGTATGTATGTGTGTGTATATATATATATAAATTACATGTTAGCTGAGTTCATAATAAATTGATTAAGTCATTCAAGCACTGAGTAAACTAAGGAAAGGTCCAAGTTGGCATTTGTGTGTAACTAATCCTTAATGCGTGACCAATGGCCTGTTAGTCCTTGTGGTAACCCCACAAACTGCTGCAGGTCTTCCAGCTGCTCCTTATGATTAAGTGCATCATGTTTTCCTTAGACATTTTGCTCCTCTTTTCATGCATTAACAAATAGTATACATATCTGAATATAATCTATTTTAAAAGATTGGGTCCTCAACACACATACTTGAAAAACTAACAATGACTTACATTTATGTTAATTTTATCTACCTGATAACATTTTCATCAGATTCTAATACTATAACTTTTATTTCAACGTTTTAAAACTTTTCATCAAGCCGGGCAGTGGTGGCGCACGGCTTTAATCCCAGCACTTGGGAGGCAGAGGCAGGTGGATTTCTGAGTTCGAGGCCAGCCTGGTCTACAGAGTGAATTCCAGGACAGCCAGGGCTATACAGAGAAACCATGTCTCAAAAAACTTAAAAAAAAAAACAAACAAACAACTTTTCATCAAAGTCCAGAAGTCTGAAGCATGAAACACAGTGGACAGGCATTAAGAATTTTAAGAGTTCCTGATACAGAAAACCATTAGCCCTGCCCCCCCTTTGAAAAAGATTTATTTTATGTATATGAGTACACTGTAGCTGTCTTCAGACACACCGAAGAAGGGATCAGATCCCATTACAGATGGTTGTGAGCCACCATGGGGTTGCTGGGAATTGAACTCAGGACCTCTGGAAGAGCAGTTAGTGCTCTTAACCACTGAGCCATCTCTCCAGCCCCCCAATTAGCCATTTTAAAATATCAATTTCATACATATCTAATGTAGCACATATGCCTTAAACAGTATTAGAACCAGTATTTGTCTTGTAAAACTGGAGAGAGGGGTTCAGTCGGTAAAGTGCTTATAACCATGATACCCCAAGTTTGACTACCAGGACACATCTAAAAATCTAGGTCTGCTGGTGTGTTTTTGTAATCCCTGAACTGGGAGGCAGGACCAGGAGGATCTATGGCCTTTCTGGCACATTCCAGAAAACAAGAGACTCATGGGGTATGGAGGAGAGAAAAGTGAAGGGTGTTTAGGGAATGACACCCAAGAGTGTCCTTCGCTTCCACATATATGCACATGAACTCACCTTTGCATCCATAGACATACAGAGCAATTAAAAAAATTATTATAGCTTTCAAGTGCACACAGTTAGATGTTTTAAATTATATAAAATTGAAACTGAAGTATCTAAATCTAATAAAATGTTGACCTCTAGCCATTATACCACTGGTACATTCCCGAAGCCCAGTGTAAACTCCTACTACACTAGGACTACAATCAACCTATCATGTTCATGAGCCATGCACAATGGTCTCACCCTTAGGTGCAGAAAACTCTTGCTGGAATTAAAGATGCACGCAATTCAGTCAGATAATTGTCCCATTCTCATGCAGACATCAATTCGTCACCTCAGTCACATAGTAATAGTAGATAAAAAGACAAAAATGTACTGTTGGTGGAAAATACTTGATTGGCATGTAAAAGGTTCTTTAAACAACTGACTATAAATTATTCCTTCATTTTATAACTGTCTTCCAAAGGCAGCAAGTTTTCTTCCTACAGATGCTTCAGCAAAGCTAGCACTGATTCCTTTGGTTTCCCAGGCTGCCCAACCTGTTAAGGAATCTCAGTGATTACAATTCTCTTACAACAAACCCAAGTCCGAGAGTCTCTTCCAACATCAGCCTCTGTGCTTGAGTCTGTAAAGCACACTGGATGTGGCAGAGGTGATCACTGTCTAAACTGTTTGTATGACCTGACTTTTGTCTGGGGAGGCCAGGCTACAGTGGTGCAGACATATTGTGTCTACGAGAGATGTCCACTGTTACTCTAGCGTGTAGCACTGACATTCAGAGCATTCAGAGGCAAATGCGTCTACTTATAATCTTATAATACTGTGTCTTTTATAGTTAATGACCTTAGTTTCTACCATCGTTATCATAAGACATCATCAGACTGTGAACATGATAGTCTTTACAATTGTATTTTTCAACCAGACCCCCACATTTATGATTTGAATTAAAAAAAAATGCTCTCCCACCACAGTTGCGAGGTTGTAATGTAATTATCATAACCAATGAATAGGAGTAAAATTTAATCTGAAATAGAGTTTTATAAAATCACATCTATAGTTGAAAGGGAATTTGGTCAAATTGACTAGTATAACTTGGGGAATTATAGTTACCTATCCTCGAGTGCTTCTGATACAATTCTTGATTTTTCCAACACTCCACTCAAATACAACAGACCTCATAACACCAATGAACTTACTTATTTGAAAAGAACAGTATTCTGCTATGTGCAATGTTTCTAGAGCAAAGAAAAACTTAATAATCGAGTCATCATGATAGGAGTCAGGCCACCTGAGAGGAACTGTTTGATTATAGTCCATATAAAGCTGTAGGCCAATCTATAGATTTAATACCAAAATGAAATTGTAACTGTCAACAATCACAGAGAACCTATTATCTTTACTACCTCTGTTATGGAACCAGTCTTTCCAGCAAGAATCGGCAAAACATTCCCTATAGTTCTAAAATTCCAAACAACAGGCAGACATACGGCAGCTGACAAGAGAGAGAGCTAAACACCGTCTAGGACTAGGACTTGGCTCCGACCTGCAAATCTACTGACATTCATTGGATCTACTTAGAATAGACTTGTTAACCTTGACCTTATATAAAGATACTCTTCTTTTCCCTACTAACAACCAACACAAAAGAATTAAAGAAGAGTACTTTAATTAAAACTTTAAAATATAGCAAATTTGATAAATGGTGTTATTAGGTAAACTTGTTTTCACAATTTAATTTTAGAACTATCTCTCTATATATATAGATAGATAGATAGATAGATAGATAGATAGATAGATAGATAGATAGATAGATAGATGTGTGTGTATATATGTATGTATATACATACATACATACATATACATACATACATACATATACATACATACATATACATACATACATACATGTTCATATGGGTGTTTGTTCATGTGTGATAAGTGTGTATGAATGTGTACACAAGTAGAGAGAAGAGGACAATGCCCAGCGTCTTCCTTGATTTCTCCCCCACATTACCTTTTGGTACAGGATCTCTATGAATGTGCAGCTCACTGGCTTGCAATTCTAGCCTGTCACTGTATTTTGAGAATTCTTATGTCTCCAACACTCTTGCCCTCCAGCCACCATGTCACTTTTACATGGACACTGAGTCATTTTCATAATTTCTATAAAAGTCACAGATTTAAACCACTTGCTCTTATATTCACTTGTTTTTTAGGCATCTAGTTCCAATTAGGTTTATGCAGATGTAAAAAGTTTCTCTATGACTAGAGCCTTGAAAGACTGAAATGCATCGAGTAGTCAAAGGAGAGTCTGGAGAAAACATCTCTGAAGCCCCGAGCTGTGAGCTATGCAAAGCACGGTGAGCAGAGGTTCCTGTAAATTCCTTTACAGTTTTGTCCTTGTGCTCTGACACACAGTTCTCAACTTGTCCACTTTAATAACATAGGGGGCTAGGAACTCCTGTCTGTAAGGAGCTCATTACCTTCACGTCTGTGAAAGAAAACAACGTTATGCCATAGTCTCTTAAGATTCACACTCTTGAGAGGTACAATATGTCTATTTCTCGGATGTATCAAGAATTTGGATTCAGTGACCCCAAAAGGATTCGTCCCTAGCTTCCCATGCTTCTTCTTTATCAACTCATTAGAAAGGATCTTGTCTGAAACTTCCTTATCAATTCATTGTTCTACTTTCTGACTTTGTCTACCTTTGATAGACCCCAAGAATACAAGGGAACTCTAAACTTCAGGCTCTCTAAAATCTGATACCTAGGGCATTGTATTAGTTTGGGTTTTATTGCTGTAAACAGACACCAATGACCAATGCAAGTTTTATAAAAGACATTTACTTGGGGCTGGCTTACAGGTTCAGAGGTTTAGTCCATTGTCGTCAAGGCAGAAGCATGGCAACATCCAGGCAGGCATGGTGCAGGAGGAGCTGAGGGTTCTACATCTTTATTCAAAGGAAGCCAGAAATGGACTGGGCATCTTCATTCATCTAAGAGGAAGATCTCTAAGCCCAACCCTACAGTGACACACTTCCTCCAACAAGACCACACCTTCTAATAGTGCCACTCCCTGGGTCAAGCATATATAAACCATCACAGGCATCATGGCCACCATCTTCCCAACCACCCTATTGTGTTACTAGGTCCAGAAAGATGACTACCATCCTAGCTCTTTCTCTTTTGTTTCTTTCTTACCATTGCCAAACAAATGCCAAAAAATTTCTCAGAAACATTAAGCCTATAGTTATTCCATATAGGGTTTCATGGTGTCCCGAACTCTCACAAACAAAGCACAGGTGTCCCGGCTTGCTCTGCCAGGTATTCCATACCGGCTACACATCCTGTCTTTTACACGCATGCATATTTTGACTTTGCTCACTAAAGTAAGTGGAGTTTGATGGTCTTACTGTACATCTTCTGGATTCCTGCTGCCAACAATATTCTTAAATAAGAAAAAAGTTTATCTAGAATTATTCTTCCAGAACAAACTATTTGGGTTTCTTTACTTAAAACTTGCCCCTAGTGTACCTACAGGACCAATCTCAGCAAATGTTCCCTACATTTTTAGGCCTGCTGCAGTATAATCATCAAAGATGTAAAATCATGACAGTGAACATTCACCAAGGGTTTCCCATGCTCAGTAACCATAAGGAAATGAATTAGATGTGGAAACTAGTTAGAACTTAAAAATGAAGAGCTAAGTGCTTTAAAAGCATTGCATAAAGTAATTTGGAGAAGTGATTGCTGACTGAGATATGAAATGGGTTAAAGCTTAATAGCACAATAAATCATAATCTTTATATTACCTTTTTGGCCAGCAGAAATTATATGTACCTTACTAGATAAAAAGCCATGTGAACCTGCTGTTGTACAAAGCTATGTAAGTCAACAAATAGAAAACCAAAGGGGTAAACACCTTACTGAATAGAGGAACATGAGTATTCCCTCTCTGTTTCCATGTTTCAGAAAATGTTTCTGATAATCTGACCCCCTCTAATTATAAAAAAAAAATGCCAAAGATTTTCTTCAAGACAAAGGCCTACTTCACTACACTTGCTTTACTTAACCCCAGAGACACTGTGCTACAAGGTGTTCCAACCCAAATCCCTGATTCTACAGTACAGGCAGCCGTGAGAAGCCACAGATGATCTTCTACTTGGAGTTTTAATAGGAAATCCGGATTGGTTGTTTAAATCTCTGATTAGAACTGCAAGCCCAGGACACAGTCTCCAGATCATTCCAACCCTCTCTGCCTATGCATCTGGTCATGCTTCTCTTCTTAAAGCCTCCACGTTGTGTAGGAACTCTACTGTGGTAGACCACAGCATCTATGAAGCTGGTGCTCTTGGCTTCTTAGGATTTTATACAATGAATCCATGTATGGTCTTGTATGCAGGCTTCAAAAGTAGGCACCTTTTCTTTTAAAGTGGGCTTTTAATAACTGATTAAGCAAGAATCATTATTAGATGTGACACTGATTGTGCAATTGATTCTTCTAAACATTCTGGTAAATATCTAGATTCTCGTTTGTTTTATCTGGTCTTCCAATCTTATTTTATTTTATTATTATCCCTTAGAAGCCTATTTGTTTTCTTATGAGAAACAGGAAGGGCACCCCCTCCAGATGGGAGGGGAAGGGGGAAGGACTGGGAGAAGCAGACAGAGGGGAAACCATAATCAGTACATACTGTGTGAGAAAAAAAATCTAGTTTTAATAAAACAGAAAAAAAATCAAGATTCTTATTATTATCCAAATTACTATAATACCTAGTGGAGTCACAATCTATGAAATATTTGTTTCTGAGCTATAAGGATTCATGTAAATCAGAATATTATAAAACACTTCATTTCAGGTTATCTGAAACTACAGAATGGTGGCTAATGTGACCATTAAGAACTGTGGAGCCAGGTAGTTCTGACAGCATCAAATAGGAACCCCAGCTCAGCTGCCCTTAACCATCATCCAGGCTTCTATGTGCTGCTTCAGAAAGGCTCTGGTAGGAGACGGAGGTGAGAGCTCAGAGGTCCCTCAGCCCTCAGCCCTCAGCCCTGTGCACTGTCCAAGCAGGACCTGCCTCGCAAATACGGGCTTTTGGCTGAAGGGGGAGAAATTCATAGTGTGGCTAAAGGTTCTAAAACTACCTTTTTTTTCATGGTTATTTTTTTCTGTTTTAAAATTCATTGCTGGTGTTACACATGTATGCAGTGAAGCGTCTTCTCAGCTCTCCCCTGACTCTCCTTTGTTGTGGTGGCACATTCCTACTTGATCAGCACTGGAGGCAGAGGCAGGAGGCTATCCTGGGTGTTTTGTTATTCCAAATGAATTTGCAAATTGCTCTTTCTAACTCTATAAAGAACTGAGTTGGAATTTTGATGGAGAATGCATTGAATTTGTAGATAACTTTCGGCAAGATGGCCATTTTTACTATATTAATCCTGCCAATCCATGAGCATGGGAGATCTTTCCATCTTCTGAGGTCTTCTTCTATTTCTTTCTTCAGAGACTTGAAGTTCTTGTCATACAGATCTTTCATTTGCTTGGTTAGACTTAAGTTATTTTATACTATTTGTGACTATTGTGGAGAGTGCCATTTCCCTAATTTCTTTCTCAGCCCATTTATTATTTGTATAAATTTGTATAAATTATTATTTGTCCTTCTTTATTTGCTCTGTTAACCACGGCACAAGTTTGCCATTTGAAGAAAAGCCATTTTCTGTTTTTAAATTACTGTAGCATTTGGCAGGCAAGTTTTCACGAGCTCCTTGTATTTACTTGTCTTGGCATAACCCTATCCACATCAAGCAAACGTTAGCAAAATTTAACACATTTTACTATTCCTTTTTATACTTAGATATTAAAGCAAAGCAAACAGCATGCACTCCCTTGAGTGCTCTGCAACTTGCTAGCCACATTATCTTCTGCCATTTTCTTCAGTTATTGAAGCAAACTAGCACGTAAGGACAAAGCACACACCTTTCATCTTTATATTTAACAAAGCACTTAAAAGTTGTGTTCCCTCTCCCCGCTGTTCCTAGTGATGCATAAGTTATAACTTTTTAGCAAATATAATAGCACCTATTTTATAGAGAAAGCTGAGTGAGAGATAATTGAGAACGGTCTGTCATATACAACATTCTTAAAGACTACCAAGACTCACGTAGCAGTAAAAGCTCACTTTCCTAAAGCTACATGAAATCCTTTCACGTTTTATTTTTTATTCCTGTTTCTTTGAGATAGGGTCTCATGTAGCTAGTTTGGCCTTCAACTCACTGTGTACTGCTGAGAGTGCAAGAAAGTGCTACCATTCCTGTCTAAAACTATCTTAAAGTAAAATAAACAAACAAAAAGACATATTCATTAATATAAAACCATTAAAATGAGAACTGAAAGAATACAATTTTTAAATATGATTAGTACTATTTTAATATTTGGTTGGACTCAAGTTCACCAGACATCGAAAATATTTTGTTAGCTTAGTTTAATATTAATTAAAAATCTCAAATTACCTTAAGATGTTGAAAATTTGCTTAAGCAGAAGATAAATATTATTACTGTTATAAAATCATTGGTCAAAATTATGATTTAAAATAGTTGGCAATATTTTCTGTTGGGCATCGGTGAGCTTAGCTCACCGCCCCCATGAGCTGTTGGCACAGGTTTCCTGAGAGCGGAGCATCCTGCGGCTTAGCTTGATTTCTGTCTTCCCGCCTGGTGTGGTAGGGACGCCAGGTGCCTGACCTATGGCTATGATTGTTTTTTCCTGTTGTTTTTCACCCGGTCTCTAGTATATATTGCTGGTTCCTCAGTAAAGTTTTGGCATTCTCACCAGAATGACCTGAGTCTGTGTTTTCTGTTAATCCCCAAGGCCTACGCCCGATACTCAGTACCGTGGCGGCGCGGACACCATCAATTTTCTAGTCTATGACATTATTTATTAGTATGTCAAAATAATTAAAAATACAGATTGTTTATTTCAAGGAAATAAAACAAAATGGTAAATTTTATAGAACGTATAACTTTGAGTTAAACTGAAATTTTAGTGTGCTTTACAAAACATATAATGCTAGGAAACTGCTCAAATGTAAAGGTAGTCAAAAATAAGTCTTAAGAAATCTATCAATTTTTAATTCATCATACAGCAATTGGTTTAATTTGATTATAATCTAAAGACAATTTATGAACGTTGTGTAGAAATCTCTAGACATTTCATCCTTTTCCATAGGAAAAGCTGGGAATGAGAAGTACGTGCATTTTTTTCTGTTCTGCCTTCCAATTAAATGTGTACATGTGACCTGAATTCTAGCTACATTTACATTTGACCACTCAAATTATTAAATATAGTAGAGAATATATTTATCTTTTTTATTACTCCTTGCATTTGGCCTAAGCAATTTAAATGGAATGCATAAAAATTTTAAGATCCATATTCACAGATACTATAATCCATATATTATTCAGTGATCATACATCCTATAATTAATAAAACAAAAAAATCATATGTAAATTATGTTTATTATAAGTATTAAGACCTCAGATTATGTTCTAAGACTGTAGTAGACTTTTCACAAAAACGACTAAAAAAGAAACAATTTAAAACTCCAAGTCCACAAAATCAAGATGAATCTTTGCATATGTCCCATTTTTCTAACCCATTATCTTTGAGAGACCAGGCCTAGTAATAGTCCTATAACCTCAGTGGACTTGAGAAGCTGAGGCAAGAAGATCAGCAACAGTCTCCCTTCTCCACCATCACCACCACTGTGGGCAAGCTCAGCCTCAAAAGTGGGATGCAACACACACACACACACCTGCATACATATACATGCGCACACACACAATTAAGAACTTGACCACATTCTGATCTTGCAAGGGTTTGGTATCCGTGACTAAGAGCAACAGCAATATTACTTTTTTTGGGGGGGGCAGAGGGGGGTTGAAACTGGCAAGACAACAATCACTCTGCTTTCTTCTGTTCACAATGTAAAGCTCATTCTAAGCCTAGTCTCCTGAAATATGTACCTGAAATCAGAGAAAAAAAAATCTGTCAACATTACTATTGGCTATATTTGGTGTTCATTTTTATGCAGAAGGGCCCATGTGTGTATACACACACGTACACACTCATACATACAAACTCTACTTATGGGAAGAGTAAGAAAAATAAGCACCTCAATTTATGCAAATAAAGTCAAAGAGTTTCGTGGGCATTAGAGCAAAGTACCCATGCAGAGTCTGAATAAAATTCTATTACAATAACAGAAAAATAATATTTCTAAATTGACTTTTTAAAATTTCAATTGCCACTAATAAACTACTAAAAGCAGATGTCCAACTCTATTCTCATAAAACTTTATATTCTCAACACAGAATACAAGCTTTTTTTAATACTTATGTTGGAATATTTTATATTGAGATCTTAACCTGGGCACTATTGACATTATGGGCTAGGTAACTCTAGGTTTTGTGGCTGAGCTGTGTACCAATTCTTTGTAGCCTTGCTGATTTCTACCCACCAGAACAGCACCAACCTTCCCTCATTGCATCAAGAACATCTTCAGATACTGCCAATGTCTTCTAGGAGAAAACCTAGCCCTGGTTGAAAAAGACTTGTTCAGCTTGTAAATTTTAGTCCATCTTCCAGGTAAACCCAGACAGGAGCTCTAGTAGGACATTGGAGGCAGAAACTGAAGCAGAGAGCATGGGGCAACACTGCTTATTGGCTTGCTCCCAGGCTCATATTCAGCTACCTATCTTGTACAACCCAGGTCCACCTTCTTAGGACTGGTACTACCCATAGTGGACAGGCCTTTGCACATCATTATCAATTAACAAATTTCCCCACAGATATGACCCAAAGTCAATCTGATGGAGGTATTCAATACGTCAATTGAGGTTCACTCTTTAAAATTAAGTCCTGTTGACAACCAAGATTAGCCATCACTACATTATTCATGGTTAGTAGATATACCAGAATCCTAATGACTAAGAAGCACCTTATTGTTGAGATTACTTAAAAATGTCTAAAAGATTTAAGAGCTTTATATATTCATCACTCAATTGAACAACTATTTTAAGCACAAGACAGTGAAACACTTCAGAGATCCATGATCTGTGATTTGGCATTGCTTCTGGAATTGTTTCTTTTAAAGATTATATGCAATAATTTAAAAGTAAAACCAAAATATTTTAGCCCTCAATGTTTGAAGGTATTTTATGACTAACAATTTGAAGAGAAGTATGAGATGCTTACTCTAAAGAATTCCAATTATAGAACTGAAAAGGATTTTTAAAATCAATTACACACACACACACATGCACACACTTCCTGTGATCAAAAAGTACATAGACACACAGTTCACTACAAAGTATTGCAGAGACAACACAATGTTGATCACCTCTGTATAGTGTTTCCTTTAAAGTATCTTTTGGAGGAGCGGTCAAAATGAATATTAATATTCACCAAAGATAAAACTTTTGTACTGTCTAATAAGAAAATGATTATTTTTCCATACAAAATAATGTTCTGACCTTTTAATAATTAAATCCTTTTAAGTTACTTTTGTCAATTTTACATTATGCCAATATAAACATAGATAATTAGACAATTCTATTGATTTTTTAGTGGGGTAAATTTGAAGGTTTTATTTTAAATTTATTGAAAATGTTCCACAAGTTAGAAATACAAACTATGCCGGGTAGTGGTGGCCCATGCCTTTAATCCCAGCACTTGGGAGGCAGAGGCAAGCAGATTTCTGAGTTTGAGACCAGCCTGGTCTACAGAATGAGTTCCAGGATAGCCAAGGCTATACAAAGAAACCCTGTCTCAAAAAACAAAAACAAAACAAAACAAAAAAGGAAATACAATCTATATTAATGGCCTTGGTCATTATATATTGGTCACACTACACTTGTATGCACGTAAACAGCTGACTCCATATTTCCTGACTAGAAGCACAAGCAGATCTGCACGGAAGCAGAGGTACAGGTTGACCATATGGGCGAACGTTCAGGAATGTCCTTAGTAGCCCCTTGCTAAGTAGTTGTACCTCAACATTTTACACAGGGCCTTTGTCACCAAACCCATCCAGCAACACAGACTAAAGGTGCAAATACTGCACAAATGGCTTATCTCCTCGACTTCTTAAGAATTTATAACAAGAAAAAATATAGTACTTAATACTAATTAGCAAATAAAGAAAAAATATACTTTTCTCCTTAGCCTTTATAACTGTTCACATTTAAACGAATAAGTTGCAGCAGTCTGAGAATTACTTTAATTTTATGGTTATAATTGGTAAAAAAGGAATTATAAAGAGCCCCTTTGGAATTCAATCATAGAAAAGGAAGATTCAATTACTTAGAAGGTCTTTGGAGTTGTGAGATAGATAGCCAGAAATGAGAAGCAGACTTGGGTCATCATTAACTGTAATCCCATACGGCATTTCCTCCTCCAAGCTTCTGCTACAATCCATTTGCATAGAATATGAGCTACAAACCAATAATTACAAATACACATACACCCACAAATGAGAGATAACTAGGCTGAGTGAAATGTAAACTGACTTTTAATTATTCATTAATAGTAATTTGGGATATTAGTAGCATGACACCATGCTCTCTTCAGGGTCCTTGTACACTAGAAATTTACCTTACAGATTAAATTTATTTATAAAAATGTATGTTAGGGCTGTACTGTATAAATTCATGTTGATTAGGTTAGAGGTCAATATCAGCCTTTACTTTTCTAAATTCGAATCTACATTCAGGAATTAAATGTAACAGAGTAGATTGTATATCAGACTAGTGCCCAGTATATAGTTAGCATTCACTAATGATTGCTATTTATAAACAGTTACCCTCCTGGCAACTTTCAGCTATGCGTGCATGAGTTAATTTAGGAATATGAACTCATTCAGACTACACAGAAGCACAGAGGTACTGGGTACTTTTAAATTAAATAGGCTCTCATGAAAAACTGCACAATGAGTTTCAAGGTCCTTCTTCATTTACACAGTTCACAGTAACTACCAACTGACAGCTGTGGGCAGCAGGACAGACGTTATCTGCCATTTTAGGAGACATGACCTTGTCTTCCTTCAGAAACCAAGAGGTGGGTGTCACCCTTAGAACTTCCACATGGATTCCATATTCAATTGATGACTAAATTGCCTTTCCAGATATCAAGCCACTCCACAAGATCTGTCTTCTTCACCAAGACATGGATCCCAATCTGCAGCTGCCTCCCTCCATCTTTTGTCACTTTACAATATATGTTCCTCACTGCAAGTAGAGCATCAGTTCACCACCATCCAATTCATTCACAATATTTCTCCCCATTTCTGTTTCTATTATTAAACACTGACTAAAGGCAACTTGAGGCAACCAAAGGTTTATTTGGCTTACACATCCTGATCACAGTCTATATCGAGAAAAGCCACAGCAGGAAATCAAACAGGGCAGGAACTGAAGCAGAGACCATGGAGGAATCTTAACTAGCTTTCTCCTGGTGGCCTGCTTAGCCTACCTTCCTATACAACCCAGGACCACCTGTCCAGTGATAGTACTACCCATAGTGTACTGAGCTCTCCCATATTGATCAGTAAATAGGAAAATGCCCCACAACTTGCCCACAGGTCAATCTGATGGCAGCAGTGCCTAAGTTAAGGTTTCCTCTTCCCAAGTGATACCACTTTGAGTCAAGTTGACAAAGACTATCCACCACACCTTCAGTAACTTTACCTTCCTCTTTATCCCTAACACAAGTGTTGATTCTTAGTAAAGGCTGGTGTCTGAGGCACACTTCCTTTATTTCCACTCTGGTAGGCCAAATAGACTCCTTTCCATCCCAGACACTCATCCTCCAAGAACTGCCTCAACATAAAGCTGTAGGCAGGATCTGCCCTGCCATTTCTACTTTATTCACCCCATACTTTCTACCATACCTGTGATAATACCAGTACTTTAAAAATTCTATTTCTAATTTAATAGCGATAAGCTTGTTATAAATGTTACTCTGGTCATAGGATTCCATGTACTTTCCCTACTTAGAAATAAAGTACAAATTTTGATGTGTAAATAATTATAAGTGTATGATCAAAATTTCTAAATCTATATTAAGAAAGTTTCTCAAAGTGAAAGGAATTTATATCACTTTCTGATCAATAACATTTCTGTATTCGTTTACTAATTCAAGTAATTATTAACTTTAAAACATATAGGAAGAGCCAGGAAAGAAGCCAGTTTCCTAAAGATTACTATATAGGGTGTGCAGGCCTCTCCCCAGAGACCCAAGACAAACACACCTCATAAACCTCAAAAACCTACACTCAGCAGAACCTTGGGGGTGCAATGTCTCTTCTCTCTTCCTGTCAGTGGCTGTTCCTTCTCCAGAACTATACTTACACTTCGAGTTTACGGTATAAAAGTGAACCTGGGTACTGAAGCAAGCAATGGGACCAGAGAACTTCACAGGCCCATCTTTTTGTCTTACTGTATAGTTTTCTAGATTCATGTGAACCCAAAAAGTAAAATCCAAACAATAATATACATTAAAGAGAATTTTCTACATACTCTTTACAGTTTGTAGAAATGTAGTATTACAAAATATAAAGCTTTTAAAATTCTTTTTGTTCAGTGGTTATTTCATTAAAAGACAATTTTAATCATTTTCCCAAATGTTAAAGAGTCATAAACATTTTCACACAAATACTACCCATGTAGGTCACTTCCATTCAGAAGTTAAGTGGCTGGGTCACAGATGAACATAATGTACCCTTGATAAAATAATGAATCTGGTAATGGTTGTCATCAAAGCACCATCAGGGCTGGTAAAGTAAAGGCAACAGAGGCAAAAAGCCCAAATGAGAAGCTATATGATGTCACCAGTGAGAGTTGCATTGCATTGATTACACAGCCAAGACCAAGGGAGCCTGATCGGATATGATTTTACTCACATGTGGACTAAATCTAAGCTATATGAAAAAGAAGAATCCTTGCAATGTCCACAGCTCTAAAGATATCTATTACCTTGTAGAGGGCACCAGGTTCTTGTGCTCACAGATAAGCAATAGGGAAATCAGGAATGCTAAACATACAGGGTTACCTCTTCGAAACAAGAGATGTTTAACCTGTTTTCTGCCCAGAATGCTGGGAGTGAATGCAGTTAATAGCCCAGTGACTTCTGAGATATCTGCATGATCAAGGCCATACCTGAATCACCCAGACTCAAACAAACAGGACCAGAGATGGTTAATAGCCCAGTGGACTTAGAGATATTAGTATGATGAAGACCGCACCTGATCCTTCCCCAAGCCCTTAAGACGACACATGTAGTCTACTTATAGAACCCATCTTTATGGGAGAGGTAATATTACTTTGAAAAGACTTTCAATGTAATTATGCCTTAAGCTTTATTGTGCACATGGGATTGTTACACCAGGAAACCTTTTTTTCCTAATTGTCTTGTACTTACATATGCCTAAAGTAAATGGCCCAGTGTTGGCTGAGTCATGTTGCATTGGACTTCCTTCTTGCCTCATGAAGACTGAAACTCTGCTGCCATGGTGTTTACAGACTCCCACACTATCTGGTATATACCGGGATTAGCCATTTAAGACCCTAGATCCTTGTCAGAATGATGAAATTCCTGAGAGAACTATGAAAGAGGAGGCAGGTTTACTCTGACCCATCATTTCAGAGGCTTCAGTGGATGGGCTATAGCCTCAGTTGTTGTGGGACTGGGGCAAGATGAATTGTCATGGTTGGAAGACTATAGTAGTGGAAAGCTGCTCCTTTAAATGGCAAGTAGGTAGCAGAGGTGCAGGATAAGAAATACACTTGAAAGTTGACTCCCTTACTGACCCATTTTCTCCAATTAGGCCACAGCTCCTAATAGCCATTCAGCTATGAGCTCATTAATGGACTAGTCCACCCATCCTCATGACTCAGTCACCTCTCAATAGTATCATCAGCTGAGAAACAAGTCTTTAGCATATGATTCTTTTTTTTTTTTTTAATTTTCTACGTTTTTTTATTTACATTCCAAATGATTTCCCCTTTCCCATTTCCTCCCTCCCGGAAAGTCCCATAAGCCCGCTTCCCTCAAAAAAAAAAAGTGATTACTTTTTTTGTTTGTTTATACCAAGTTTTAATTAGATATTTACTTTATTTACATTTTAAATGGTATCCCCTTTCCTCCTTACCCCTCCAAAAACCCCTTATCCCATCCCCCTTCCCCCTGCTTACCACCCCCCTTTCCTGACCTGTTATGCCAAGTTTTTTTTTTCTAAGTTTTTTTTTTATTTACATTCAAAATCATTTCCCCTTTCCCGTTTCCTCCCTCCCCGAAAGTCCCATAAGCCCCCTTCCCTCCCTCTTTTCCCGATTCAACCTCCTCTCGCTTCTCTGTCCTGGCATTCCCCTACATCCAGTCTTTCCAGGACCAGGGGTCTCTCCTTCCATCTTCTTGGAAATCTATTGATATGCGAATTGTGTCTAGGGTATTCCGAGATTCTGGGTTAATATCCCCTTATTAGTGACTGCATACCATGTGTGTTCTTTTGTGATTGGGTTACCTCACTAAGGATGCTATTTTCAAGTTCTGACCATTTCCCTAGGAATTTCGTGAATTCATTGTTTTTAATTGCAGAGTAGTATTCCATTGTGTAAATATACCACATCTTCTGAATCCATTCCTCTGTTGAGGGACATCTGGGTTCTTTCCAGCTTCTGGCTATTATAAATAAGGCTGCTATGAACATAGTGGAGCATGTGTCCTTATTGCATGTAGGTAAAGCCTCTGGGTATATGCCCAGGAGTGGTATAGCCGGATCCTCCGGAAGTGTCATGCCCAGTTTTCTGAGGAACCGCCAGACTGCTTTCCAGAGTGGTTGTACCAGCTTGCAATCCCACCAGCAGTGGAGGAGTGTTCCTCTTTCTCCACCTCCTCACCAACAACTGCTGTCTCCTGTGTTTTTGATCTTAGCCACTCTGACTGGTGTGAGATGGAATCTCAGGGTTGTTTTGATTTGCATTTCCCTAATGACTAAGGATGATGAACATCTCTTTAGGTGCTTCTCAGCCATTAGATATTCTTCAGGTGAGAACTCTTTGTTTAGCTCTGTACCCCATTTTTAATAGGGTTACTTGGCTCTCTGGAGTCTAACTTCTTGAGTTCTTTGTATATATTGGATATGAGCCCTCTGTCGGATGTAGGGTTGGTAAAAATCATTTCCCAGTTAGTTGCTTGCCGCTTTGTCCTTTTGACAGTGTCTTTCACCTTACAGAAACTTTGTAATTTTATGAGGTCCCATTTGTCAATTCTTGATCTTAGAGCATAAGCTATTGGAGTTCTGTTCAGTAAATTCTCCCCTGTGCCCATATGTTCAAGGTTCTTCCCCAGTTTCCTTTCTATTAGTTTCAGTGTGTCTGGTTTTATGTGGAGGTCCTTGATCCACTTGGAATTGAGCTTAGTGAAAGGAAATAACAATGGATCAATTTGCATTCTTCTGCATGTTGACCTCCAGTTGAACCAGCACCATTTGTTGAAAGGGCTATCCTTTTTCCACTGGATGGTTTTACCTCCTTTGTCAAAGATCAAGTGACCATAGGAGTGTGGATTCATTTCTGGGTCTTCAATTCTGTTCCATTGATCTACATGCCTGTCACTGTACCAATACCATGCAGTTTTTAAACTATCGCTCTGTAGTACAGCTTGAGGTACAGGATACTGATTCCCCCAGAAGTTCTTTTATTCTTGAGAATAGTTTTAGCTATCCTGGGTTTTCTGTTATTCCAGATGAATTTTTGAATTGTACTTTCTAACACTATGAAGAATTGCGTTGGAATTTTGATGGGGATTGCATTGAATCTATATATTGCTTTTGGCAAGATGGTCATTTGTACTATATTAATCCTGCCAATCCATGAGCATGGAAGATTTTTCCATCTTCTGAGGTCTTCTTCAATTTCTTTCTTCAGAGACTTGAAGTTCTTGTCATACAGATCTTTCACTTGTTTGGTTAGAGTCACACCAAGATACTTTATATGGTTTGTGGCTATCGTGAAGGGTATCATTTCTCTTATTTCTTTCTCAGCCTGCTTATCCTTTGAGTATAGGAAGGCTACTGACTTGCTTGAGTTGATTTTATATCCGGCCGCTTTGCTGAAGTTGTTTATCAGCTGTAGGAGTTCTCTGGTGGAGTTCTTTGGGTCGCTTAAGTATACTATCATATCGTCTGCAACTAGTGATAGTTTGACTTCTTCCTTTCCAATTTGTATCCCTTTGACCTCCTTTTGTTGTCTAATTGCTCTAGCTAGAACTTCAAATACTATATTGAAAAGATATGGAGAGAGAGGGCAGCCTTGTCTAGTCCCTGATTTTAGTGGAATTGCTTCAAGTTTCTCTCCATTTAGATTGATGTTGGCTACTGGTTTGCTGTAAGAAGATCGAACTAATCCCATGCCTCCTATCAGATCACTATGGAATAAGAGTGGTCTTCAATAGCAACAAAAACAACAAAAAGCCCACATATACATGGAGGCTGAACAATGCTCTACTCAATGATAACTCGGTCAAGGAGGAAATAAAGAAATCAAGGACTTGTTAAAATTTAATGAAAATGAAGGCACAACATACCCTAATTTATGGGACACAATGAAAGCAGTGCTAAGAAGAAAATTCATAACCCTGAGTGCCGCCAAAAAGAAACGGGAGACAGCATACACTAGCAGTTTAATGGCACATCTGAAAGCCCTGGAACAGAAAGAAGCAAATTCACTCAAGAGGAGTAGAAGGCAGGAAATCATCAAACTCAGGGCTGAAATCAATCAAGTAGAAACAAATAAAACCATACAAAGAATCAACAAAACTAGGAGTTGGTTCATTGAGAAAATCAACAAGATAGATAAGCCCTTAGCCAGACTAGCCAGAGGGCATAAAGACAGTATCCAAATTAACAAAATCAGAAACGAAAAGGGAGAGATAACAACAGAAACTGAGGAAATTCAAAAAATCATCAGATCCTCCTACAAAAGCCTGTATTCAACACAACTAGAAAATCTCGAGGAAATGGACAATTTCCTTGACAGATACCAAATACCAAAATTAAATCAGGATCAAATTGACCATCTAAACTGTCCTATAACCCCTGAAGAAATAGAAGTGGTGGTCATTGGAAGTCTTCCAACCAAAAACAACACAGGCCTAGATGGTTTTAGTGCAGAATTCTATCAGACCTTCAAAGAAGACCTAACACCAATACTCTTCAAACTATTCCACAAAATAGAAACAGAAGGAACACTACCCAACTCGTTCTATGAAGCCACAATTACGCTAATACCCAAACACACAAAGATCCGACAAAGAAAGAGAATCTCAGGCCAATCTCTCTTATGAATATCGATGCAAAATACTCAATAAAATTCTTGCCAACAGAATCCAAGAACATATCAAAACGATCATTCACCACGATCAAGTAGGTTTCATCCCAGGGATGCAGGGATGGTTCAATATAAGGAAGTTCATCAATGTAATCCACTACATAAACAATCTCAAAGAAAAAAAAAATCACATGGTCATTTCATTAGATGTGGAGAAAGCATTTGACAAAATTCATCATCCTTTCATGTTAAAGGTCTTGGAAAGATCAAGAATTCGAGGCTCATATCTAAACATAGTAAAAGCAATTTACAGCTTATGATTCTTTTAGGGGTACATTTTATACCCAAACTGTAACAGAATATTAAAATACTTACATATATATCTACTTTTATTTCACGTAAGCATTTCAACAATTTTTCTATTTTATGAATATCATCTCCTTACAGAGCCTTATGTATCTATGAAGACCAAATAGTGAGTCCAGTAAAAACATTTACTCCCATGCAAGAGGGAGTAAATTCAAATTGGCAAATGGAGAAGCCCCAAGGCATGGCTCCTATAGGAGCTCTAGCTCAGCTGCAAACAGGAGCTGAGCTTCCCTGGTAGTGAACACAGCCACAGACAGTATGCTGCCTGAGAGAGTCATGCTGGCCACAGAAGATGAGAAACCCTGACATTTTTCCCTAGGTTAATTCTTGTGATAATTTTATATCAATATAATACTGGGGTAATTTTTATCAAAATTTTACACACCTCAATTTGTTTTGGGGATGCTACAACAGTAACAAACAGAAACAAATATATTTATGTTAATGCATATGGAAGCTTAAAATTTTTCCTCAAAACCCTACTTTTCTAAGTTGGAGAGAGAACAAAAAATAAATGCCAGTAAATATTTAATGATATTTTCTTATGAAAATCCTAGAGCTTCTTATTTTCCTTTCTAGATTATATATAAACATAAAAATATTTGACTTAGGTAACAGATATTTGTGTTTTATGTACATACTTTTGAGAAATTTTATTGTAAGCAAGCTGAAGATATTTGTGATTTTTCTCATTGCTAAACTCTCTGGCCTGAAACTACTGTTAACCCCATTGTTAACCCCATATAATTAGGGGTTTACTTTGGTTTGCTGTGATTTGTTTATCTTCATGCTGGAGTATGAACCCAGTGAAGCACTCTATAAGCTACAAATAAAAAACAAGAAATTTTTTTTCTATAGACACTTCAAAAAAGTTGCTAAGTCAGCACCAGTTATGTAACAATTTATTATTAGAGAATGATGACCCCGAGGCCTAACACAGAGCAAGGTGGCCCTTGACAACTATAAACACTGTTGTGAGTAACTGAGCTTTTCTCTGGCTCAGTTAACACAACAAGCCTTAGCTTACAATTAGTGACACTATCCTGTTTAATAAATACCACTGTGTGGATGGTATAACTGTATCTATGAGATTACTCTTTTATACATTTGAAATATAAAAATTATTAAGATTATTTAAATCTGTTATTAGTGTATTGATTTCCATTAATCAAAGAACTAACCAGTGAGTTAATAAAAAATGGCCAAAAAAAATGTAATAAATCTGTCTTACATAAGCTCATCCCTAATTGGGCCGGAGATGATTTTGTGTTGGCAGCACACATGATCCTTCCCAGTGTGGCCTTTTATGCAGCTGGTTCAGCATAGTCTCAAGTCTGAATGTAACAAAAGCATTCAGGATTCAGGCACAAAGCAAGTACAAAATTATTAGAGAACACTATGGTGTGAAAGCTTTGGTTTCTGTAAGTCAAACCTAAAATAACTGTGTTTTCCGCCTAAATAGCATTACAGGACAACGATGCTATAAGTATTTTTTAAATCTGTAAGAAATATGACACCATAAATTATGAGCATACTTTTGAAATTTTTAGGTCAACTACAACAAGGAATTGAGTATGCAGCTATCTCTCATGTCAACACTTCTACAGTCACCTGTAATTTAACAAGAGGCACCTAGAAAACGCTGTGTGGCTTTGGTTACGTGCTTACCCCACGTTTCTCTTAACATGCTACCAGCTGACATTGGTGGGTGTGCACCACACCTCAATGCCCCTTCCAGGTCTTCAGGCGATGATGTGCTTCAAAATGCTTAAGGGCCATCCGACAGTGAGACAGTATTTACTTGAGAAAAAGACAGAATGAAAATTCTATGAGATTTACAACAAATGTATTTTATCACATCTTTGGAAGCAAAAGAAAACATATTCTGTGAAAACACACACACACACACACACAGAGAGAGAGAGAGAGAGAGAGAGAGAGAGAGAGAGAGAGAGAGAGAGAGGCTATATTTAAAATAAAAATCTTGAAAACTCTTCGACTTCATAGGGTACAGAGCCTTTATACTTATGTAAGACTTTTTAAATGTTAATCTTTATAATCATCCACATCTTGATATTACAGTGGGAAGGTGAACTGTCAGGACCGTCCTCACGTGACTTCCGTGGGACGCTGACCGTCCTCCCGTGACTTCCGTGGGACGCCGTTCTATAAGAAGCTTTGGTGGCTCTGCTTAGCATCTATATTCCTCAGTCACTTGATACAAATGTTTTGTTCAGTCAACTTGAGGCTTCATGATTTTAAAGTTTATATTGGAACAAATTTCATTCTAGTTTGATTTGTGACATTGAGAACATTGTAAGCTATTTTTCTATATTGCTTCTTAAAAACCATTTCCATTCCTACACAGCATACAGATTAAGAAAGTTACACATAATAAGTAATGTGTCACCATAATTGGAAAATATTCATCTTGTTCACATTCTCTAGCTCCTGCTAAAAGATTTATAACACCAGTGATACAGGAATTGATGAATTCATCACTGTCTTGAGCATTTTGATTATAATCAATAACATAATTTCACCATTAAATAGGATTTCAATTAAAGCATATTTTTCAAAGTAATTTTACTTTAACATAAAAATGGGCCTTTGTGCCACAAATCTTTAACCCATTAGTTGTCAAAAAGAAAACTGTCCTATCTCTCAAGTTCTGCAAAAAAAAAAAAAAAAAGAAAGAAATGAAATTAAACTTTTTTCTGATCTATTACATATTTTCCAAAAGTCCATTTCATAAAACATTACATAATTATATTTTATCATAGAAAATTATAATATACTTATTAAAAATAAAATTTTATCAAAATTAATAACCAAATATATTACATCTGTTTGGATAGTATATACTTTATCTGTAATATGTCTGCCTATATAGAACTAATTTGTCTTATCCCTGAAACATCATAAAAATATTTTTTAAAATCTTGTGAAATATATTCATGATGTGCGAAGTACATGTTCTTATGGCAGTTCTTGTATTCCAGCTCCTTGCTCATTTAGCCGGATTTCACTGCTAGAACGTTCCAAGTGTTCAAAGAACACATACTTCTTCCACAATAGAATACAAAATCACTTCGTTTATGACACAATCCTTTTATTGCCTAAAAACTTACCCTTGGGGAATGGAGGCATTACTCCACGGTGAAGACTAAGTGCAGCTTCTGCACAGGACTCTAGTTAGATTCACAGTGAGCACACGTGCTGCTCAACACTGCCTGTAACTCTAGCCCAAAACGGGTCCGTGTCTGGCTTCTGGCAGGAATTTGCACCTCTGGGTACATTATCTATACACCCAGAGAGAGAGAGAGAGAGAGAGAGAGAGAGAGAGAGAGAGAGAGAGATCGCGAGCTCTGACCACCCTTCTGCTAGTGCTCCATGTTTTCATCCACCAACCTTCCAGTTTTCCAATACGTTGGAGGGAATTATGTCCCTAATATTTCAAAATTAAACTCACTCCTTATACATTTTCTTATGGGGTCTGCCACAGATAGTCTAGAAAGTTGTACTATATGTTTCCACAGCTGTCTCGAGATTCCTGTCCCAGGTTCATTTGCCTTCTATTAATCTACTTGTCTGTCCTTCCCAGGTGAGTGGGAGTTTTTGCAGGGGAACCTCTTATTTCTTCTTGAATCAATGCAAAGTCTGTACCTACTTGACATCAGCAGGTTTGTTAAGTAGATGGTTGAGAAGATGACTGAAATCCTCATATGTGCCCCAACCCAAGGATTTGCCAACTATTTTCGCTAACATTTCTGTGCTCAATTTATGTATATGTGTTCTTGTTGGGGGAAATTAATTTATAGATCTAAGAATCCTAGATACAGAACAACATTCAACTGGGAAAGACCAAGGAGTAGAAGCAATTTCACTCCCTTATCCCCTACCTTTCAGTTCCTAAGATTAAGTGAGCACTCAAAGAACAAGCTTTAAACTTGTTTCTGTAAAAATATCAATACACAGAAGAAAGTGAAATGAACAAAATCAGACTGAAGCAGAATAATAAAGATAAATGATAATAGGAAATTAGGAAGGCACAGACATTGAGACTTTAACCCAGAGGTGAAGTGACCTGAGAGAGCCCTAAACATAGTGGTATCTTCTAAGTTCTGCCCTCTAACACTTGAAATGCCCAGTGTTCCAACAATCTCTGTGCAGCAAAGCATGGAAAATGCATCAGACGTCTGCACCGCTGTTTATTTGCTATGTTCTTTAGTCCAACACAGTTTCCTGTGAAGCAGAACAAAACACCAAGAACCATTACAGGGAGGTAAGATTCCAAAATACAGCTATAACGAGAGATGCTCTGTGTCAGGGGCTGAGGCTAAAGGAAAGGGATTTAGAAGAGTGACTTTAATGACAAAGAAGGGGCAGGGGAATAGAGAGCCTGTTGGTAGAGAGAATAAAGGCTTTACATCTGAACTGACCAGGAAACTGAGTGGGACCCAGTATCCAGACGTTCCCAAATATGTATGTACCCTACAATGTATTGCTTGTGTATAACCTGCCAGGCAGAAGACATATATGACTCATTGTCTAATACCTAGTAAAAACCTCTGAGTCAAGAATTAATCAGAATATTCAGGTATTAGTCCATAGAAAGAAAAGCGTGTGGCAGCAAAGCTAACACGCAGGTGTTAGGGATCAACTGTCTTTTCCAACAGAGTGTGGATTCAGAGATGATTTGGTGGTACGAGTAGCACTGCCCTTAGGGAAGCCCCAATTCAGCTCCCAGCACACACACTGGACTACTGTAACTCCAGGGTACTCTGTGCCCTCATCCTGCCTCCACAGCACCTACACACATCTCTATACCAAACAGAAATAAATATGCACATACACAACATGTGTAATTAAAACAAAACAGTGATAAAACAAGAGTTTGGGACCTAACTATCTTGTGTGAAGATGAGAATATAAAAGACAAATTTGCCCAGCTCAGGACAGAACCTCAAGCATGTTGCAGTGTTTCTCTGTTTAGTCAGCGTCACCTGGAAAACCCCAGTCAGGCCAGGGAGATGACTGTGAAGAAAGGCACTTTCTGCCAAAGTTGACCATCTGAGTTCAAGATTACATGGTAGAAAAAGAGTTCTGACTCCTGCAAGTTGTCTTCTCACCACACACATCACCACACATGCATGCATGCTCATGTACACAAGCAGTTTAATAAAAATATTTTTCAATTTAAAATTATTATATGTCTAGATGAAATAATACAAGAACATTTGTATTGTTGCTTCAATCCACCCTTTATACAGTTTTGACCAAGTATTACAACTAGACTAGCGCCTCTACTAACTCCTGTTGAGTATGAAACATAAATGTAAGGAAAGAGGATTGCATGGGCTTCAGATTGCTCACATAAAGATAGAATTGAAACCAAAATCAAAAATCACCCTCCATCTGAAACCTCTACCTAGCTCCAAAGTTATGTAAGGATGAAGAACAGCAGATGTAGTTACTGGCAATAACTATAGAGTTTGGAGGATGTAATGGTTTTCACTTCCTTAAAAAATTCAGTTCAAGGATATCCATGGAACACTGCTGGGAGTTTTGTTCCTAACATGATGGGACTACTGTTTCTCATACTTCGATAAAATGGGTTCAATACTGAAAGTCTGTGAATCATTACAAAGAGTATGGAGAGAGACACTTGTGAATAAACAACAAGGATTTTCCACTGTTGTGGAGAAAAAAAAATGAATTATGCAGAGGACTGAAGCTGTGACCTGTGACATCAATGTAAAACATGAATGGGTACATGCAGAAAGGCCCTGCTCTTACTTCAAAGAAATAAACAAATGCTCATTTCCATAGAACGTGGAATGTTCCAGAAGCCAAGAAAACGTAGAGAATATAAGGATACAAATTAAGAAGCCGAATAAGTGTCATTGATATTTGGCAATAATCTAGAATATTTTTATCAAAAAAATTCTGGATTAATATCTTCCTACAATATAATCAGATCAAGAGTTTATAAATAGAAAACTCATTTTAGGGTAGGTTGGTAATTATGTCAGAGCTCCACAGTATATCAGGAAAATAATATGATGAGCTACTGTCATAAGCTGTCTGGTATCTATAACCTGCACATCAAAGTTTAACAAGCAAGCCTCTATGTAACAAAACAGAGCTTCTAGAGAACCAATTTCATGGATTCTTGTTCCCGTTATAAACAAACATTGACTTCACCGGTGGAATGCAGATGACACGTTAAAATGAATTTACAAATTAGTTAGGATTATGAAGTGAAACCTGTTAATAGGACAAGTGAGCACATCAGGTTACTGCTAAACCCCATCTAATTACTTACAAATTAATCAGAGACAATAAAGTAAATTATCTTCTGAAAGACACTCTCGATAATACTAACAGCTATCAAGCCTCAATTATCCATGCTGATTCAGAGAGCTTGGTAATTCTAAGTAGTGAATGACTTATCAATTCCTTCTCTTGGTAAAAATCATGTTTCCATATGTGACAAATTTATCTTAACATGTTGTTTTTCTAACTTCAGCACTGAAAATGTGTTTTTCTTTCTTGAAAGATCATAATGCAAAACCACCCAGAAACTTTTTAAATTTTAAAGAGTAAATTACAAAGCAAACAATTTATATGTACAATGTATAAGAGCTGGCATTTAAATTTTGTCAACCTTTCAAATTGCATTTTACAAAAGCATGTTAAAGTAACTGAGTTAAAGTAAGAATGAAAAAAACAAAAAAAATAATAGTTCTAACTGTAGGAAGAAGCCTTGGAGTATGTGTGTATGAGCATATCATAAAGGTATGGGAAGGTAGTTTTCCAAGAACTCAAAGGATGATTTTAAAAATTTATCAAAATCAAATTTACTTCACTTAAAGTGATTTCACTTTATGAGTAAAGCTACAGAACATGTCAAGAGTCCCACAGTCAAGGACTTCGTTCTGAGCAGCCATGTCTCCTAAGCACACCCCTCACCAGTTCCAGAGCTCTCCCTGGCACACTTGCCCTCGCTCTTCCATGGCATCTCTTTCCTTCAATAACTATGGTTCAAAGAATAGAGTTAACTATTTGTCAACAAAGCTACCTGACGACTAGGAAAATCTTATGTTTTGGTCTTATTGGTGATAATACCACGAATGTTTCCATTTATTAAAAGAAGAGTCTGATGGCTCCATGTATGAGAGCTCTGACGGCTCTTCCAGAACACGCAGGCTCCATTCCCAGCACTTGCATGGTGGCTCACAACCATCTGCCACTCCGGTTCTAAAGGATTCCATGCCTTCCTCTGTCTCCATAGACACTAATCATGCATGTGATATATATGTGCAGTTAAAATACTCATACATATAAAATAAAAATAAAAATAAAACAGTTGGCTCCGAACAAGGATGCTATGAATTCTTATCAACTCACCACTTAAACTGGGTAAAAATAGGCAGATTTGTTAAATGCCCATGCTTCATTTGTATAATGCACATGCCTTAATTTATATAATGGGGATGACATTCACACATACATTTTGGGGATGCTGCAAAGATTAGAAAATACATATAAAGCATTTAGGACTCAATCTTGCACATTGTAACTGCTCAGTAATGTAAGTTATTACTACAAAGCTACTTCTTTTACAAAGGCATAAACTGTAAGAAAGAGAAAAAGACACTTTTTTACTGAAAGAAGTATCATACATGCCCACCCTCACCCCGCAGTTTATGCTCTGATGGGGAACTCTTGATAATTATAACAATTTCCAAATGGCGCTACAGAAGAAAGAGGAGATAACTGTGATAAACTTATCAGCATCTTTTTTCAGTATTTTATAGAAGATTATACCGAGACAATGGGGGGATCATAAGAGTAAGATCAGATCCTAACATTATTGTGAAAACGGAAAAAAGTATGGATTTAAAGAGAGCTTTATGAGCTTCTCTATAGATAAAGTGCCCATTGTCCAAGTCCCAGGACCCAAGTTTAGATCGCTAGCACTCATATAGAATCCAGGGAGAGCAGACTTCATCTAGGACCCCAGAACTGAGAACAGGACAAAACTGAGAGCAGTGCATCACTGGGCTCTTTGGACAGCCATTCAACCCAGGTCCCCTGAAAGACCTGATAGTGCCCTGACTCTGCTTCTGTATTGTTAAAAGAGAAATTCCCAGTTCTGGGAATTCCCTTCATCTGCAAATCTTTTCCAGTCTATGCATGCCAACTTATAACCTCGGTTCTCACCTGGTTGTATAACCTTGGTTCTCATCTCCTATTACCAAGTGAGTGTCTGAATACTGTCTCACTTCCTGAAATAAGTGTTTGCAAACATGAGTCCCCTGACACTATCAAATCAAGAGTACTACTCTATTGATCTAAGGAACTGACAGGTAATTTCATGAGCTAATGTCCAGCTATCCCTTGGGCACTGCCCCTCTGGAGGCATATAAACAATACTCTTCTGGGGGAGGGAATAGTGCTGCATATATATACTCTTAGAATGGCTCAGATATTTTCCTGAATTGAAAAAGTTCTCACCTGTATATTACATACAGGCAGCAAATTAAGAAACCACCAAGGAAAGGAAATGCATCATTTCAGAAGTACTTTCTTGAAAGATAAAACAAAAATAAACCCCAAATTTCTTTTATCTATGCTGCCAAAGATTTAAATCTCTGGAAGTGCCCTTGGTGAAGCAATTAATACATGAGGTGAGTTAAACATCACTTTCAGGACCAGGTGAACACATGTATGCACGTGCACATGGAGAACTCCATTTACCGATTTCAAACTGCTGGGAGAGGTGCTGAGTTCCATTCTTTTGGGGAGACAGAAGACATTTATAATGGCAGAAGCCTCATAGCCACATCTCCTTGCAACAGAAAAAAAAGCTTTATGACAATAACAAGAAAATGAATTTTCATTTTAAAGGCAGTCTCTGTGCCACCGCTGGTTCTCCTGCCACCCAGCTCTTCTGAAGGCACTCAGACCCTTCACAGGAATGTCTCAAAAATCAATAGCAATTTATTCTCTCTTTGGACCCCAAGCAACAAAAGTAAATAATACTGTCACCTCCAGTCTGCCTGCAGAACCTGGTCACAAAACAGCCTTGCCACTAAAATACAAGCTTATGCAGCTCTTTATCTATGCTGGCGCTGCTGACCGTATTGGCTTTCATAAGGGACAAATACTCCAGCAAAACCACACACAGAGGTCACGCCCCTGTAGCTCAGCTAGACAGGATGCAGGAGCCTGAATTAAACAGAAGCCTTGACATCCATCTGAGCTTCCTGCTTCGACAGCGGGTCTGGCCATGTACTGAGGGAGAAGCGTATTTGTTTTTCAAGATTATTAGACGTAGAATATTACCAGATTGCTGAATGAGGTGAGACCTAAGATTTTATGGGTAAGACCTATAAGAAGATAATTTTTGCAGTATCTGACTAATAGAAATATTATTAAATCAACTAAGATATATCTGTATGGTCTAAATACGGTAGCCTGTATCATTACTTAATTATAATTAACAACACTCACATTTGGAGTACATACAGTTACATCTGGAAACAATAGAAGAGTCTCAAGAACAGTCCTATGTAGTCTACTTACTGAAAATTAAAGGAAATCATATCAAGAACTAACAGCATAGAGCAGCTCACCCAAGAGCCAGGAGGAAAACCTACCACCATAAGACTTACATGCACCATACTGCTTACTGATTTAAAAAAGTCATAGACATATCAAAGAACAATCCAACTCATTTAGTTGAGAATATTTAATAAACTAAGATTTCCCAAGCCTATAGATTATTCCCTAACGACAAAACTTCACAGGTGGGTATGGTGATAGACACCTATAATCCAAGCACCTACAAATGCACAAAGTTTACAGGACTTCAGAGAAAAGGAAATGATTCATTAAGCTAAGCACTTAAAGAATGAACAGCAATCCATCATTTGTAGAAGGAAGGGAACTGTGGAGAAGAACCATGGGCTCCGTGCAGAAGAAAGCACAGACACTAAAGCAGATTTAGAAGGGCAGGCTATCTGGAAGTGCATGCTGGACAGCAGTATGCAGGCGTGAGGTAGACAAGATAGTGCAAGCCCCAGAAAGGCAGGCAGATGGACATGAACCTGATGTTGCAGAGATCCCAATGTGCATTACACACACCCCAGGAACACTACGGTCTACTACCATCTCAAAGAAGCAAACTACAAACAAAATGCTTACAATAGGCTTCATTTTTTTAAAATAAAATATTCTATTCTTATATGTCATTTAAATAAACAAAATACATCAATGTGAAAAGAATTCATTAACAATTTATGACATAATTTTCAGGTAAAATTTATATTACCAAGTTACAGGAGGAGAAATTCTATAAAAATCACTCATTTTTATTGTGTGATATTAACAAATTAGATAATAGAAAATAAAAGCAAAAAGCAATCCCATTAAAATCAGGGACAAGACAAGGGTGCCCACGCTATCCCTGACTATAGTAGTCAAAGTTCTAGCTAGTGCAATTAGAAAACAAAAAGAGATCAAAGGGATACAAATTGGAAGGGAGGAAGTAAAGATATTACTATGTGTAGATGATATGATAGCATACATTAAGTGACCCCAAAAAATTCTACCAGAGAGCTCCTACAGCTGATTAACAACTTCAGCAAAGTGAATGGATATAAAAATTAATTCAAACAAATCAGTAGTCTTCCTCTACTCAAATAATAAAAGGGATGAAAAAGAAATTAGGGAAACACCCTTCATAATAGTCACAAATAATGTAAAATATCTTCATGTGACTCTAACCGAGCAAGTGAAAGATCTTTATGAGAAGAACTTCAAATCCCTAAAGAAAGAAATAGAAGACCTCAAAAGATGGAAAGATCTCCCACGCTCATAGATTGGCAGGATTAATATAGCAAAAATGGCCATCTTACCAAAAGCAATCAACAGATTCACCGCATTCCCATCAAAATTCCAACTCAATTATTCATAGAGTTAGAAAGAGAAATTCTTAAATTCATTTGGAATAACAAAAAAAAAAAACTAGGATAGTGAAAACGATTCTCAACAATAAAAAAATTTCTGAAAAAATCACCATCCCTGACCTTAAGCTATACTATAGAGCAATAGTGATAAAAACTGCATGGTATTGGTACAGAGACACACAAGTAGCCTGAAGAGATGACTCAGCAGGGAAGAGCACCGGTTTCTCTTCCAGAGGATCTAGATTCAATCCCCAGCACCCACATGTTGGGAGCCATCTGTGTCTCCAATTCTAGGGATACAGAAACAGGCAAGTAGATCAATGGAATAGAATTGAAAACTCAGAAATGTACCCATACACCTATGGTTACTTGATCTTTGACAAAGAAGCTCAAAACATCCAATGGAAAAAGGACAGCATTTTCAACAAATGGTGATGGTTCAACTAGTGGTTAGCATGCAGAAGAATGCAAATTGATCTATAATTATCTCCTTGCACAAAGCTCAAGTCCAAGTGGATCAAGGACCTCCACATAAAACCAGATACATGAACCTAATAGAAGAGAAAGTGGGGAAGGGCCTCAATCAAATACTTGGCCACAGGGGAAAACTTCCTGAACAGAACACCAATGGCTTATGCTTTAAGAGCAACAATTGACAAAAATTGTCATAAAATTGAAAAGCTTCTGTAAAGCAAGGGACACTATCAATAGGACAAAACAGCAACCCATAGATTGGGAAAAGATATTTACCAACCCTACATCTGATAGAGGACTAATAGCCAACATATACAAAGAGCTCAAGAAGGTAAACTGCAAAGAACCAAATACCCCTATTACAAAGTGGAGTACAGAGCTAAATAGGGAATTCTCAACCAAGGAATCTTGACTAGCTGAGAAACACTTAAAGAAATGTTCAACATCCTTAGTCATCAGGGAAATACAAATCAAAACAACCCTGAGATTCTACCTTACACCAGTCAAAATAGCTAAGATAAAAAACACAAGTGACAGCAGATGTTGGAGAGGATGTGGAGAAAGAGAAACATACCTCCATTGCTGGTGGGACTGCAAGCTAGGAAAACCACTTTGGAAATCAGTCTGGCAGTTCCTGAGAAAATTAGAAATAGTTCTACCTGAAGACCCAGCTATACAGCTCCTAGGCATATATCCAAAAGATGCTCCATCATATAACAAGGACACATGCTCCACTATGTTCAGAGCAATCTTATGTATAATATCCAGAAGCTGGAAAGAATCCATATGTCCCTCAACAGAGGAATGGATACAGAAAATGTGGTATATTTACACAATGGAATACTCTCAGCTATTAAAAACAATGACTTCACGAAATTCTTAGACAAATGGATGGAACTAGAAAATATTAACCTGAGTGAGGTAACCCAATCACACAAAAGAACACACATGGTATGCACTCACTGATAAGTGGATACTAGCCCAAAAGTTCACAATGCCTATGATACAACCCACAGACCATATGGAGCATACATATACATAGAAGGAAGACTAGGGGATGGATGCTTCAGACCTGCATTCAGGGGGAACAGGAAAATTGTGGGAGGTGGAAGGAGAGGGGGACAAGTAAGGGAGAAAGGAGGAGAAGGAAATAAGGGTAACAGTACCAGAAACTGGAGGAGATGTGAGAAAGATACAGAGGGTCAGGAAATCAAATAAAAATAGGTAGCAGGAGGGATGAGGAATTAGGGATAGACACTGGACGGTCCCAGACACCAGAGAAAAGTGAGGTTCCCAAGACCCAACGGGATTGACTTTAGCTATAACGAACAGAAAAGGAGGCCACCAATCCCTGACATTATCAATGATACTCTGTTATGCTTACAGAAAAGAACCTAGCGTGGCTGTCCTCTGAGAGGCTCCACCCAGCAGCTGACTCAGACAGATGTAGACATCCACAGCCAAACAGTGCATGGAGCTTGCTGACTCCTATGGAAGAATAGAAAGGAGGATTATGGACTCTGAAGGGGATAGGAACTCCACAGGAAGACCATCAGAGTCAACTAACCAGGACCCTTGGGGCAATCAGAGTCTGAAACCACCAACCAAGGAATATACACGGGCTGGACCTAGGCCTCCCTGTACATATGTAGCAGATGTGCAGCTCGGTCTTCACATGGTTCTGAAGAACTAGAATGGGGACTATCCCAAAAATTGTTGCCTGAATATGGGACATGTTCTAGTTGGCCTGCCTTGTCTGGCCTCAGTGGGAGAGGAAGCCCCTAGCCTTGCAGAGACTTGGAGTGCCAGGTTAGGGACAATACCTGAGGACACTCAGAGGGGAAGAGGAGGAGTAATGGGGGGAAGGATTATGGGAGGGGGTGACCAGGAAGGGGGCAGTGAGCGAGATGTAAAGTGAATAAGTAAGTAAATAAATAAATAAATAAATTTTTGAAATGAAGAAGATAACCGAGATACATAGAAGGCTTTAGTGTGCAATAGATGCTGCTGTTCTTAGTGTCAGGAAAGCTAATGAGAACCAGGCAGATGTGCAGTCATATCAGTGATTTCTCACTTTTGAAGTGAGATAGAAGGCAGTTTAGCATGAAGATGGTAGCCCAAAATTCTAGAGACTTAAGTACTCGTAAGCTAGATAACATATACCACAGACCAGAAACAATCATCAAAAGGACTATGGGATTGGGAAGCAGGAAATGACCTGGTAAATATTGTGATAAACAAAGGAGTTAGTAGAGAGTCAAAGTTAATGGTATGGGTTTTGACCACATATGACTTAGACAGTGATAAATAAAGAAGGTAATTTGAAGTAGAACAGATTTTTCCTAACATTGAATTTGAAGCTGTTCTGAAACACATAATGTTAAACAGAAAGGTAAAGCTAATAACTGATAGGACTTGGGGAAGTTGAAAGTTTCTAAATCCATAGAGGAGCCAAATAAATACCACTGGGCCCTATCTATGTAAAGAGAGCTCCAAGCTACACAAAGGACAGAAAGAAATGTCTTAATTCAGAAAGACATATGGATATATAGAGTGACAGGAAATAATCTCTTTAAAGTCATCAATTCCCTAGTCTATACACATAATACAAATCTAATAAAAACAACAGCACAATATGGTTCTGTGAAGCTTAATGAAATTATTCTAGAGTCAATTGAAATATGACCTTAGAATAGCTGTTCTAAAAAGTAAAGGAGACCCTGACTTAGCAGTTATTGAAATATGTCATAAAAACACAGTAATGTATTGCTAACTCATATGTAGAAACTTTATTGGATTGGAAAGTCCAAAAATGGATATAAGCATGTATAATTATGTTAAGTAAGAAAACCTACTTCAAATCAAATGGAAACAGATAACTGAAGGAGAACCACAGTGGAAGGATTTTCTTTTGAGGTGTGTTGAAGATGGTGGAAGACACTGAGCTTTTCATAGAACAATCCTAATGACAGAGATAACAAAATTTCATTGGGATACAAAAAAGCCATGGACATAAGGGATCCGTGGATTTTTAATATGATGTGGGCCAAAGTTGAAACCAGTGACCAGGATGAATTGTAGCCTTCAGAGAGGAAGTATCCAGAAGTACTTTGTGATGATAGAAACTGGTCTTAAAAGTAGATGATTTGGGCCTGGCAAGATGGCTGTTAGACAAAGGCGTTCCCTGTCAAGCATGACAATCTGAGTTCAACCACAGGACCCTTATGATGGGAGAATTGACTACTGGAAGTTCTCCTCTGAATCCACATACAACATGTAAGTACATACATACACATGCACATGCATGTGCACATGCACTCACATACACAAAAATGTACATATAAATGTAAAACAAAAAAAATTTTTTTAAAGAAGAACACCTAAATTGGTATCTGACTTACTGGAAACAAAGAAATAGCAAAGGCAAAAGAAAGAATAAGTTTACTGTCAGAATGAGCTTGCCAAGTTGTAGATTTCTGCACTGTCCATTCGGAAAATGGCATAAGTTGGACTGTAACAGAAACAGCTAACCAAGAATTCTGCAGATCAGTAATGCTGGCTCTGAAGCTCTAAGAAAAGTGCCAATGACCTGAGGAGAGAGGCCTCCATCACTGTGGAGGGGCAGATGCATGGAAGGAAAAAAAGGTGACAGCTAAATGTTATGAGCTTTAAGTTAGGTTTAAAAAGTTAGGTAAAGCAGATTGTGTATCAGAATTGTGTTATCTTGCAAACAGCAATCACCTAGTACACATAATGTGAAAGATTACCTGTGAATCAATGAATACTGTAGAAAACATTAGAAAAACTCCTGGATGAGTCTCACATCCCAGTTTCTATCATCATAAGACTCTGGGCAGGACAACTGACTTCTGGGTCTGGTCTTCAACTTTAGACTGGGCATTGTATGACAGCATCTCTCTGGGGCCTGGGATTAAACTCAGCCAATCCATGCATGGCACTAACTCATGGTGTCAGAACACCTTATGAACTCAGCACATGCCACATGCTGTTCTGCCATTTTTAAATGATAATAGGTCTTCCAGGTGTGCTTGTTTTACTTCAGTTATTAAAATCTACTGCAATTCTTCTTGAAACTGATTAGAGACCCCCAATGTCTGCAAAGGCCCCAGAGCCCCACAATCCATCACAAGGTGTAGACTGAGCCAAGTGAGCAGGAGTCCACACTAAGTGATGTCTAGGGAAGTAGCATAATGGAAAGGATGACCACTACCTTCAAAGAGGAGAAGAGATGCTTAAAGCTTCAGGGGATAGGGCAATACAAGGACAATGACAGACTTGCTACAGGTGACAGGCTTCTGTTTGCCCTTTAGAATGAATCAATGTCACTGTCCCTAAATGGTTAATTTCTAGGTACTCTAAGACTCTATATCCATGAGTGAGTCCTCCTTCTTTGGCAAACAGTGTGGAGTTAAAAATAGCTAGCAAAGAAAAATACACTTAGCTTTTGAAACTGTCTTCAAGATCAATGTTTTTGAGACAATGGACTTTGACTCTCTTAATTTTGTAATAATGTAGAAAAAAAGAAAATATCAACTACTATTCATTGTTGAATTTGATTTTGTTCCCTCAGTCACTCTACTCTGGAATCCTGTCCAAGATGAACACACTCAGCTCATGACTGACTTATGGTGGAGGACTAGCTGTCAGTTGTGAGAATGAAGTGATTGTCAAGCATACACACATTTGCTGCTGAGTCACCTCAGGTGTTGGTGAGCCTGCAAATTTTACGTGAAAAAAAAAACTTTCCTACATATATTTAAGGGGCTACACTCTATAGAAGCTTTATTGAAGCATATTTGATGTATCATAAGGTAAACTACTTAACATGTACAGTTTAGCATACATGGGCATGTATCTATCAAACGACTAGCACAATGGAGTACTCAGTATCTGTTTGGTCCACTTACCCTTTCTCTAAAGGGTAACTGTTTTGCTTGAGTGTCAACAGCAATCAAGTGAAAACCGTGGTCTGAGAGTTACACTTCATGCTTTTACTTCCTCTTTTACCTCTGTTTCATGGAGTCTCAGGCATGAAGCTTTGGGGAGGAATACGGTAATGAGACAGGAGCTGTGGGTAAGGGCTGAAGTCTAGTCTGGGAAGCCATGTTTTAAACCTTCCTTTATTGTAATTTTTTTTTCCAAAATTGAGCACATGTTTTCAGTGTTAGCATTAAATATTCCTGCCTATTGGTAGCAGTACTCTTCAAGAATACCGTGTCCTGCTGCCACTCTCTCCCATTAATTAGCAGTTGCCAGCAGCAACTTAGCTCTGCTCTCTATGATAAGCTCACCCTGGCTTGCGCTTGCACAGGGCTCATGCATGCTGCCATAGCCTCTATGAGTTCATGTGTGCAGCTCCTCTACCGTGTCCAGAGGACACTGTTTTCCTGTGTTCATTCACCACCTCTGACCCCAGTGCTTACTTCTGCCTTCTCTTCTACAATGACCCTTGAGAGGAGTGATACAATCCAGATGTTCCGTTGAGGGCTGAGCGTTCTGAAGTCCCTTAAATCTCTGCATCTTGCCAGTTGGGGGGGGGTGGTCTCTGCATTAGCTGCTACCCCAATTCTTCTCTAATGAGGATTGTGATGTGAACTGATCTATGGGAATAATGTTAAGTCATCAGGAGTTCATTTAATTCTGCCTTTAGCAGAACAGTAGTAGTAGACAGCCAGATTCATGGATATATGGGCAGCACAAATTGAACTTGGTGGGTGAAAAAACAAGCAAGGAGACACAAAGTTGGTTGAGAGGGAAGGGGGAGTGGATCTGAGAAGAGTAGGGAGGGTGAATGTGATCAAACCTCAATTCACTGTATAAAATTCTCACTAATAAAAGACTGAAAAAAAATCCGTTGTTTATGTTTGTTCTTTTTGTTTCTGTTTCAATTTTGAATCATATTAAAATGACATTTTGCCTTCCTCAAAGAATCAAATGCATTAAATATGATTTTGGTTTTCTCTTCAAATGGTGTTAGGTATACAGCCACACATATGTGAATACACAGCAGGGCCATGGTTACTGACCTATATCAAGGTTTGTGGGTGAATGTAAAGTTACCATGTAGCTGACCTCCATAAGCAGCCTTGGCAATGGAAGAACAGTGAGCAGGCTCACTTAAACGAACTCACTTCTCTAAAGATCACGTGGCCTTGTAAGTCAATTTTTTAAAACCAAGACATAAACTCAGTACTAAAGATTAACTAGGTAAGTAACAACATAAATCCAAATATTTTTATGGGAAAGATAATGCTCATTCTTCTCATAAATTACTTTTACACCTGTCTAGGCTTTGAGAACAACAACCTACAGTGGGCATTCTGGACATAACATCCAACATATATTTTTAAGATTGCCCAGCTAGAGATCTTACCATAAGCTATTTTTCTGAATTGTCATTATTCTTTTCACAGTATCCACAAGGAGATAAATATTGAAAAGGGGGCTGCGAAATCCGTATTCTTCTTTCAAGTTGATGTTAACACAGGCAAGACAAGCAGAACAAAAAATAGTCACCGTGGAGGGGCTTCTCCTTCCTCTCTCAGTTCCACGTGGAGTTTTTAATGTCTAAAACTTGCCATGAAGATTTCTCTCTGCTCAACAGCAAAAACGAACACATTAACTTTTTCATTTTATTTTCCTCTGTACAAAAAGAAAATGTGGAAACAAAATAATGTATCAGCAACAGCATGAAAGCTGGCCAAGGATAGATTCCCTTGTAAAGTTGTTGGCAGGTGTGAAGTTACATAGACAATCAGAACGAACTATTCTCATGATATTATATTGTCTCAGAATTCTTTTTTTTTCTAAGTTTTTTTTTATTTACATTCAAAATCATTTCCCCTTTCCCATTTCCTCTCTCCCTGAAAGTCCCATAAGCCCCCTTCCCTCCCTCTTTTCCCCATTCAACCCCCTCTCGCTTCTCTGTCCTGGCATTCCCCTACATCCAGTCTTTCCAGGACCAGGGGTCTCTCCTTCCATCTTCTTGGAAATCTATTGATATGCTAATTGTGTCTTGGGTATTCCGAGATTCTGGGTTAATATCCCCTTATCAGTGACTGCATACCATGTGTGTTCTTTTGTGATTGGGTTACCTCACTAAGGATGATATTTTCAAGTTCTGACCATTTGCCTAGGAATTTCGTGAATTCATTGTTTTTAATTGCAGAGTAGTATTCCATTGTGTAAATATATCACATCTTCTGAATCCATTCCTCCGTTGAGGGACATCTGGGTTCTTTCCAGCTTCTGGCTATTATAAATAAGGCTGCTATGAACATAGTGGAGCATGTGTCCTTATTGCATGCAGGTAAAGCCTCTGGGTATATGCCCAGGAGTGGTATAGCCTGATCCTCCGGAAGTGTCATGCCCAGTTTTCTGAGGAACCGCCAGACTGCTTTCCAGAGTGGTTGTACCAGCTTGCAATCCCACCAGCAGTGGAGGAGTGTTCCTCTTTCTCCACATCCTCGCCAACAACTGCTGTCTCCTGTGTTTTTGATCTTAGCCATTCTGACTGGTGTGAGATGGAATCTCAGGGTTGTTTTGATTTGCATTTCCCTAATGACTAAGGATGATGAACATCTCTTTAGGTGCTTCTTAGCCATTAGATATTCTTCAGGTGAGAACTCTTTGTTTAGCTCTGTACCCCATTTTTAATAGGGTAAACTCCTCTCTGGAGGAGAGGTAGTAACTCCTCTCTGGAGTTTAACTTCTTGAGTTCTTTGTATATATTGGATATTAGCCCTCTGTCGGATGTAGGGTTGGTAAAGATCATTTCCCAGTTATTTGGTTGCCGCTTTGTCTTTTTGACAGTGTCTTTTGCCTTGCAAAAACTTTGTAATTTAATGAGGTCCCATTTGTCAATTCTTGATCTTAGAGCATAAGCTATTGGAGTTCTGTTCAGGAAATTCTCCCCTGTGCCCATATGTTCAAGGTTCTTCCCTAGTTTCCTTTCTATTAGTTTCAGTGTGTCTGGTTTTATGTGGAGGTCCTTGATCCACTTGGAATTGAGCTTAGTGCAAGGAGATAAGAATGAGTCAATTTGCATTCTTCTGCCTGTTGACTTCCAGTTGAGCCAGCACCATTTGTTGAAAAGGCTATCTTTTTTCCACTGGATGGTTTTAGCTCCTTTGTCAAAGATCAAGAAGACATAACACCAATACTCTTCAAACTGTTCCACAAAATAGAAACAGAAGGAACACTACCCAACTCGTTCTATGAAGCCACAATTACGCTAATACCAAAAGCACACAAAGATCCAACAAAGAAAGAGAATCTCAGACCAATCTCTCTTATGAATATCGATGCAAAAATACTCAATAAAATTCTTGCCAACCGAATCCAAGAACACATCAAAACGATCATTCATCATGATCAAGTAGGCTTCATCCCAGGAATGCAGGAATGGTTCAATATAAGGAAATCCATCAATGTAATCCACTATATAAACAATCTCAAAGAAAAAATCCACATGGTCATCTCATTAGATGCTGAGAAAGCATTTGACAAAATTCAGCATCCTTTCATGCTAAAGGTCTTGGAAAGATCAGGAATTCGAGGCCCATATCTAAACATAGTAAAAGCAATTTACAGCAAACCGGTAGCCAACATCAATCTGAATGGAGAGAAACTTGAAGCAATCCCACTGAAATCAGGGACTAGACAAGGCTGCCCTCTCTCTCCATATCTTTTCAATATAGTACTTGAAGTTCTAGCTAGAGCAATTAGACAACAAAAGGAGGCCAAAGGGATACAAATTGGAAAGGAAGAAGTCAAACTATCACTAGTTGCAGACGATATGATAGTATACTTAAGCGACCCAAAGAACTCCACCAGAGAACTCCTACAGCTGATAAACGACTTCAGCAAAGTGGCCGGATATAAAATCAACTCAAGCAAGTCAGTAGCCTTCCTATACTCAAAGGATAAGCAGGCTGAGAAAGAAGTAAGAGAAATGATACCCCTCACGATAGCCACAAACCATATAAAGTATCTTGGTGTGACTCTAACCAAACAAGTGAAAGATCTGTATGACAAGAACTTCAAGTCTCTGAAGAAAGAAATTGAAGAAGACCTCAGAAGATGGAAAAATCTGCCATGCTTATGGATTGGCAGGATTAATATAGTAAAAATGAGCATCTTGCCAAAAGCAATATACAGATTCAATGCAATCCCCATCAAAATCCTAACTCAATTCTTCATATAGTTAGAAAGAGCAATTCAAAAATTCATCTGGAATAACAGAAAACCCAGGATAGCTAAAACTATTCTCAAGAATAAAAGAACCTCTGGGGGAATCAGTATCCCGGACCTCAAGCTGTACTACAGAGCAATAGTGTTAAAAACTGCATGGTATTGGTACTGTGACAGGCATGTAGATCAATGGAACAGAATTGAAGACCCAGAAGTGAATCCACACTCCTATGGTCACTTGATCTTTGACAAAGGAGCTAAAACCATCCAGTGTCTCAGAATTCTACAAAGAAAATTATATATTAAAAGGATTCCTAGAACCAAAATTACTAATAAATTCAATGTCTTTTAAAAGTTTTATCATATTTATTTATGTACTTATTTATTATGGCACAGGGATGTGTTATGATGTGTGCCCTGTGAGTCTGTTGAGGTCAGAGGATGGCATCAAGGAGTCTTTCTCTCTTTCTGTCATGTAGGTTCTGGGGATGGAGCTCAGGTCATCAGGCTCCATGGCCCCTACACATAACAAGTCATCTCACTGGCCCAGTGAATTTCACTAGAAACTTTAATGGAAGATTTTGAGGGAAAGATTACCACCTTTATGTCTTCATTGGATCTTTAGATGTTACTTAGTGAGCATATAGTATTAAAGATGCAAAATACTTGACATTTTTCTGGATCTATACATGCTTCTCCAATAATAAAGGGAAGGAGTCCATCTTATTCTAGACCAGTGTTGTCTAAAACAGTAGCTACTAAAACGTAGCAATTTAAATTTAAGTAAAAAATGTCCAGTATTTCAGTAACACTGGCTACTTAGTCATCATCAATGACTACCTTAAGACAAAAAGTAGAATGTCTTTAACATCAAAGAAGATCCTATTGGAAAGAGCTGCTTTTTAAAAACAGATACCAGTTGCCCTACAAGGAGAAAATTTTCTAGTCTATGCTGTACCAGCAACCTCAGACCATTGAGGGGGACTATGCTAAAGAAAAGAATGCAGTCATGGCTGATGAGAAAGTGTGTCATAAATCATTATGCATTTGGGCTAGTGTCTATAGATGGCATTTCTAGTATCTAGTACATTCACACAAAAATCACATTTTAAAGGTTTGTGTACTTGAAAAAACAAGAATTTATTCTGAAATGAAATGAGTTCTACCAGCATCTATCCTTCCTAGAGAGTAAATATCTTTGTCATAGTCTTGGGGAAACAGCAAAGGAAGACACAAAATAAGAATTTTGGAAAAATACAATTTTTTTTTCTGGAAAATAAGTCAAAGGAGTATGACCTTTTGAGAAATTAGCACCTGAAAAAATAGCAAAATCCCCTAAGATAAAAAGAATTTAGAAGCAAAATCCCACCCTGCTTTATTTGAGAAGGAACTGGGTAAAGCAGTAATGATACAATTCACAAACTAACAGTCATGGAAGCTTGAGCTACAACACTTGTGCAGCTGATATTTCATTACAGATTACACATTCCTATTAGGATGTTTATTTAATATTCTTGATTTATCCTCATCATTGTAAGAAGATGTTCCAGTCAATTTAAAATTAATGGACTGCCCTCCTTTTGACTATGCAGGCCAGATTTTACCGACGCGGGGTGAACATCACAAAAGACCAATTATCTTTGCTGAAGTATGCCGAGATCCTCGGGCTCTCTTCGATGTTTTCTACTCTTGAGATTTAAAACTGAACTTTTCTGCCAAGAAAATTGAGACAGGATGAATTGTAGGCATCAAGAATTAAGTTGCTCTAAAATATTCTAATTTTTTTGTGGCTTTCTATACAATTCAAAAATTATATCTACTTTTCAAGGTCACTAAATATTTCATAGAGTTAAGGATCCCATCTCCATAGCAATTAATATTACTGGTTAACTGTTATTAAGTAAATGCTACACCATACTTCTTAATGTTGACTTAGAGATGTCGGGCAGCTAGAAAAACAAGCCTAACTGCTGGGGTCAGAGGTCAGGAACTTATTATTACTTCTGTTGATTCTGTAAATCTGTTTCCACATAAATAAAATGAAGCACGCATAAGAGTATGTACTTCAGTAGATCACCTTTGCTGCAAAATACAAGAAGATTACTTATCATAAACTGTGATCGGGGGCGCTGGAGAGATGGTTCAACGATCAAGAGCACTGACTGCTCTTCTGAAAGTCCTGAGTTCAAATCCCAGCAACCACATGGTGGCTCACAACCATCCATAATGAGATCTGAAGCCCTCTTCTTGGGTGTCTGAAGACAGCTACAGTGTACTTACATATAATAAATAGATAAATCTTTAAAAAAAATAAACTGTGATCAATGTTAGTAAGGAAAATTACTTGAAACAAAGCCAGAGAAAAACATCTTATGACTTAAAAAAGAGATCATAACAAGATGATCTATCTCCCTATAGGTATATCTAGCAATGTAAACACACAGATGTAACATATATATTAATTCATTTTAGCGAAAGGTGCTTATAAAAAGAATATCTTAAAATTTTAAGTGTAACCAATTTAAGAACATTTATAATATGAAATGTACATTTTGAAATTATGACACTTGTGCCTATCATATTGATTAAGTACCATGTCCACTTTCCAAGTCAGATCCCAACACTGTCTAGTTGTATGTCTACTCAAGTTGTTTTCTCCTCTGGGTATCGAAGCTCTCCTGTCTGAGATGTGAATGATGAGCCCCACTGCACAGTGCTGTTGTAGAGATGAGATGAGCTTGCCATGAAGTATGCAGTGCCCACGTGTACTGTGAAAGCTAGATGTAAATTTAGCTTTTGTTGTCATCTTTATGTCACAGTGGGTAATGTAGACTATTGGAAGTATACTTTTGGCCAGACATACATAGCATGTTTAACTTTTTTTCATTTTAATTAATGAAGAAGCTATTAGGAGGGATTAATATCTCTTTAATAGTCTAGAAATGTATATGAATATAAAAAAACTACAGTATATATAATTTTAAAAAGCAGTTTGAATAGAACTATCCAGCATAGATTAACAATGCTGCTCTTAGAACACAAAATTTATTAAATGAAAATTTCAGTACCAGGCACAGGATACCTCCCCAAGAGTTATTGGTCAGGGAGGCCTGAGAGACATCCAAAATAACATTGGCTATTGTTTGTCCACCATAACTAGATGATAAGACCCTATTATGAAAGACACCACTCACTTTGGAAACAGAACATAGAGAAATATATTTTGAGTTGACTAGAAAACTCTTTCTAGTTACCTTGCATAGTTCCAGAAGGAGCCACGAAGGCAGCTGAAGGAGAAAAGACATCAGTAATCATATCAGTTCTGACCAAGCATACTACCACACAGAGCATGGAGCTAGTGGTAAGATGTGCCCACTGATGTAGCAGTGGCATGAAAGTTATGGAGACTTTTAAGGCCTGCTTCACAGGAGGAACTTCACACCTGATATTGTATGGTCAAAAACCTTAACTGGGGAGACCATAGGCCTTTGATGCAGCCTTCTGTTATCATTCTGCTAACTGATCATGCTGTCTAACTGCATTCCAAATGTTTATGTTTATACCCATATACTTTTGCTGCTCTCAACTTAGGTCAGAGAAACTTCTCTCTATAGTGGGTGCAGCTAATGGAGAAGCTCATAACTCTTCAAAGTGTCAAGTATAAGTAAGTGATTTTCATCTGTGGGTAGTCATCTGTATCAACCTCTCCCAGCAAGGCTCAGAGAACATTGTGGAAAGGGAAAGAAAGAATGTAAGTGCAAGTGACAGGGAAAGAGCTGTGAAAGTCAACTTCTTAGATTTGTTGTGGCTTGCATCAGCTCCAGAAGCTGTGGTTATATATACAAGATCAAGTCAATCAAACTCCATCATGCATCAGGAAGGATCTCCAGAGGCCTCATCCCTACCAGAGGAGCAACTATAACAATTGACAACTGGCGAAGAAAGGAGAGTTAGTCTCCTTTGGGGATGTGGCTACTGGTATGTTGCAAAGGCCCCAATGGGTGGTCACACACCCATGTGCTTACGGGCAGCGCTAATTAGATTCAGGGAGTTATTAATAACAAAAAGATAAGAGAGGGCATGAAGCTGTGAGGGAAATGGGCTGGGAGCACTAGGAGAGGTTAAAGGGAGGTAGTAGTGGACAGATATGATCATTATTCCTTGTGGAATCACATGGAACTCACTCCCAAATAATAAAAAATGAGGTCATTAGAGAAAAGAAACATTTAAGACTAATGAAAGTTACAGGAATCCCAATACATCTTTACCACTTTCATTAAGTAACTATAATTGTTAGGATTTTTTTTTTTATTTTCTAAGTTTTTTTTTTTATTGTTAGGATTTTTATGTCAACTTGACACAGCCAGGAATCTCTGTGAAGAAGGAACCTCAGTTGACAAAACACATCCATAAGACTGGCCGCTAGGCAAGTTTGTAGGAGCAATCTCATAAGTAATAGGGACGTGGAAGGGCCCAGCACACTGTAGGTGATGCATCCCTTGGCAAGTAATCCTGAGTTGTGTAAGAAGGGAAGCTGAGCAAGCCACAGGGAACAAGCAGGTTAGCAGTGCCCTTCCTTGGTTCTGCTTCAGTTCCTATCTCCAAGTCCCTTCCTTGGGTTCCTGCCCTGATTTCCCTAAGTTATGAACTATAACCCAAAACTGTAATCAACCCTTCTCACTCTAATTGCCTTTGGTGAGTGTTTTATCACAGCAACAGAAAGAAAACTAGGACAGCAAGTGAAAAGCCAAGTCCTTCCTCTGATGCAAACAGATTATGCATTATGTGGTTTACACAGAAAGGAAAACAGAAGGGATCTACTAATTGAGAAAAATGACTAAAATAATAGTATCTATGCCCACCATTACCAACATCCACATTGCTAACTATGTTCTTTTTGTAACCAAGGATTCTAGACAACATTCATCAACAAAACCATTTCTCCAAATTGAAGGAGCCATTTTCCCAATAAACTCTTCTCTACCATGTTTTTCTTCTTTATTCCACAGCTCAGTGAATGTTAATTGTGAGCATTAATTTTGCTATCTTTCTCTCTCATCTATCGCTATTAATCATGTACCAAATATTAGAGAAACACAAGTGCTACCTCATGGATGGAATGGCGGGTGGAAGAGGAAGAACAAGAATGCCAGTTCCCATCCTGAAAGAGCAATGTACAAACTATTGGAAAGGTAGACCACATCTCAGGTCTCTCATGCACCACTCAGGTTAGGAATATAGTGGCTAAAGCAATATAAATCATTTTTAAAGTGTCAAACATAGTATAAAACTAATTATATTTTTTCTCCAAAATAGAAGTAATCAGTAGAGTGAAAGATTATGTTTTAAGTATTAATTAACTATAAATATTAACATGGTTTACTAATACCTAAAAATAAGTAAAATCCTTCTGGGTAACTGACAGCGCACAGTTGCTTTGAAATTCTGAGCACAAGTTCAATGGAATCAAATATTCTATTATTTAATAAAGGAAGGGATAAACAATTTACACTGAGTGTATAGACAGGGGGAAGATGTTTGACAGAAGTTTTGTCCTTTTTTTGTCTTATAAGAATGAAATGGAGGTACTTAATCAAGGTATAAAAAACCATTTGCATATGAGGGAGGCTTGATCTTTTGGACTAAAAATAAATTATTTGGGACATTCAATGAAGGACCACAAATCATCAAAATAAACCAATATACATAAAGATTGACATTAAAAGTGTATCCTAAGCTACTTCATTCTTAACAGCAGTAATCTACAATTACAATATGATTAGAACAGTAATCATGTTAGTCAGCTTTGGCTACTGTAATAAGATACAAGTTAAAGCAACCTTAATTTGAAAATTCAAATTCAAAATGTTGTAAAATCCTAAATACATGTTGCTCAAAAAGTTTGGGCCTTGTAGCATTCTGAATCTCAGATGTTCTAATTAGAGATACTTAACCAGTATAGTTTATACAAACATTCCAAAAAATAATTAAAGCATTTACTATGGCCCTAAGCTTTCCAGAAGGGATTGTATTAGCTACTTTTCTAGTGGCTGTAACAAAACACAAACACAAAGCAACGAGGAAGGAAAGGGCTGAAGTAATGGCAGCAGAAGACTGAAGAAGTTGGTTGAATTGCATCCCCAGCCAGGAAGCATAGGATAATGAATGCCAATTTTTGATTCCATTTGTCCTTTTTGTTAGCCCAGGAACCACTCTATGGGATGGTGCTACTCACAGTTAAAGTGACTCTTCCATTTCCCTTAACCTAATCTAGACAATCCTTTCAGGCATGTACAGAGACTAGCTAATCTAGGTGATTGCTCACATGCACATCAGGAGACCGTTGGCTTACCCTAGGTCTTGTTATGCTGACAACCAAGATAACCATGACAGGAATGTTCAACTTGTTAGACTGGTTGCTTGAATAACAACCAAACAATGTGTTTTCTCACACTCCTGGTGATGAGTGTTCAAACTCTATGTGCCAACAAGTTGCAGCATTTATGAAGGTCCTCTGGCTGTTATCATCTCTCCTCACATGGCAAGGAGAGGACAAGTGCAGGCTTTGTGGTATCTCTTCTTATAAAATCTTTAACCTCTCTGTAAGAGCTCCAGCTTCAGGCTCACTATAACTGCCCCCAACAACACCATCTCTAAATGGCATCAAATTGAGGGCTCATTCCTTAACAATAATTTAGGGAAGAGTAGACAAGATTGAGTTCATAATAGCAAATGACATTGGGCTGAATGGAAAGTGGTCCTGAGCACTTGGCAATGCATGGAAATTGATTATCCGCATTAATTTTTGTTCATAAAGCATGATATTATAAAAGAAAGAGTCACAAATTCTATTGTATTAGCAGGACCTAAGTCTCCTCCTGGGGACAGCTGAAGAGGAAGTTTTCTTCCGCTTCCTCTATCTAGGAAAGGTATTAAAAAAGTAATGCTCATAAGTCACCAAGCTCTTTCTTAACATGGTCATCTTACTGCATGGGTTACAGACTTTAAAACGACAGAAAAGTAACACATTGTTGATTATAAACAAATCACATAAAATACAAAAATTACCCTTCTGTGAAACAATAACAATTTGTTATTGAAGACATAAAGGTAAATTTTCCCACCTGTTCTACATTTTTTTAACAGGCCAAACCTAGCAGGAATCTCTAATTATCATACCAGTGGGATGGCTTAACAAGGGTGTCACTGGCTCAAAAATGCAATTTGATTCTCAGCATGACTGCAAGAATGGCAATTTACAACCTCCAGCCAGTATTATGAATATTAAGATTTTGATAATTTACACAATGCTCTTGGACTGGCTGGAACAACAGAAAAGGATCTTTTGAGGACCTTTACATTAACACTAGATTTATTACTTAGTGCTACATTTCAAGTACAAAAATCATAGTAGTCCACTGATACTGGAGCGTCTAGGTTACTATAACTTCTGTGTTCAAACTAGGGTCATATTTTGCTTAAAAAAATTTGCCTGAACTGAAAAAAAATCAAGTCATTACGCAAATGCCCAAATTATAAATAGCATTGGGTTATATATGTTTATGAAATTTAAACATAACAATGACTTTAAAAAACCCACAAAACATAATCCCTTCTACTTAAGATGCTTAAGAACAAGCAAAATTAATCTACAGTGAGATATCAAAAATAATTATTAAACAAGGAGATTTGAAACTTTTTGACTACTGGTTCAAAGAATTTTGAAATTTGGAGCATTTGATTTCAGACTTTCAAATTGAGAAGGCTTAACTAGCAGAGTCTATGCAGATATTCTAAAAGCCAAACTATTTTTAAATTTTAACTCTTAGAGTCTCAAACATAAGGCACTGCCAGTCAGCATTACATAAATGGGAAGCTTCATGAGTTAGAAATATTCTACATCTCAATGTAGATGATCAGAACATGGGTATATGCATACAGAAACATTATCTCTACATGCAAGACTCACAGATCTCATTATCTGTATTTTGTATCTTAATAAAAATGGAGAAAAACACGCCCAAAATGTTAGATAACTGTCTAATAAAAATAAAGAATAGATCAAAGATGTTAGATAACTATCTAATAAATACACAACCGTTATCATCCTTCATAAAACAAAATTTTCAGTGGCAACTACACTGGAATAAGTACCAAGCGTTTACACATTTAGTGGGCTTTAAAAGCCATCTTGTTTAGTGTTACATATTTTACATCTCAATGTGGCTACAACTCCTAATCCTCCTGCAGAGATTCCAACACAAGCCAGCTATTGATAAACAATTGCTGCTCCTGTAAGGAGTTTTATTTATTCTCTTTGCTTATCAGCTTAATACATAGGAGATATGCACTTGAAAAGGATCAGGTTCTGCTGCAAACAGGACAAAATGATTATGGAGTGGGCATCTTTATAATTGTGTTTTGTTTTTCCCTGGTTGTTTCTCAAGGACTATGAAAGAAATTGAACCATAAAGCTTAACCTGACATAAAGGTATTAGTCCACAACATTAAACCACAAAGATAAGCAAGACAGTTATTTATGAAAACAAACCACAGTTCCCCATTATCCTTTCGAGATGTTATAAAAGGACTAAATATTGATGCATTTCTAAGTCATGCATCCCCTACTTCCTGTATTCGCAAACAGGAGTATGTTTTTGCTGCTCCTAATTTGTCAAGATCAGGTGAACAGAATGGTTTTACAGAGCACAGGCTTCATTCCTACAAGGGCTCTGCAGCCCTTCTGTGATTAATAATTTATGGTTCTTTCTTAGTTCACCTCAGGGGAATCACTCAGAGGGCACCATTCTTATTGAGAGAAGTTAAATATCAACACAAACAAACAAGCACAAGTCAAATAAGAAGCCTCTGAATCTGGTCATTCATTGCCCATCACAAAACATCAACAAATGTTAGCTAAGAAAATATGTTGACCATCCTGTTCCAGTACAAATACTGCCAGTTGAGCTGAGTCAACCCATTTTTAAAGTAGTGTCTATCACATTAATACAGTAAAGTTCTTTAACATTATTTGGATCTGCTGTGTAGTGACATTGTAGGTATCAAAGAGTGCTTCTGATTGAGTTAGTTCTTCAAACTAACATTTCTAACAAGAACGTAACACCTAATTTTAGGCTCCAACATTGCATGTTCTCCTCAAGGAGATACAAAATGGATCCAAATATCTTTACCATTGAGAAGAAACAATTCTTCAGGAAATGGAATATCATGTTTGATGGGCCTCCCCAATAAGTAAAGAACCACTGAGTGAAATTCAATAGAGAATAAACAATAATTTCATCTCAAGTAATAGGATCAGAAGCCTATAAGTCCAATAAAAAATGCAGTAGGACAGACTTTATGGCCAGTGACTACCTAACCCATATAAAGGAAAATTTAAAAACACGACAAAACCAAACCAAAGCAAAATACTCATAAGCCAAATACACACATGCTGGATGACCAACTTCAGAACTGTAACATATGTCATAAATCTTTATTCTGAGGACAAAAGGACGCAGAATAGGAAACACATCCCCTAAGTCAAAGATATTTCATTTACATTACAAAAGATAAATTTTAAATACATTTACACATTTTAAAATATACCCCAAATAAAGTTTCAAGTGAATTTTGAACTATCCAAAAAGCAGTGAAACTATTTTGCTCTAGCAAATATCACCTATTTGAATGGTGATGAATTTTTTAATTGAATATAATCTTCATTTACATTTCAAATGCTAAAACCTTTCCCAGTTTCCCCCCTCCCCAAAAACCCCCAACCCCTCCTCCCACCCCCTGCCTCCAAGTATATGCCCCTCCAACCCAACCCATTCCCAACTCCCCCGCCCCCTCGATTTCCCTTTGTTGGGACATCTATTGAGCCTTCACCGGACCAAGGACCTCTCCTCCTACTGATGCCCAACAAGGCAAAATATTTTACATTTTCTAGGGATTTCATACAGGTATACAAATACCTCAGATTTATTGTGTGCCCACTTTGGGGTATGTCTATGATCCTTTTAAACACTTAGTATACATTAGCACTTTACGGTCCCTATTTCAGACAGGAACTCAAGCAAGCACAGAATGGTTAAGCAGTTTGCTCACTGACAACAGCCTGAATAAACAGCTGCTATTCAAACTCAGCAACCTGAGACAGACCTAGTGCTCTTGTGTTCCGACTCTAATTGTCTACTACATATGGGCACTGCTCATGTAATTCCACATAGCATCAGTATCATGTAAAGGGAGTCATTTTTATTTATGAGTGGAAGAGAAATAGTTTTGAAGAGAATACATTTTTCCATGAAAAAATAAACAAAATAAAAACAAAAAAATTCACCACTTCTATCACCCCTCAATTATATTTCCTGTGCCACCCACCTAACATACCATGTGGGGGCAAGGAAAGAATAAACCTGGACACCCCCAAAACCATGTGAAATCTCTGATACCAGGAGACAGAGTGCCCATCCTTTCTTCTCATTACTCAAAATGGCTATCTCCAGTATCTGTTGTTCCTTTAAAATCCTGTCAAATAAGGAATTTTTTATTTCCTCTTTTATTAATGGAATGATCTTAAAATAAGGATAAAAATTAAAAGCTCTTTGAAAAATATTAGCATTTTTCTCTTTAACAATTTCAAATAAAAAATGCTACTGATACCATGTATGTCTTACCATTCATAGCTTTGTTCATGAAGAGGGTGATGAGACACAAAAGGAATATTTCATTAGCAATATCATGATCATGCATTATTTCTTATGTGTTCTCACAAAAAGCAAAACTTTATCTAAATGAAAGTGAATGAAATGAAAGAGTTTTAAACTCTCTATATGATAAATATCACATTATGAATAATATTTTCACAGGGACAGAAAAAGCTTCTTTGAATGAATGTCCTTATTATATCCAAATTTATAGCTAGAAATAAAAAGCTAGAGCATTCTAGACAGATAAATAGAAAAGTATTTTCCCAATTTATATTTACTTCCTAAAAAAAAAAAAATGCAAAGTGACCAAAATGGTCTAGACTTGTCATCTTCCTCATGAATGTCGGAACCAGGGAGTTATCTGCACTGCTGGGCCTCTTCCCATGGCGGGCCTCCCTGTAATTCTGCTCCGATTGGCCGATTGGCCCATATGCTAAGCTTACCAGCAATCACACCCACGAATACCAGTGCCCTGTGAGATGATGTGAACATGTCCAATGTGTCCTACCACCTACAGCCCAAGAGCAGCTGAGAGAGAGAGAGAGAATATGAATGAGAATAAGGAAGATGCTTTCTCACAACAGAAACATGTAGATATATATATCAGACTACCTAACAATTTAGTAAGAAAAAGGGCCAATTTTTATATAACTCCAAGGTCATGTTCCAAGGAAAGAAAAGTTGACTTGAAGACAGCAAAATAAATAATCAATGTGTCTAAATGCATTCATTATTTTGTGTATGGCAGTTCTTAAGGCATATCACAAAACAGAAGAATGTGGGTGACAGTGGAAGGATCCAGGTGTGCTTTGTCCTCTGAGTCAGAAGTTTTACTATAAAAAGTGACTTTGTCATCCACTATCCTTCCAGCACTTCTCAAGCTCAGTTGAACACACCTAACTTTAGCTCGGGGGAAAGATAGGAGAGTTGGTTTTAGATAGAGTCACACACAGTCCAGGTTGGTCTTGAACTCTGTTAGTGCCTCGGCATTTTGAGTGTTGTGATTACATGTGTGATTCACCATGCCCAGGCCTATAATATATTTATTGTACATTAACATTTTTGGAACTAATGTTTCATAAATATTTGTTGAAATGTATTTTGTATCTCTCAATTAGTGAATGTTTCTTTATATATTAACTTATTTTCTTCCAAAACAACTGTTTAGGGTGTAAAAAGTTTCTGTCAAACAACCAATCAATAAAAATACAATCTATCACCATTTAAGAGAAATGGGAAAGTACTCAGTCTCACTGAAGCAGCAGGAGAAGCTTCAGGTACTGTGGCTGGAAAACAGGAAATCTCTCTTTCTTTTTTTAGAGACACAGGTTCACTTTATAGTCATGGTTGTCCTGAAGCTTGTTATATTGACAATCTGGCCTCAGACTCACAGACATCCTCCTGTCTCTGCCTCATAAGTTCTTGGATTAAGGGTATGGGTCACCATCACTGGCTGAAATCTTTCGTGCAAATACCTGGGGCTATTGAATTTGTAAGTTTGCTTGTGTCTCCCTTCTGTGGGCTCATAAGTAAATAGCAGTACACTCATGGACTGCTGTGATTCTATAAGGTCAGATTGAAAACCCGGTTACTATTTCTTTATTTCCAAGACCCTTATTCAGACAGCCATGAGATCATACATTGTTTCCCTATGCATGAAAATACAAAGTGGTTTCTGCTGAAGTTTAAGCATATTACAGACATCAACTCAAAATGGCCAAATGTAGTGTGTATTTTCAATTTGTTGATGATGACTATTTCCTGGCTACGAGAGTAGGATGTCTGACCAACTTAACCTTGTGCCATTTAAAGCCTACAAACCCTTGAATGAAGTGACAATCTTGTCTTTTTTTCGAATCCTATCTACCACCTTACAACGTCCATCACTAATGTAGTAGCATCCTCTGTGGAGGAGGGTGGCCATCTACCCAAAAGCCCATTGTAAATGTGGGAGAATCAAAGCAGCATGTCCTTATTTATATGTTTGACACCAAAGAAAAGAGTTCCTCAAGTTTTTCTTTCAGTATTCTACATGTGGATCTATCTCTTACAGACACATGAGGGAACTAATATCATCAAAGCTTATTCTTCTAGTACCAAAATATGAAATACTAATCATTTTTGCTTTCAATAAACTTTAGTTATTGACATGCAGCTCTTGAAAAACATTCAGATTCACTCTTTGGAATCTGAGATATTACTCTCACATGAGTCTTTAATTACGGTCTCCATTGAAGAACTACCTGTGGAGGTGTGTAGTGGGTGAGACATTCAAACAAGAGGCAAAGGACCAAGGAGTCAGTTAACACAACTTGCATATGAACCTTAACATGCACATATGCCATGACCATACTCTAAATCGGTGCCTACTTAACCTGTGTAGCTCAGAGATAAATACTGGAGCAATTCCATATCTTACCCACAGAGGAAACAGAGAAAGGCAGTAGTCTTACTGTCAATAGCTACACTCAGGAGCTTCGTCATACCACTTCTCTCTTCAAGACATCGGGTAGTAATCATAGGAATCCAGCAAAACATAAGAGCCGTCAGAAACGAACCTACATATAAGGAGCAAGTGCACACGCTGCAAGTACTTATGATGTCCTTAAGGCAGCCTGCTTACACATTCCTAATGAACTATGGCAAATGAGCAGAAAAGTTCCCTAGAGCAGTGAGACTCTTCCAATTTATTCAAAATAATTAAGTCACTCCCAAATAGACATAAAAGAATGCAATTACCTATGACTAACCAAAGAATAATTAGCACACTTGAAGATCATACAAAAATTGGGTTAAAATTTAACCTTTTGTATGTCAAAATCAGTAACTTATATGGAATTGCATAGGTCAACATGAATATATTTCCATTTAATGACACACTTTAAAATTATACATGTGGATTTTGTTCAATACTTTAAATTTTCCAAGAGTTCCAAAGTAGTTTTCATGTTGACTTATTGAAGGTGAACTTTTAGTCTTACAGGAATTGTCCTTGATTGAATTTCCTATGTCAGATCTGTATTCATGTTTATAACTAACAAAATTTAGCACCACAATAATTGCATGAATAAAGCTCGGGTTGAATTTCTCAGTAGGCTTTTCATCTTTGAGGCTTTGAAGTCAAACCCTCATAAACGTCAATATGTTCCTATCATGTCCACACCTGTCATCTGCACTACAAGTCAGTGTAATCTAGAGATAAAAATGAGAAGAAATTGAACATGTTTTATGGCTGTTCTGCTTGAGGGAATAAGAATAAAGTAAATCAATATTTCTTGTCATTTCTTGAAAGTACTGTATTCTCCAACACATTTAGCTAGCATTTGCCCATTTAAGCAAGGACAAAAACATAAGAAGAAAGTTTTTAATGCAGAAAATTGGTGCATCAATATTTCTGGGTTGCAGAAATTGAAGTTGTATCAAGCATTATTTCAAAATCTAATTTAAATATACTCTCAACGTTGATTACTCTCAGCACTAGTAACTACCACTAAGAAAACTAAAAATATTAAAGAATGAAATCACATTTAGCATCCTATCATTGCCATTGAAATATTACTGAATTAATAACCATTCAAATGTCAATATTTGACTTTTTCTGTAAATTCATAAATACAAGGATATCTAATATTCTTACTTATGAAGCATGTTTTTTCTCATTCATTGTTTCCCCAACTCAATAAAAATCTCTTAAAACATTTTATCTCTCCTTAAATTTGTTCTTTGACAATTTCATGTATGTATGCAAATTAATACATACATGTATGATGGATGCTGATTAAAATCACCCTCGCCTACTCCTCCCATTCTTAATGTCCCTCCTTCCTGCAAGTTGCTTTCCACATCCCCATATTTGTTTTATTTTGAGCTTCATTGCACTTAACCAGGGGCATCTATGTAGCCATGAGTTTGCCACTAGTCACTGGAGTACCTATAGATAGCAGAAAAACAGAAATGGGTCTTTGGAGTTGAGGATGCCTTGAGGGTTGGGTAGCAGAACATAGGTGATATAAAGAACAAGAGGGTGAGTACTGGGGAAGAAGGGTTTAAGAGGAAATGGGGGGATGCACATGAAGGAGCTGAGGATGAAAGGAGGGTTGTCCAAAATGAGTAACATTTGAAAACCTACTACTGTGTAAGCCAACTAAAAACAATGAGCATTAGAGAGATAATACCTCTCTTGGCATTGAATAATGATAAACCTAATAGCCAACTGTCAACAAACAAAAATCTTAGTGCATGAGTTATATCTCTTTTTGTGTTGTTGGTCAGAAAGTCCTCAAAAGTTCCCAAAACAATACAGGATCTTGCCATTCTTCTTGGATGTCCATTAGAACTATATGATTAAGACCCTATTGCTATTCAGAGTACCTGCAAATATCTAGCTTCCCTACCTGAGAATTACAGTCAGTTCACCCAGACCCTTGAGGACATAGATGCTTTCTGAAGGCAGTTCAAGTCCTTGAGCAGAAGGAGGCAGAGATGGGCAAGAAGAGTCTGAGCAACCTGGAGACCTGTGAGAACTAACAACCTAACCTTTCACCAAGAGAATGCTGGCCTCTTTGGTCAGAACAGGAGGCTTAGGAGCCCTTACGGCAATCTCTTGGGCATAGTAAGAGATAGTAAGTAGCAGAGACAGTGACCAATCACTTGCTCTATCTCTTCCTTCCACCCGGCATCAATTTCCTACTTCTGGGACCATATATCCAGATCTGGCCCCATTATTGATCAGGGTGATTAGCTACATGGTTGGCACTTAACTGCAGTTTATTTGATATGCACTGGGACCAGAGGCCATAGATCCCAAATAAAAGAGATTTTTTTCCTTTTTTTTTTTTTTTTAATTTTCTAAGTTTTTTTATTTACATTCCAAATGATTTCCCCTTTCCCGTTTCCTCCCTCCCTGAAAGTCCCATAAGGCCCCTTCCCTCCCTCTGTTCCCCATTCAACTCCCTCTCGCTTCTCTGTCTTGGCATTCCCCTACATCCCGTCTTTCCAGGACTAGGGGTCTCTCCTTCCATCTTCTTGGAGATCTATTGATATGTGAATTGTGTCTAGGGTATTCCGAGATTCTGGGTTAATATCCCCTTATCAGTGACTGCATACCATGTGTGTTCTTTTGTGATTGGGTTACCTCACTAAGGATGATATTTTCCAGTTCTGACCATTTCCCTAGGAATTTTGTGAATTCATTGATTTTAATTGCAGAGTAGTATTCCATTGTGTAAATATACCACATCTTCTGAATCCATTCCTCTGTTGAGGGACATCTGGGTTCTTTCCAGCTTCTGGCTATTATAAATAAGGCTGCTATGAACATAGTGGAGCATGTGTCCTTATTGCGTGCAGGTAAAGCCTCTGGGTATATGCCCAGGAGTGGTATAGCAGGATCCTCCAGGAGTGTCATGCCCAGTTTTCTGAGGAACCGCCACACTGTTTTCCAGAGTGGTTGTACCAGCTTGCAATCCCACCAGCAGTGGAGGAGTGTTCCTCTTTCTCCACATCCTTGCCAACAACTGCTGTCTCCTGTGTTTTTGATCTTAGCCATCCTGACTGGTGTGAGATGGAATCTCAGGGTTGTTTTGATTTGCATTTCCCTAATGACTAAGGATGATGAACATCTCTTTAGGTGCTTCTCAGCCATTAGATATTTTTCAGGTGAGAACTAAAGAAAAAAGAAAAAGGCCCTACTGCTGATGTAATGTATATAGATACAAGATACAGAAATCAAACTGGAAAAGAACTAGATTTCTCCCTATTGGCCAGAGTTCATAGTAGCAAAAGGTACAATGGAGGCTACTAGAGGGTAAAGGGTATATCAGTTGACTTACCCAGATGGAAACCCTAAAACCTATAATACTAACTTTCCAGGCAAGATGTGTGCCCACTGTTACAACACAGGTATGATTTTTATAGGAGAAATCAACATTTTATGGCTGGTTTTGAGGCCCACTCTAAGGAAGGAACTCATGTCTGGTACCACGTTCCAGTTCAAAAAAAAACAAAATCATTGGCTGAATAGGTCTTGGGCCATAATGGAAAATTTAGTTTAGCTAAATTGGCACAGTGCCATCTTTCTCTGAATAGTTAATTATTGCAAATAGAATAACTTATATGTCATTCCTAAATAAGTCATTTAAAACTTCTAGAACCCATACTATTACCAAAAATGATTTTTAACCAGAGTGATAACTATAAACTATTAGACCTAGTAATGTGGTTCATAAGTACAATAGTACCTCTACAGTTTTTAAGAGTTTTTCTTTGTCCATTAATATATTTGTAATAGTCATTTTTAAAATAATATTCAATAGCTTTCAGGAATAGTTCATGTAAATAAAGGTCTGGACTGCCTCGATACAGCTACTGTAAAAGAAACAAGGCTATCATCATTTTACCCATTTTGTACCATGTCAGATAATGTAAATCAGCACACCTGCACTGAGTGCTAGGTTCCTCACTTTATAGTAGTAAGAAAAGGGAGAAAATAGTAAAGAAGAATGGGTATGAAACTATCTTCCTAGAATTAATTCTTGCCTTTTAATAATTTTCTTGGAAAGAAAAAGAAAAAAATCAATCTATAATCAAATACTAAAATATTGCAAAAGAAATGGGTCCCAAGCCCTACCATTATAATATACTATACCAAGAGTCTTAGATTGGAGAATTAAATTAGCTCCTTCCAGACATCAGGATGAAACATTAAAATGATCACAATGGTAAGCTGAGCAATATGAACAGCATTTAGCGCTCACTTAGGTCATTAAGAAATAAGGATCACTATAAGTCAGAAAATTAAGAATAAAAGTATTAGCATATGCTCTAATGTTTGTTCATTATTCTTTGCATCTTATATCTGAATATGCTATGTGAAATCAAAACTAATTTCAACAGCAAAATAACTCCAGTCATTTAAATATGAATGACTGAAAGATCAAAGCTATGGAGAAGAGTGAGTTTCAAGAACTTGCCTTTGGAAAATGTTCAGTTTGTATGAACAGCAGGGTCCATCTTGGGCCCATAATTTATTGTACAGCAGAGGTGAAAGGGCAAAGATCTTTGTGAAGGCAAAGGCTTGAGCACTTTCACTGCAGCTACACAGTTTCTAGTTTGGTGGCCATCATCAAGACTCTAAGATGTAGCTTAAGTTTACAAAAACAAGATGACAACATCAAACGATAGCAATGTGTTTTTGAGAATTAAAATAGAACTCGCACAATTCATTTAAAGATAACAAATAGTGAGTGTTCATTATTAACATCTTTCCCACTTGTCTCTTGTCCACTGGGTCTTTCTGAATTGCAAGTGTAATACCATTGGATACTCTCCTTCAAAATGACCCTTCCTAGCTACTCTTTAATATCTGCGGCTTATACTAACCAGTCAGTCATGCCTCATTCCTATTCTTTCCATTACTCTTGACTTTAAAAACTGCTGCCCAGCCTTGACAGTCTCAGTCAGGGCTCCTCCTCTAACGAGTTAGCCATCATTCAATTCACTACTGAAGTTTCCTTTGTTATATGCGCCAGAAAACATTTTGTTAAGATTTTGTGTCTGTTTCATCTCCCCAAACTGTAGGTTCCAAGGGATCATTATCTGTATCTAAAAGTTCCTTTTGTTTGTAAAGGCCTCTCAGAGATCACCAAAGCCTACTGAATAAAGGAATCAGGATGTTCACCATTAATATATAAGAACTAATATTAATTTGGATATGTCAAACTTAGATTGTAGGAAACAAGAAAAATAACTTGTCATGTAGTACAAAGAAACATATAAATGAAATACCACAGTAATAAAAGATCTTATTTCATAATACTCACTCACTGAACAAAACAATAAAAACTAAAAATAGAAATAGACATTCATCAGAATGGTGGTAACATCAAAAGTAAGTTTTGTGGATCAAAATATTTGCTATACATTCTCCAAAAATTTAATTCAATGGGTCAGTACCAGAGTTAACTATATTATATCAGTAACTTCCATAAACTATTGACCATTTTGAACATAAAAACATAAAAATGTCTAGCACATATGGTATACCACTGAAAATACCTGTGCTTGAAACAATATTAAGCTAGGGAGAAAGAATCAAGTCATTTTAGGTCATGTATGATAAGGCACACCTAGAACATCAGTTATGTCACCATAATGTTTATGATTATCAAATAATGGATGCTTTCCATATGACATGGAAAACTTTCCATATCTAAAAAAAGCACATACTTCAAAACAAAATAATGGAAGCCAATGATCACATGTGAGGAATAGTTTCCTTTTAACTCACTTCCATGTATCTTCTATAAAAGAAAGCTCTTTAAAAAAATCAATCAAGGATAGGGAGATGGCTAAGCTGGTGAAATGCTTACAAGACAAGTATGAGGACATAAGTTTGGAGCCCCAGCACCCATGTAATTACTCAGATATACCTCACTTGAGGTAGAGGTAAGAAGATATGTAAGACTTGCTGATCAGCTTCAGGTTCGGTAAGAGACCCTAAGTCAGCAAATGATATAAGGAGCAACTGAGGACAACATGAGACTCAGACCTCCACATACACATGGGAATACATGCATGTTCATACATGTGCACGTGCACACGCACACACAAAATCAAATCAAATCACTTAAATTCTATCATATAAAGAATCCGTGCAACTGAATGTCACTTATAAACTGAGGTATCTTTAAAATCTGAGCTAAATTTTATCTTAACAATTATTCTTCAAAGTAATTACGAAAAACAGCAAAAGAATCCAAATCATAGAAAGTAGCACTTATGTAAAACTTGCATTATTGATAAACTTGAACTACTATAATCTTGGTCAGATACAGAAATCAGTATTTTCAAATATCTGCTGTAATCTCTTTGAACCTTTAGTTTACAAAAATTGTTTCTTTGAAACTGTGCCCTCTGTTTGGGAAGAAACTCTTACTCTAGTTCTTCACAGGGACCATTACATAAAAGCTAAATGCCTCTAATTCTCAGCTGATAATTTGCAGAACAGATGCATAAAAAAGCTAGATAAAACAGACAAAAGAAACTACGGGTTCCATGTTTTCTCCCTCAGCTCTTCCCTACCTACTGCCTTGATTCTACAAATGGCTGAAGTAAAGCTCCTTTCTTCTCCATCAACTCCTTTGTCTCTCAAGGCTGCCTAGTCATATTCATCTTGTAAAGCAATGTAAGAAACCTTTCAAAAGCTGTATTCACATTAAGTCAACTTTCTGCTTCTAGTGCTGCAGGACTAAAACAATATAATCACATCTTAAATTGGTTTACAGCAGGCTGCCTACCTTATCCCAGTTCTAGGAGCTGATGAAATGAATAGTTTTAAATAGCACTTTCTGAAATGACATGAGAATTAATAGCATGTAATTACCTCAGTGTTGACAAGTAAGAGATGTTTAACTCCTTAAGTGAGCTTTCCTAATGCATCAGTATCAGAGCAAGGCCGCACTGCACGAATGGGATTGGAGGATATCTAAGGGTATTATATGGATTCAATCACAAAGGCACACTAAAATCATTCAGGTAAAAATGAAAAGAACCAGCTTCCACTCCCTATTTGAATGTTTACTTAAGATATCACTATGGGTTTTTGGCATAAAGGAAAGTCTTACTTTATATTCAACCTTTCCATACAGTTAGGAGAAAAAAAATTAATATACTTTGTTATTTAAGATGGTAAAGTATAAGCTATTTGCAGTGGTTTGAATGAAAAAGTCCCACACGGACTCAAATATTTGAATGGCTGATACCCAGAACTGTTTAGAAGGATTAGAAGGTGTGTCCTTAATCAATGTCTGATTTAACTTGAGGCCCACTTCATAAGAGGAAGCTCAGGCCTGACACTGCTTGGATATCCAGGAGACTGGATAGACTAGAGGTCTGTCTCTGTCACCCCTCCCCCCCACACACACTCTCTGCTTTCTGCCTATGAAGTAGGATGTAGCTCTCAGCTGCTTTTCCAACACCACGCCTGCCTTCATGCGGCCATGCTTCTCCCATGATCATGGTGATGAACTAACCCTCTGAAGCTTTAAGCTAACCCCAAGTTAAATCCTTTATACGAATTGCCTTAGTCAGGGAGTTTCCAAACAATAGTACTGTAACTAAGGCAGTATTAGATTTACAAGAACAAACATGCAGTAAGTACATTTCCTACCTTAATATTTTAGGACTGTAATGAAGGCTACTAACCATAATAAAATAAATCTCCGCATTTAAGAGAAAAATGTAAAAATTATAACAATGCTATATTTATAATTTACATTCACACCTTATATTCATTTATTGTCTCTAATTTATGCTAATTAACTTATATTCTATCGCTTGATTCTGTTTTAACCCCTATGACTAAGCCTAAAACAGATTTCTAAATATCTGGAATGGAAAAAACAGAGTGCCTTCTCAGTAGAAAATCTAGATATATGATATATACTAAAGAGTTGCTATAATTTATTCTGTTTTTCCATGTGTTTCACATACACTCAGGACCTAGCCTAAGCAGCTTAAATATGTGTCAGGGAATGGGTTAAGGAATTTGTATTCCATGCTGATAACCTATTAAGAGGTAGGCAATGTGACCCTATTCTATACAAAGAAAGGCAGTGATTATGAGGGTCCTGGCCCACTGTTAAATAGAGCACAGTGGGTGAAGCCTGTTCATCCACGAACAGATGATTCCAGCAGCACACACGCAGTGAACACCAAGTGCTTTTCTGTTTAGATTTTTCCCTACAAGACTGCCATTGTTTACACTCTCAGTAAATGTACAGCCTATTGATTGTGTTTATTCTTTCATCAATTTACTATGTTCAGGCTTGAACTAAATGTCAGCCCTAAGGTAGGACTTGTAGGCTAGTATTAACAAGAAGAGCTGCCTCTTGCTAAGCCCACTCAGCCATATTAAACTTGGTTACAAAGCACTCAACTATCTTGCTAAACTGAAACCTTAAAATGTTTTTGATAGGAATGCATTTTGAGTTCAAGAGAATTCCTAGAGAATAGCCCTCAAAGGCCCTTATTTAGGGGGTGAGAAAGGGCAAAAGATACACTAAATTTTGGACTTAAGACTTGGGACCTAGAAACTTAATTGGATTTCCTCAGAGCTTCTGAGACTCAAACAGTGAGATCAACCACTGCTCTCACACTAACAGGATAGCCAGTGTCAGTCATGTCCTCAATATCAGCAAGAAGGGTCTACTACGATGAATCACAGGCACGAGATTAAGAGTCTGCAGAAGAATATGAGTTCCCAGGGACTAAACCACCAATCAAAGAATACACATGGAAGGACCCATGGCTCCAGCTGCATATGTAGCAGGATGGCCTTGTTGGACATCAGTGAGAGGAGAGGCCCTTGGTCCTTGGAAGTCTTGATGCCCCAGTGTAGGGAATACCAGAACAGGGAAGTGGGAGTGGGTGGGTTGGTGAGTGTGTGTGTGTGTGGGGGGGGGAGTGGATGGGTTTTCAGAGGGGAAATGAGGAAAGGAGATAACATTTGAAATATAAATAAAGAAAATATCTAATAAAAAAGATTATGATTAAAATGTCCACCCTAAGGTAGTCTGGAGTGTAAACTGCCTTACCCTTCCTGTAAGAAGGCAAGGCCTCACACCTTCGTTCCCTCCCTATGACCACCCTCTACCATTTGGATCCCAAACTTCTTACAAGAATGGGCTTCAGAAACTAAGCCAATTTCAGGGCTTCAGGCTCCTATTTTAGGTTTCCTAAGAGCTAGTAAAACAGATGAACGCCTCAGTCTATTTAGAGCTATTAGTCATATTTAAACTAGGTTCACTGGGCTGTTTTGCTAAATTGAAACCATATAATGTTTTCAATAATAATGTATTTTGAGTTCCAGACATATCCTAGAGAATAACCTAAGAAAGTTTTCAATGTTATATTTCATAAATATTTCTGAGTAATTAATGTTGTGCTCTAGATCTAAAAGGTAAGCCTTGATATGCTTATTTGCAAATGGAGGATGATTCAAGATACTGTTTTAGCATACAGCACTAGCATATAGTATTCAAAGATGGTCACATTTGAATTGTAATAAAAAGGAACCTCATTCATTTGCGCTTTATTTTTGTTGTCAAAAAATTATCTAAGTTCTCTTATTAATCAACTTTAAAGTGAATCAAATAACTAAACTGCTTCTGCCAATTGTGTAAACATAAGTACTGAAAAATATAATTATATAGCATTTCAAAATGTAAAAACATCCCTATTAATTTGTTCCTTATTGTTTTTCATTTGCCATCATCATCACAAAGTTTTAAATGTCAAAGTGGGAGAAACATTATTAGTAAGCAGTAAAAATAGGCTCTTCCTCTTTTCTCAGTGTACACGATGCTAGCCCATATATCAGGCACACACTGGCAGTCTGTCTGAAGTGGGATGTAGGAAACAGCTGGACTATGGAAGTAGAAATGAGGGGTGAGGCTCTTTCTTAGATTGTTCTCATCCCCTCACTTAAAGATCCCCGTGTTTTCCCAAAAGAATAGCTCTGTCATGATAAATTGCACTGTCATTTGAAGATAGGAATTCATGACTACAACACCTGTGCAGATATCCTGGGCTTGCTCTCTAGGTCATGTATTTTCTATTATAGATCCCCTTGAATCAAGTGAAATCCATTATAATTCTATTAAAAGAAACATTCTCAGGGACAGGGATATAGCTTAGTTGACCAAATGCTTCACACACACACACACACACACACCAAATTGTGTTCAACTCCCAGTAGCCAGCCTTGGCATGATAGCATGAGTCCATACTTGCAGCACTGGGGAGGCAGAGTCAGGATATTCTTGGGCTCACTGGCTAGGCAGCCTCTCTAATCAGTAAGCCCCGGAGCCCAGAGTGAGCCTATCTCAAAAGACAAGATGAATGGATTTCCTGAGAAATAACATCTCTGATTGACCTTTGAGCACCTCTGAACACACACACACACACACACACACACACACACACACACACCAAGTTGTTTTATAATATGCCTATTTGTAAACTGGCATTTAACAAATAAGTCACGAAAGGCACTGGCTTTATGAACTTGTAACTCAAATAACAAGATGTAGAAAGGAGTTTTCAGTAATGGTAAGACATCAAAGAACACGGCATGATGACCTCATGAAGTCTAGTCCCATAAGAAAATTTAAAAGTAAAAGAATGTAAAAATGCATTTAATGGCTTATAAAGTTCACAGTATTCTTATCTGCTCAACAATACAGAAAGAAGCAAATGATTTTCTTGACCAGGGAGAATTCACATTCAAATTTTTATATCCCTATTCTGTAAGCCTTGGTTAATCCTGTAGAAAGATAATTATCAGGGCTAGAGGGATAGTCCCTGCTGCTTCTTAGAAGTAAACTCAGGGACTAAATTAAGGTACTTAGAGGTTAACTCTCAGAGTGTGCAGAGCTTGGCTACAGGACTCCCATGGACTCTGGCACAGAAGACCAAACACTCCTATTCATTTAAAGATCAGGAAAGAATAAGGCAACAGAAACGTGGCTTTCTCAATCATCCTTCCAGCTCTTGCTAATCAATGGGAGTCAAACAGCTAAAAACTTCTTGCTATGGTTTGAAAATGCAAGTTTTAATGTGATTTCATTGTAGTGTCCTTGTATTGAAAAGTGTTTATTATGTAGTTTCAAATTTACCTGAATATTGAAGAAAAAAGAAAGGAAAGGAAAGAAAAACCAGCAGGAAAGCTGCCATTGTGCACAAGAAGGACATAAAATTCAAGCCATGAATTAAGGAGGCAAATGAAGGCGCTCTCTTCCCTTATTAGAAATAGAAGAAACAGATTGTGTTCATCTTGCTTAGGGCCAACAGGCGCGCTGCATGGAATACAGCCAGCATCAGTCACAAAGCTCACTCAGGAGTTTGCTCTGTGAGAAAAAGAAGCCAGATGGGCTATTTACTTTCAACAAGATAATTCTGGAAGAAATTGTTATAAGTCAAAGAAACTTTTTGGCTTCATCTGCTATTTTAGCCTCTAAACTGATTTGAGAGGCACATAGGGGGTTGGGGAGCTCTGAGAAAAGAAGTAAGAGAACTGAGGAAATAAAAGGAAGTGAAGAACAAAGCTTGAATAGCTAGGTGGTCCACCTAGAGACTTGCCCAGGTCTTGTGACCTGGAGTGAGTCACTACCCACAGACTCACTATGTGACCTCTGAATAAGTTCTTTGGTTTCCTGAATGGAGACAGTATCACAGCCATGGTAAAAAATTAAGTCTCATAAATCAGGAACAGCACCTGGGACACAGCATACAGCATAAGAACAAGGAAGACATCAGACATTATTTTTACCTGTTCCATTTTCTCTCCTATTTGTGAAACTGAAGGAAATCCCTCAGAGATATAAATATCCGGGTCACTGACTAAACAATCCCTGAGAATGTAAGAGCTCCATGTTGTAGTAATGTCCTGATGATATTGCTCATAATCTACTGATGGAATTTGAAAATGTCTCTATTAATTTACTACAACAGGAGGGGAAAAACAAATAATTATATCATTGAATGTAGCTAAGTGCTAAGATTTTTCTACCTTAAAAGTACTTCTTTAAGCAATATAGCTATGAACTCATAAAAAAGTAATTAAGCTTTAAACACACATAACACACACACACACACTACAGAAATGTATCTGTTCATCTTGCTCTTAGAATCTGTAACATATAAATATTACTGTTAAATTAAGTTGTGGGAAGATTAGGCATTCAAGCTCTTATCCTTATATTATTCAGTAACTTATAGATCTAAAAGAATAAAAGACACTTTCAGACCAAAGCAATATACAACCATACTTAATCTACTGTGATTACCATGGAAAGAGAAAGAAGGTACATTGCAGAAGGATTATTCAGTACGTATGACAAAGACAAAAATGGCTGCCTGGCTATCTTTGGGTTGATCTAGAGACTATCACAATTACTTCTGTCATATTACTGTCATATTAAAATATTTTCAATACTTTGAAAAAGGTAGAAAGATGATTCCCTTAAAAATAGTTACAGAGCTTTCCTGAATCATTGTTGCTGTTTGATTATTTGATTTGTTTGATTTGTTTGATTAGTTTGATTATTTGAGACAGTCTCAGTCTGAACCCTAGACCGCTCTGCAATTCACACCAGCCCTTGCGCCTTAACTGCCTGGGTGATTATAGGTATGAACCGCCATCCCTTGCTTCTGGACACTAATTCTAAACAGTGCTAAAATATTATGTAAAACAAGATACAGATTATCTGCTTTCTTGCCTATGTTCTGAATCTTCATTTAAAAAAGTTACTGGAATAATTAAAAGGACAAAAATATAAGAATTCTGGCTTATATCTTTGATGTAAAATACACTTTTGGTGCATAATGTAAAGCCACATGCATGCTCTCTCTCCCAAAATGAATGTTCAAACGTGAAGATAAACAGACGTACTAAAGCCGAACTATTTTACCTGGATTTTTTATTTTAATTAAAAAACAAACAAACAAAAACTCTCTTAAGATGCAAAAATCAAAACCAAGTCACTTTCTATCTTCTAGAACCAAACTGCCTGGGATCTTTCCATAACACAGATTTTTCACGTAAATTCCAATTCCTCCTGAGTAATGACAAGCCTGTGAAAGTCCTAGTTGGTTTTCTGTTGCTTCATAAAATATTGACCAGAACCAACGTGGGGAGGAAAGGCTTTATTTGGCTTATAAGTTACAGTCCATTATTAGGGGAAGCCAAGGCAAGAACTCAGGGTAGGAACTGAAGTAGGTACCATGTAAAAATGTGGCTTACTGGGTTGCTTCCCTTGACTTGCTCTGGTTTCTTTCCTATGCCCAGGGATATCACTGCCCATGCTGGGCTGGACACAAATAGATATAATTAGCAAGTAATAAAATGCCCACAGACATGTCCACAAGCCAATGTGATGGAGGCACTTCTCAGTGGGGATTCCCTCTGCCCAGATATGTCTATGTCTGTGCCAGCAGACAAAAATTATGAGAAAGGGCACTATGTCTAGAGTTTCACTCCACAAATGTGAAGAAGTGTTATGTGTATAAGATACCCTGGTATGATTGTATGGCAGGAGTTGGTATATGTGCATATTTAGTCCAAGTTTTATTTTTAAAAGAATAATAAGACAATCTAACAAATAATAAATCTGCCCCTTGGAGGAACTGGTTATAAAATTTGTTAAAGGGAGAGACAAAAAGTATGCCAGATTCAGAGAATTTTCTGATTTTATTTTTCTTTGTCAAAAGTCTTACAAAGGCAAATTATTAAGTTATTTAAAGATTCTAAATTTACTTTTAGAAGTTTAATAAAAAGATTCAAATGCCACTAAATACCTTTAATATGATTAATAGCAAAAGATATGATACTTCACTATAAAATCCAGACTTTTGGCGGAGTGAATATCAAACATGATTGGAAATTATTCTAAATTTACAGCCTCACAACATATATAATTTTTCTTTAAAAAAAAGAGCTAAAATTTAGGAATATTCATGTCATCTTGGAAGGTAATTTCATATTCATTTGAATCTTTACTTCATTAAAAATAAAAAAGAATGGTTTTCAGAACAACCAGACACAAGCTTGATGGATGATCATTTCTCAGCCCCCTGTGAGCAATGAGGAAAAAGTAGCTATGTTTATTTATAATGCTCCATATCATAGGGAATAGAGAAGTGATGCTGTTGGCAGGTTGGGTTATTTAATTATGTGAAGGCACTTCTGGGGAGGTGTGTTTGCTCATGGTAAACAGAAGCAAGTATCTCAAAACTAGGCAGAATTCCCAATAAAAACATTAAAGCTAAAACTGTCTTTTAAATAACACAAAGGAACATGCTTAGAACAGTTATGAGAGAAATCAGGCAGTGCCCTTTGTCTTGTATTATTGTGTGTGTGTGTGTGTGTGTGTGTGTGTGTGTCTGCCTGCCTGCCTGCTTGCCTGCCTGCACACGTGCGCATATGCACAGAAACATAAAACAGGCCTAGAAAGCTGATGCTTCCATCTTGGAGAGGACAGAATGATGTCACCAGAAAGAGCCAAATACTAAAAGCATGAAAATAATTGCTTTTTCTTTTAAAAAAACAACCTCAGAATAATTAAGATAAATTTCTGCCTAAATTAAATTGCCAGGAAGTTTTCTCTACAAGGCTTTAGGCACTCTAAGCACCCCTTGACTTTGGCCTGTCATGCTTCTTCAATAAATCATGCAGCAGCCAGAAGTCAATTGAAATGATTGAATCAAGGAAAATCAAATTTTAACATTTAGTTTCAGTAATGTGATTATGAAGCTTTTAGTGATATTGTAATTACTTTGAAGCTTTGAGCATATGTTTCTATTGAAAGTATCCCATGGAGAAAAGCCACACTAGGGAAACAAGTAAATACCAACCCCAGTGAAACAGAAATGTATTTGACGTGAAGTTAAAAGCTACAGGTATAAGAGACAAGTCACCCATGTGATTTATAGTCTAAGCATCATACACAGAGAAACCAGTTTGAAATGCCGGCATCATCAAAAATTCAAATGACGTAATGGCTTTCCTCTAAGGGTTCATACTAGAGAAACACCAAGGAGACGCAACCGTAAAGGACAGGAAGGGAAAGAAAGAAAGAAGTATCCTTGTGCATGCTCCAATTTACTCTGCACAGGACAATGTGGCGGACTGAAATCCTCCTAAGTGTAATGAGCCTAAGTTCTCCTCTGAACCTGAGACATTTTAAATGTATTTAGTGTTTATCAGATCGGGCCATATAGTTAGTCATTTCTTCCCTAACTCAGTACCCGTGGAACTGCTGCTGAGCCTAGAGAATACAAAGATGAATAAGAGGATGCGGAACCTAGCTAAGACAAGGACCATCAATGAGTGGGTTCTTCCAAGGGACACTGGAGAAGAGAAAGTAAAGAAAAGCATGCTATTTTCCCTCCCTCCATTCCTATTGCCATTCACCAGCAGGTATCTCTTAAGTAAAAACATACATCTTTCATCAAGAAAGAACACACAACATCAAAATAGAAAGAAAGAGGATTTAGAATTTAGCAGAAAAAATGATTATGTCAAAAATCTAAAATGGGCAAACCCTTGTAGGATCAGTTTATTTGATGACATCAAAGTACTATCTGGGTGGGAAACAGTGTAACAGATTCAAAGTGCTTAATCTAGCGTCTGGTGTGTGTGCGTGTGTGTGTGTGTGTGTGTGTGTGTGTGTGTGTGTGTGTGTGTGTATGTGTATGTGTGTGTGTGTGTGTGTGTGTGTGTGTGTGTGTGTGTGTGTGTGGTGTTTCCATGTGTAAACCTGAAGCTTACTGATTCCAATGAACTAGCTGGCTGAACAGAATAATGGATCTGCCTGTCTCTGCCCAATTCAGCTCCTGGAAGGAGGGTATCACCAAGTTTGGCTTTAATATGGGCATCCAAGTTCTCATGTTTGCTTGATATGCTCTTTACCCACTGAGGCATCTCTCCAGCCGCTTGTTTTCAAATATGAATCAATGCCTTCCTTTCAGCCATAGGTAGCCATATTCTGCTATTATCTTAGAATATATCTGATTCATGGACCTGATCATGGACCTCTGCAGTTGTCAAAGTTTGCTTCCTCTGCTGGAATTCACCAAAATACAAACGTGCTAACTTGTAGAGCATTAAGTTCTGATAAAGCATGGTCATGATTTTGATGTTAACCAAAAGTAAATAAATGAGAATCAACATGGCCCTTGTGCCAAAATTATCTCTGTATATAAAAAATTTAACATCCATTCCTGGCCTTAATTGTAAGCAATCTCCCATTTCTTAGAGAAAGGCCTTTACAACATGACAAAGAGAACTTCTCTAAGACATCCTGATCTTTTCCCTGTCCTCACATCACTTTCCCTTCAGCACCTTAGGGTCACATGCTGGTCCTTCCCCAGCCCAGGCCCTGCTAACAAGTCTTCCATCTCACCCATAGGCCCCTCTAGTTGAAGTTTATTTTTCTACCTGTTCAGAAGCCCACTGGGCTTAGAAATCAATAGTATCTCAGATGGATCCACAACTGCACATATAAACACAGCATATCCAATAAGAACAACTTCCTAAGTTTTCCTCTGTTGCAGTGCAGCCTCTGTGCCTGCCATACAGCCTAAAAAGGAGGTCTAAATAAACAGTGGACATTCAGAGTTTTATTTTGAAAAAAAAAAGAACCTTTTTCTTCTTCACAAATGAAATTCTGCATCTATTTTAAAACTACATCCCACACTGTCTTTAGACTTTCTTCTAAAAGTATCAATAATGAAAATTGGAATATATTCTAGACAATACTCTTTCCTAAAACCAAAATCCATACTGACATTTGTAGGGGTGGTTCTGATACTAAGATCCTAGTCCCCAATTGGTTCTTGATCTGTCAGTAAAGAAGCCGTGGGCAAATTGCTGGACAGAAGGGATAATTGGGTCTTCTGGGTCCTGGAGGCAAAAGAGAGACTCAAGGAGAGAAGTGGAGAGTTTACCACACATCTAAGGGAGAAAAGGTGACAAGTCTTATGAGATCTCAGGCAAAGCCAGGCCACTCCTATAGGGGCGTAGTTGAGAATGTAACTGAGCAACTAAAGTTTAGAGCAGGCAGGAGAGAGTAGTGCCCAACAATTGTGCCAAGAAGGCAAGTTGAAAATGAACAGCTCTCTATGTCTTTTATCTGTGGATTCAAGGGAAGCTGGGTAGGGGCTGGTAACACGGCCCGTTCTGGAGCTTAAGCAGGGTAGTGAATGCCACACACAACAGACATTCTTTAAAACTGAAGAAAATTAAGTTACAACATCATTCTCCTCAACTTTATTAAAGTTTACTTTAAAATTTGTGTAGTTTTCAACAAGTAGATTAGTTAGCATTTACAACAGGAAAGACAATGTTATTCTATTACAGAAAATCCTTAAGTGTCAAATATTCACAATGAATTCAATCAGAGAGCAAAACATTTATGAAACGCTTATTTGCTCCTATTCTGCCTGATGACCTGTTGTGGTGAAATACTTCCTGTGAAAAGTATAGCAAAGCATCCCTTTCTCTACAGGATATAAATAAGCAACCTGGTTCATCAAATTACACAGCTATAACACAATATTTCAGTCAAGGAGAGTATCCACGTGTTCTATTACCACTTGGGAAAGCCCTGAGAAGTAAATACATATTACAGCTATGGTGCATTTGTTTTATTCTGAGAGCGTGTGCATGTGCGTATATGTATACATGTGCGTACACATGCACTTGCAGTGTATACACAGCTGCATGGACAGCATCAGCAACTGTCCTGCTGGATTTGCTCTGCCTTATATCCTTGAGATTGGATTCTCATTGACCACTGGGCTAAACTAACAACCAGCATGTACCAATGATCTTCTTCCCTTCAACACCCAGCAACTACATAGCACCGGGGTTGCACACATTGGGCCCTGCCTGAATTTTTACATGGAAGCTAGGATCTGAACTCAGACAACAAGTACAGTAAGTACTCACAGCCACTGGGACATCTCACCAGCCCCAGGTGTCTTATTCTTGACGGTCTTTCATGATGTTGCTATTTGGCAAGCACTCACAGCCGCTGGGACATCTCACCAGCCCCAGGTGTCTTATTCTTGACGGTCTTTCATGATGTTGCTATTTGGCAATTCTAAATATTGTATGTTGAATGATAAAATTCCAAAAATTCTTACAGCTCCAATTTGGGGATATACTTCCTGATACTTAGGAATGAAATATAACTGTGTATTTTTCAGTTATAGCAACTAAGCTCTTAGGCTAAAACTTTTCAAGTAAATCTTTTAAATGATTAAGAATTCACACAATTATAAATCTTGAATCACTAATATTTATCATGCTATCATTTCTTAAAGACAAAAAATCATTACCTCCTCCAAAAGCTAACCTTAAAAGGCATCACTATCCCTTCTCTGATCAATCTAATTTCCATATTTTCAACTCTATTGATTATAAAATGCTTAAACTGACTGAGAAGCTAGAAATATTCCTAATAAATGATTATGCAAATAAGTATGACAATGAGTTGACCCAACAGAGAAGGTTCCCGACAGTTAAGACTCCTGGATACTATCCCCCCCCACACATCTAAACAAACTAAAGCCCATGCTATAATGCCTGTGCTGGATAGTTTTCTATCAATTTGATATAAGCTAAAGTTATCTGAGAGGATGGAACCTCAATTAACAAAAAAAGTCTCCATAAGATCAGACTGAAGAGCATTTTCTATTTTCTTTATTCTTTTCTTTATTTTTTCATTTCTTTCTTTCTTTTTTTTTTTTTTTTTTTTGTATATAGGATGCTTATTGGGGGAAGGGAGGGGAGTGAGTGAGGCTCTGGAGAAGGGGTAGAGGCAGACAGATAAGAGCAGAGTCATGAGGGCAGAGAGATGGGACAGAGGACAGAAAAACAAAAGGGTAGAAAAAGGGATAAAGAGAAACCAACTGGAAACACTTGGGAACCGAGAGAGGAAAAGAAAGAGAGAACTGAGGCACTGAGCAGTCCTTTCATATGCCAGGCCACGTGTCCCTGGCAGAGGCAGCTAATGGCACATGAGCAGTAAGCCACTGCTAGGTCTCTGGGAGGAGCCTAGCAGAATTGCCTGTAAACTAACATTCCTCCCTTGTTTTAATGAAAATGAGGAACTAGGAAGGGGTGATGGTGGGGTAAGAGTGAGGTCTTCGGACTATTTCCTGTTGACTTTGAGGCATTATTGTCTTTGGGGACCCTAAGAAAATTGGGATACTGGTAGAGCATTTCCTTAATTGTGACTGGTGGAGGAGGGCCAGCTGATTGTGGTGCCATCCCTGAGCTGGTGTGCTTGCTCCTGGGTTCTATAAGAAAGCAGGCTGAGCAGACCAAGGAGCGACACCCTCCACAGCCTCTGTCTCAGCTCCTGCCTCTCGGTTCCTGTCCTGACTTCATCCAATGATGAACACTGCTATGGAAGCGTAAGCCAAACAAACCTTTTCCCCCCAAGCTGCTTTGGTCATGGTGTTTATCACAGCAATATTAACCCTAACTAAGACAATGTCCATAAACCATAGGCACATCAAGGCAACCATATAGACCTGCTGTCAAACTTCAGTAGCTCACAACTGACAAGCAGTTTGTTTGTTGGTTCTCTGAAATCAAGATGATAGGAAAAAAAAATGTCTGACAGAAAGTCTTCATGGTCTAAGATATGACAGATACTACCTACAATACATCCAAAAAAGAAAAAAAAAAGACAAATGAAGAAATTTTGACAGGGAAGATATCACAATGAAAGAAGAATCCCTTTGCCTACATATCAGGCCACTCATTAATTTATAAACAAACATGAATGGGCACCGGCTGACATTAGACCTTCATTCTCTCTGTAGCATATATAAAGATGAAATGTAAACTAAGTACAATGCAGAACACAATCCACATGTGATAGGATGAATACATAAATACTACATGCTGCTTCTCTAAGGGAGAGGGTAAACTCTGTACCACAAACACATCTTATCAGCACAAGGAAATCACAACTCATGGGGATAAATGGTCTTCTATTTCTGTGTCCTACAGAATAATACACATACACACACAGAGAGAGAGAAGAGAGAAAGAGAAAGAGAGAGAGAGAGAGAGAGAGAGAGAGAGAGAGAGAGAGAGAGAGAGAGACAGACAGACACAGACAGAGACACAGAGACACAGACAGAGACACAGACAGAGACAGACAGACATGGAACATTCTGGTCCAGCCTAACATACTACCTTATAAAGAACTGGTACTGAAATGATCACTGTTAACTAAAACATTCATCAAGAAGGAAGATGCTATTGAGGGTGGGTGGATGAGGAGATTGGATTAGCCACTTAGAATCCTAGATGACCAGGAAAAGCAGTACTATGGGAAGCAGCATTGCTAACTGCATTCCTTCTAACCAAAATTCTCCTTTATAAGATGAAGTAAATAAGTCATGGACGGTAGAGGCTGAGGAACTGAAATATAAATCAGCTAGCTGTCAGATGTCTCAGTCTTTAATGTTATAAACGTTGGGAAGGAAACCATTCGGACTACTACAAAGAAAAATTTTAAATGAGCTCATTAAATGTAAATTAAAACAGAAACATTGAATAAGCACTGGGCTACAATTAAAGGCTGAAGAAACAGCAGGTAAGAAACAATTTTCATTGATCAAAGAACTGAAAGCTAACAGAATAAAGTATTTTGCATTGAACCTGGTTCATGAATATTAAACATTTTGAAATAAGGAGAACTTTTTCTTTCTTTCTTTCTTTTTACTTTTTCTTTCTCTCTCTTTTTTATTTTATTTTTTTTTAAGGGGGGAGGGTTCAAAGAAGCTTTAGAGGTAGGGATGGATTTGCATATCTTAATACCAAGTACTTTTTATGTATCATGTTCAAGCCATGGAGCTTTGGATTTTAAAAAATGCAGACTTCAGAAAAACCTGTAGAAATAGGACCAACATTTGTAAAGGCATAAAGTTTTTTCAGAGGCTTTGGACCCAAAAAAGAACTGAATAAAATTATATAAACTCTTCTATACAAAAGTTTTGTAGAACCCATTTTGTGACACAGGGGTGCCTCATAGCAAACAGCGTTTAGATGTCGAGTTGCTTTCACCTACAGTCACTAAAGTACAAGCAGTAAATTCACAGCACATTCAGGGACACCGACAAAGTCCAAGACCTAGAATTCCCTGCATAGCAGTTTTAAAACAAAGCAAGACTTGGGGCCAAGAGTCAATATTGATAAAATGTTTACAATGACCAAGCATTGTTTTCTGCGTATTTCATCCTTGTATCCTTGGCACCAGACACATAATACATGCTTGGTCCTGGGATTTGCTTTTGTAAAACTCAATCATTATAAAATGAAGGATTCTTCCTAAAACTCCTATTCAAATTAAAATTTTCTACCCTTTATCAATAGAAAAGACAATTTAAAAAGAAAATACTTGCTGGCAAGTGATAATAGATGTATGCTAACATGTCAGACAAGGACAGGACCCCAAAGACACCAGCATGCACACTGAAAGGATCTCTGACTACTGAAAATTTATTTAAAAGGAAGGGTACTTTCCTAACTAATAAATCAGATAAAATTGAAGAATAGGCAGGAATTAATGTGATTTTTTATATACAAACAGTTAAATTCTCTAAGTGATTTTGAACAAGATATAGAAAATAATATTTTAATCAATTAAAAAAAACAATACTTTTGAATGGAACCCAAGGTCTTCTGCACCCTAGAATATATCACTGAGGTACATTTCTATTTTAAATATCTTCTATAACATTAGGTTTTGATTTAAGAACTTTCTTTTCCAATTGTATGGGTACTCGTGTACTTTAATAGCTGATATTATCAAATGCCTAAATGCATAGTACATTTAGAACAATTCTCAACTGTCACTACTAAAAATCAATTTTAAACACAAAGAAGTGCTCATTTTTTTTAATTAAAAAAAAAGTTTTAAAAGAGGCGCTCAAGATTACATTTTTCTCAGTTAAATTTTCTGAAGCTTTTGATTCTACTTTTCATTATTGTGAATTCCTTCTCCATGCCTCACAAAGGCAGACTTTTTCATTAACTTCAATAAAATTATGGTTTAAATCTCTCTGGGTCAAGACATTTAGCATGTCAATCATAATCCAAATGGGAGATGTAAGTATTCATCTCCATGACAAGAAGGGAACCCTCTACTTTGAAACAATAAAAGGAAATTTATTTTTATGGATAATAAAGTATTAGTCTCCTTTCCTTCTATTTGGCCAGGAAGCCAGTCCACAGGATATTTCCTTCCCTAGGAGGATACTGCAGGGGGAGAGCGCTGAAGTATAGAAGGCCCAGCTCTCAGTAGTGCTGTGCAGAGGAACACACTGTTCAGTTCCTGGAGCTGTTTATGTGTCCTTTGCTCTGCAGCAGATCTCTGGGTAATTATCTTCTGCCCTTGTTTCCTGGTCAAAGATCAGTCAAAAAAAAAAAAAATACGCAAAACTATTCCTTCCAGAGCTTCCTCTGAATTGCTCTCCCTCTCACCTGCTTTAGGTGCCTGTCACCACAGCCAAGCCTCCAACCTGGCAATTCAGAACTTTATTAAAATATGGCCACCAATAATATTAAGCAATACAACCAGTTAAACAAAACAATGTATGTAACGTTTACGTAGGGTTTATTTTTTTTTTAATGAAAGTTACTTTCCATGGGGCAGGGGACAAGGATGTAATCATTTGTGTTAAAATGCACACTTATTCACCCTATAAAAAGAATAGCCAAAGAAGGAATAGTTTTTAAATTTGCCTTCTATTTCCCTGGTTTTTATTACTAATTGATTTAATTGTAACATCCAAATGGCATAGTTCTTATTAAGAGAGTTCATGTAAATCTAAATAAAGCTGCCTAAATGCATTCCATCCTAAAGTTATTAATATAATAATTTATGAGACTTTATAAAATGATTATTTCTAGGTCTTAATTTCCTATCTTTATATAGCCTTAGGGGACATTTGCTTATCAAAATGATCCATGAACTACATTAAGTTGAAAGAAACTAAACGTGTGTAATTGTCTTCAAAATATGATATTTCTTTCTTGTAAAATCTCCTGTATATATATATATATTTTCTAATCTGTCCTACTTGGTTCTCACTGATTCAGTTCAGATTTGGGTTTACAAACGACTCTTAAGTAAATGTCACTTAAAAGGGTTAGTGCCATTCATAAAAAAATGTATACAATTCAGTCATCCAAAATACACACTGCCCTACCAAGGTAAGAAGCAGCTGGACATCGTTAGCTTGTATCTCTGCTTCCGTCAGGATCTTAGCTGCCTAGCACGATTCTCAAGAAGAGGAGAGGGAAACCGGGCAGTGGTGGCGCACGCCTTTAATCCCAGCACTTGGGAGGCAGAGGCCGGTGGATTTCTGAGTTGGAGGCCAGCCTGGTCTACAGAGTGAGTTCCAGGACAGCCAGGGCTACACAGAGAAACCCTGTCTCGAAAAAAAAAAAAAAAGAGGGTGGGGGCTGCACGCTTTTAACATTTCTTTCATGAGTTAAAACAGACTTGGCCACTTTCACCATGTAACACATTTACTTCATAAACGCACCTCTCATCCATCTTCTAGACACATCTCGGATAGACCGACTTTAGATGTGCTTGGTGCGATACCTGTCAGGCATATTATCACAAACAAGTTCACTAAATCTTCAGGACATCATTTATGGGGCGAGTCGCATTTATTTCTACTTATCCTGGAGGAGGACCCAAAAATGTGGCTCCGAATTTAACATCTCTGCCAGAGACGACTTTTTTTTTTCCCCAACCTTCCTACTTCATGCTGCTTAGAACAACCCTAGTGGCCACTTGCAAAGCTGCACTGGTCAAACTGCACCCAGGGACAATCGGTGAAAATAAATAAATAAATAAGCCATCTTTCATCTTTGCTGTTATCTACTTGTCTATTCTTTCTTTCTCAGCTCTCCGAGGACACATTTAAAAAAGACGGAACTGATGGCTTAGGGTGCGCTCTCCACCAGGCAGATGCTTTCTGAGATTTTCTTAAAGCCCTAGGGTGTGTGAAGTCGCTCTGAAGTGAAGGACAGCTTGACAGAAACAGACCTGGGCTGCTCACCCCGGGGTGCAGCAGGGCGAGCCCCGCCGTCAGGGGGCGCAGCGGAGCACGCGGGTGTCCGTGGGGGATGCGAGCACCGGGCTAACCTTGACTAAGGCAGGGCCGGGACTGGAAACTCACACTTATGCTCCCGCACACACCCGACCAGGCTCATGGCGGGGGACCCCGGGCCGAGGAAGCCCACAGAGCGAGCGGGCGGAGCGCGGCGCCCACGCCTCCGCCCTGTCACTGACAGGTGGCTCGGGTCGGTCCCCGAGGATCCCACTCGGACCCGTGGGGTGTGACGTGGTGCCACACACGGACGCGGGGCGGGGCGGCGCGGAGAGATTGTACCTGGCAGGCACCCACGTACCTATCATGGTCACCGGGCGGGTGGTGGCTGCCGGGCGAGAAGGACCTACGCGGGCACTGGCGCCCGCCCGAGCCTCCCACCAGCGTTTCTGTCGGGTTTAGTCATCCAGGCCTCCCTCCTCCCCTTGCGAGCCAGGCAGGCGCAGTACGCACGCGCATTCGCCCCCCCCAGCGCGAAGCCTTCTGGGAGTCGTAGTTTTAACGCGTAAGATTCTCCTCTTGCCGCTACCTCTGTCTCCGCCTGTAACCTTTTCCGGAAACGCTCGTCACGGAGGGGCGGGACTAGCGGCTCGTAGTGTTGACCAGTCGCTTAGCAACCAGAAGGCTAACCTTTGGAAGCTTTTAGCGGCTCTAGCCTCGGATCCCAGCCCTCTTCCCGCCCCTCCCCTCCCCTAAACTCCCTCCACCTTGGTGCTGCCAAACATCTGGATCACCCTGGGCACCACGAGGGGTTGAATTTCTACCACTAACGCGCCTTTTTACATTTTTTCCCGACCCCCTACTCACATCTGTAAAAGCCACTGGTTTTTTTTTCTACCACACCTTTGATAAGAACAAGACGTTTTCTAGGAAGATGGTGGCAGAAAAAGAGACCCTGACCTTAAACAAATGCCCAGACAAGATGCCGAAGAGGACCAAACTGCTACCACAACAGTCGCTCCAGGTGCACCAGCCTCATTCCCTGGTTTCTGAGGGCTTCACAGTCAAAGCCATGATGAAAAACTCAGTCGTAAGTGACCTTCCTTGATTGAACGCACTTGCTCCGAAGCAGGGGACACGAGGTGGTAGAGGATGACAAGCCTTAGGATGGATTCCAAGTCCAGGTCCTGGGTACCATTGAGCTGGCAATGACTCGGTCAGCAGCCGACCGTGCCCAACAGTGTGCAGAGACGTAGGCTAGGTGGTTAGAGAGCCTTTGGGGCAGGTGATGTACTGGGTAGCTTATAAGCACCTTCTTGAGAAAGTGTGCTTTCACCACTACCCCAAATTACACTTAAGCTGTTTCACTCAAAGGGGGGCGGGGGGAGAAATCCTTATCCTTATTGAAAACTAAATTAGTTCCACTCAGTAAAGGACCTTCTGGAGTGAAGGTTCTTAGAAGTCATAGGCTTGCAAAATTTTAACACGAACCAGTATGGGACACATAAACTCATCGATAATCTAATTTATCTCATCTGGGACATTTTAGAATGCCTTAGAATTGACTCAGCAACATTCCGATAAAAAAAGGTATTAACCTGTTAAAGTATTCAAAAGTTACTTATGTGAAGACTGGTTCCTGATAGGCCTTTTAAATACATTTCAAACAATATGAGCTCTATTTCAAGCATCTCTAATAATACAAGCCCTAAATCATTTTTATGACTTGTGGTAATACAAATAAAATATTCCTAACCCTAATAGGGGAAAATATTTAAAGGCACACATATGGTTTAGCTATATGCCTAACACTGCTTTTAAACCTTCTTGTGTATTAAATGCCATCTGATTTGGTATGCTAAACAGTGTTTGTCTACTGAGTGGGCACCTGTTTAGGGAGTGTGAGATTAAAGACTAAATGTAGTTTTCAAGTTTGTATAATTTATACCCTGAGAGGATCTTATTGTACAGAAATTCAGTATATTAGCTTAATAGTGCTCTCCGTTGTCCCATTATTTTTCTACTTACATATTGAAAGTCTAATACATACTTAGAGGACACAAATGAAGTAGATTACCTGTAGACTTCCAGCTTAAATTCCTATGTTGCTACACAGAAATTTTATTTGTTTTTTTGTTACGTGTATCGGTTGATCTATAGTAGTTTAAAAATTCTTGGAGTGTAAATACTAACTATAGAGTTACAGGAAACAAAAAGGGTTGCATCTCTATTCAATACTTAAGAGCTCACCACTACTTCTGAGTTCTCTGATGTAGATTTTGTCACATTGTAAAGTATCTCCCCGTGAAAGTCTACTTCTCTTCAGAGCATATATACCAATGTTCATCTTTTTTTTTTTTTTTTTTTTGGTATAGAGTAGATTTTATTTAGGGCAGAGGATGGGAGTTAATGGGGTAGAGGAGGCAGAGAAAGGCAGAGAGAGTAGAGAGGTAGAGAGGTAGAGGCCGGCCATGACCACGAGAAGAGAAGGGGGGAGGGGAGGAGAGCCCAAGAGGGGCAGAGAGAGGCTGAGAGGAGCAAGAGAGCAAGAGGGAAGAGTCAAGAAGAGCCAATGTTCATCTTTTAAATTGCACCCAAGTGTCCCAAAAGCCAATCCCAAACCACTTCTCAGGAGTTTCGGCCGCCTTCCTTTCCCTCTGTTAGACTCCAGCTCAACAGGCAATGTCTTTTCAATGTTCTTCCAAGAAAACCACATGGAATCTACCCTAGAAAGTATGGAAATTGCTTATGAAATGATGATAAATGTAAACATTTATTATTTGTGAACTAATTCCTTAAAAACCCAGGAGCAAGTGGTCTCAAGCAATAGATTGTTCTTATGTCAGCATGAACTTTTGTTTTGGTCTCAGCAAAAGTAAGCAATCACAAAAGTCTTCAGTCAGAGAATATTTAAACTCACATTGATACAGTGTTTTTCATTAAAAGCTGAAAGGGGAGGCATAATTTGAGATTTGCAGATTGTTTTCCTTCTTGGAGTAGGATGAAAAAGTCCACGGCCAAAGACCAGTTAACGAGTATTCATTTCCTCTGTCGGCAAAAGGTGGACCCTTTATGGCTTATACAAACCTCATCCAAAAGGAAGATAGGTCAGGCATTGGGAAGCACTTCATAACCTCATGTTCAGGAGGCAGAGCCTCCTTGAAGATAGCCTGGGCTACACAAGAACAAAGGAACTCTACCCTGACTCAAACACACACACACACAGACACACACACACACAGCAAGTTAGAATATGGATCCAAGCCTGTGGAGATCTCGCTTGTAGGCCCTGGTTCCGGGCCCTTCAGAAAACAGGCTAAGAAAGCTATGTAGTTTCAAAAACACACAATCTCCAAGATAGACCTCAGACAAGATGAGAAAAACATGAGTAGCCTGCCAAAATGGTACAGCGACAAGCAAGCAACTTCACTGTGCCCCAGAAACTCCTCGTATGCTGCTGCTTAAATCCGTGGCTAAAGATTAGATCTGAAGGCATAGTTGAAAGAGAGGCTGAGATGGGCTGTAACCGGCAGCTCTGTGGCTAGCTCAATCTTACCATGTTTTACTACTGTGGTAGCAGGGTGATGGGGCAATGGGGATTATTAGACATCATGAGCTCCCAGTGCTGAAGCTGGTGCATTATGGTAAAGAGAAGTAAAAGAGTCAGTATGCAAATGGTTAGGCATCTATGGCTAGGACTACAAGCACTCATTCCATTCGGTGCAAGCAGTAAGGATGGTGGATTCGGATGGGGCCCTCATCATCCACACACCTCAGGTATGTAATGTCTCCCAAACTGTTCTCTACCAGTCAATCACCAATATAGCTAGACTAAGCTTTCCAGGACATAGTTTCTTCTGATTACCCAATGTAAATATTTGGGAGCTATGAAAACAAAACAAAACAAAAAAACATATTTCCAAAGAGCCAGCCACAATTATTCTTAGATAATTTCGTGCATTTATACAATGTATGTTGATCATATTCACCCCAAATCCTGCCTCTGTCTCTCCCTGAATCCCTAATACCTGCCCCTCCCTCCTTCATGCCCTCCTATTTGGTTTCTCCTAATTCACTGAGTCCTTTAGAGCTGCCCGCGTGTGTCCGGGTGTGTCTGTGCCGTTATCCACCTGAGCATGGTGACTTGTCAGGGGCCACATAACCAGAAAGGAAATGGACTCCTCCCAGCTTCCTGCTGTCATCAGCTGTCAGTGCCTCCTTAGCTAGAGGTGAAGCCTTATGAGCCCCTTTCTTATCCATATTCGCATATTAGCTGGCTTGATCCTGATTAGGTTATGCTCCAGGAATTCATAAGTGCAATGGCCACGTCCCGTCCAGAGGACAGCACGTCTCCACGTCCTCTGGCTCATTCTTTCTTTCTGTCCCCTTTCCTCACTGTCCCTCTGGTGGGAGCCTGGTGCGAGACTGGGTGTGAATGTTCCCTTTTGAACACTGTTGTTCTCTGCCTGGCCTAGACCAGCAGGCTTCTATAATCCAATCCTATTCTATACTTCTTAAATTCATAAACAACCCCCATTCTTAGTTACTTTAGCTTACTGAAACCCAAGAGACTGAGGGGTTCTCCGTGGTTTTGGCTGATGCTGTTGCTTTACCGACTGTCCATCCCTCTACATAACCTGCATCTACACCATCACACTGTCGCCAGACAACAAGAATTCACATGCCCAGTACTCCTTTAAGGGCCAGGGACAGAGCCTTCAGTAAGAGAAGACAGACTGTGAGGCAGCTCACACTGCTATGGTTAGCTCAATGCCTGCTGCTTTAAGGACCTTCCTAATACCCGCCCCTCCCCCATCCTAAGTCATCCCTCCATCACTGTTTAATTATTTACATTATACTTATTTCTGCTCGTATTTAAAACCCTCATATAAGTTCTGTGGGAAACCAGAATCTAATAGCTCATCTTTAGATTTAACCAGAGGCAAGTGATGTATTTGATAACTAATGAAGATAACTAAGCAACTTTTGTTTTCTTCTTGTTTTCTCCATCTTATAATTAAAATGGATTTTTGTTTCTATAATTCTTTTTTTAACATTCACACAATTAGGAGCCCTAAAAATTGCTTTAAAACACAAGTCCAGCCATGTTGGTTCTTACCTTCAATGCTCAGACACTCACTGCACTGAACTAAAAGCTCAAGTTGTAGCCTCCTGTGAGGCCCTCTGAGAGCTGGCTACCGTTGCTTTTCACATATGTGTTCACATATGTGCACCTTTATTTATACAATCACCATCTGCACTTTCTCCCTTACTTGCCCAAGTGCCACCATCATAGCTTTCTTGCTGGTTCTGATACACTGGTGGCATGTCCGCTTGGTGACTGCTTCCTTCTAGGTCCATTGCCTACATCGCACAGACCACCTTCTCAAGATGTCTCCATTTTTTTTTTGTTAAGAAATTGACTTTGTAGTGAGCTATTCTCTGACTAAAAATCTCAATTACACAATCATTCCCTCTAACCCTGTTTCCTAAGGCCTGCAGGCCCACCCACTCATGTTCTCTGATGTAATAATGGTGGGATGAGCCTGTGCTTGTCCCCTTAGCAACTCAGCCTCTGGAGACCTGGGAATGTTATTGTTTCACACACTGCCTACTGCTTCAGCTGAGGAAAAGTCCCGGCCTCATAGCATGGGCTACACTTTCTTTCTTTCTTTCTTTCTTTCTTTCTTTCTTTCTTTCTTTCTTTCTTTCTTTCCTCCTTCCTTCCTTTCCTGTTTTCCTTTTCTTTTTTTTTGGTCAAACGAAATATTGACTATTTCATTTTATAACTTATCAATCATCTTTAAGTTAGAATTTTCAAGAAAATAACAAAATTGCATAGATATCGAGACTATGAATGAATATATATATGCCCTATTGGCTTATTATAAAAGTTATATATACACTATAAAATATGAACATGGTTTGATTTAGAAAAGCTTTCTCTTAATATTATGAAAAAGATTTAAGTCTCTAAACTTTCTGTAATTTTAGTGTTCAAATTAGTATTTTTACTTTTGTTTTTGTTTTTTAATCTTAAATCATTTGGTTTAGAAAATAAGTCAGAAATTCTGTGTTGGTTTCCTAAATGACCAGAGTTGTACTTTATCCTTGATATAGATAAAGTACATGTTATATAAAAATGTTGGCTTATTGAATTTGGGATTCCCGTGTACTTTCAATGATGTATCAGGACCTTGAGTCTAGCTCTGGCATGTGCCTAATCATTTGTTGTTATCACATACTAATGCTTTACTATACTGTAAGTCATTTTACATATATTGCCTTTTCTAGCCAATCCTATATTTTTAAAAATAGTGCAGATAATTTTATCTCACAGAAATATGAGTCTCAGACTATTTTATGAGATATTTATTAAACGATAGGAAAAGAATGCAAATTTCTAAATTATTTTTTCTCCCTCTGCTCCTGGGAATATTTTTTTTCAGGTATCAGCTGCCCCACATGTAGATAATATAGGTGCTCCAAGTGACTCACTGGCAACCATTAAGCCATCACACTGGTGCACCCAGTTCCCAGATCAGCAGTATCAGCAGGGAAAGGACAAACTGGACTCTGAGGGCGGTAACATTTTAAAAATGCATGTTAAAATTTTAGCGAACATGAAGTTGGAAGGAAGTTTGCAGGTGGGTAGTGGAGCCAAGAGGATTTAGTGAGATGGGGGAGGGTTATAAATATGATCGACATACATTGTCTGCTTGTCTGGAATTCTCAAAGAATGAACAAAAACATTATATTAAAAAATAAGTACCAACATTGCAAAATCCTTACCTGTTCCTTTCTAGTCACCCCCTCAGACACACTCTCCCAGTTAGCGGCTGTTTTTGTACCTGGTTTTATACTTGCGTAAACTATGTAATTGTTTTCTATCTGCTACTTCCATCAAAATTATGTTTCTGAAATTCAGCTCCAATGTTGCATACAATTATAGTTGTAAATTAATTGTACTGATTAACTTTAAATGTCAGTTTGACATAACCTGGAGTCACCCGCCTTAATGAGAAGCTACAGTGGGTTGGCCTGTGCACGCTTGGCTGTGAACACGAGTGTTTTGATTGGTCATTATGATGGGAAGCTCCTCCCCATATGTGTGTCGGGGGCACCATTTCCTGGGCCAGGCCTCCAACAGAAGAGAGAAGGAAGCTAGGCTTTAGCACAGGTGGCAAGCCGCAAAGGGCCTGTCAGTCTCTGCTGCTGCCGCCTGTGGGTGTAGTGACAAGCGGCTCCACGTCCTGAAAATGGTGGACCGTCACCTGGAATTGCGATCTAAAATAAACCCTCCCTTCTGGTCTGGGCACCTTAGCACGGCCACAGAAGCGAAGCTCACACAGAAATGCTCCGGGTCTAGTCCTGAATAGCATTTTTGTGTATGAATGTGGTTTATTTACCCCCCCCTTCTACCCGAGTATTTGTGAGTTCTGATTTAAGATTGTCACATGTAGCACTCTGAGGAAATATTAATTTTTTTTTCTTCTCTGTGCTGCTCCTGCTCCTTGTACTCTTTGTGTTGGCAGTTAAAATCTCAGCACTTCTCAAAGTCATTCAGCATACATACTTGGAAAAAGTTAGAAACAGCTGTTGTAAAAAGACATTTTCCTAACAAATATTCTTACATTTATGTTCAACAAGTTACTTCTTTTAGGCCAAATACTTCCACTGATTTTTGTACATTACATTTTAACCATAATCTCATACATTTAGCTATAGAAGTATACATATACAAAATAGTGGAATGGGTTATGTATATGGCTTCTGTATCTAAAATATAAACATCTGTATAATTTCATCTTTTTGAGACATAGTATGTAGCCTTGGCTGGCCTAAAACTTGTTATATAGTACAGGCTGGCCTCAAACTCAGAGATCTATCCTTCTCTGCCTTCCAAGTACTGATATTAAAGGCATGCACCACTATACCTAGTACTTTATAAACATTAAATACAAGTAAGTAAGATCTTCCTTACTAACAGAGACATGGCTTCATTTTATATCTTATTTGTCTATTACCATAGCTTGGAGTCTAAATTTTATATATATTCTCAAGTGTGTATAAGAAATATATATGTGCGCTCATGAACTCATGAGCTGGGTAGTTGGATATTTGATAAAATAGATAGATGATTAGATAGATAGATAGACAGATAGATAGATAGATAGATAGACAGATGACAGATACATAGATAGATAGACAGACAGATAGATAGATAGATAGATAGATAGATAGATAGATAGATAGATAGATAGATAATTAAAATTTAAGAATTATTCTTTAGCTTGTGTTGTCACCTAACTTCTTTGTTTGGTTTTTAATGTTTTTATTTGTTATGTGTATGGCTGTTTTGCATCTACATGTCTATGCAATGTGTAGATGCCTGGTACCCTCCGAGTCTAGAAGATCAGATCCCCTGTTACTGGAGCTACAAGTAGTTGTGGACCACTATGTGGATGCTAGGAATCAAACACAGGCCTTTTGCAAAAGCAGGTGGTGCTCTTAATGATGACCTCTGAGCCATCTCTTTGGCTCCTGGGCTTTTAATTTAAAGCACGTATTTCTGTGATGCGTCTTGGACCACACCCTATCATAAGGGGGAAATCAATAGGAATACAATAAAAGGACAGACTTGTGAAAATTTCCCCCATTTATCCATATTTTCTACCACAGAGTAATGCAACTGAATGAAAAGTATGTTAACTCACCTGTACCAGCAGAAAACAGAGTGATGGGCAGTGATAGAGAAGGTGCCTGGTTTAGGACATCCTGCCGGCACTCACTGTAGCAAGCACCTAAGTGAGGCAAGCATCATTGTACCTCATTCAAAGAGCCCATTTCTTGATGCTTTAAAGGATACAACACTGTGTTTCCCCAGAACTCCAATTCTAAAGGTCAGGAATTTAATATCTGAGATACTTTATTTTATTACACTTACTGTAAGTTCTCTACAAAATTGCATAGATTTTTTTAGGACTTCTTTTATTTTTTTCACTTTCAAGCCTTTCTTACCATATCCAGCTGCTATACAGCTAAATTGAGACGTATATCTCTAATTATACAATGCATTTTTACTGAAAAATTGTTTCATATACATTTTTTTACCAAAGTACACTAAAATTATCACATTGGTTTGATTTGATCAAGTGATGATAGTCTTTGAGAGAATAGCTACACTTTTGTATTGAAATTTTTGTTTTTGCTATTCAAAATACTCTGATTATGGCATACCCTCCCCCAATACCTCCCAGATCCTTCCTACCTATACCCCATCCACTCCACTCCCTCTCTCCCTCCCTCTACCTTTCCCTCTTTCTCCTCCTCTCTCCTCTCCCTCTCTAAATAATAAACAGGCAAACAAAAAGAGAAACAAACCATAATTTAAAACACACACACACACACACACACACACACACAAACATTCACACAAAAGCAAAATAAAATATTCTCTCTTGAACTGATCCTAAAATTCTTCTGATTTGGATAAAAGATTAATTCTGGGGTGGATATATATATCATATACAAAGACAAGCATTCTAAGAAACCATGAATTTATTGCCTTTATTTCAGTATAATTTCTTCTCATTTGATTTCCATTTTTCCATTATTAAAGTTTTCTAATAAGGTTATATTTGGATTGTTTCATTTCAGCATTATTTTATTTTGATAGAAATTACATTCTTGATTTTTAAATGGTCATGATGGTGTGGGTATTTTTTTCTTCCAGTTGTATTCATGAAGAATTGTCACCCCATTGACTAGAGCTTTAAATCTGTTTTGGATTACGATTTTTACTAGCACACACTAATCTGACAAAGCTAGTACATTCACTGTAATATCACCATATATGCATACAGTGTGTTTTGCCCATTTTCACCTCTCTACTCGTATTACCTCTTCCTCTTTCCTTTCCCATCTACACCTTCATGCCCTTGGTTTTCTTTTACCAACTACAGTCCACAACCACAGAGGATACGCCACACTTATCATTGTGGAAATAGCTATGTGTATCCATAGCTAAAATGGTGATCGATTTTCCCGATTTTTTTTTAATTGTGGCTGATTAAACACACGCACATACCACATAAGCACACACTTCACTTCTCTTCCCGTGGTAGATTTCATGCTGGACCCTTTGTGTCGTGACAAACACAGATTTGTGGACTCTGTCTAGCACAGCGTCTTAAACTGTAGGTGAGGACACCATGCAATGTCATATAACTAACTGCACACAAGAATCATGAAAACTTTGGTGACAGTAAAAAGTAACCAGAACATAATTCAAAATTGAATGTGTCCTAGAACCGAAGTGTTTCTGGAAGAGCTGGCCTGAGTTTTGATCCCACAATATCACTTTGTACTGTGATGCTATATAAGGCCTCCAGATTCTAAAACATCTGAAATCAGCACTCTTGTATGCTTATGAATTGCAGTTTTTGCCTACATACAGTTTTTGCCCTCACAAAAACATTATGGGTTAAATATGGGAGCAATACAAACACCATTTCCCTACCACCTTTTCTCACAACATGAAGTATTAATGTTAAGGATCTTTGGGTTTCAATGAGTTAGAATGTTTGGTTTTTAAATTTACTGATTGAGTTGATGGTTCGAGTTTCACAAACTGTAGAATAAATGAATTTTTGGCTCAGGGTTAGGATATAACTTCTAGCAGTTTCTGAAATGTCCCTAATCATACTTTTATAATTTTATACTATGTTTCTATCCAAGGTGACATTCTAAGCATTGACTATTATAAAATCAAAATATCAATCAGCTCCAAACAATGCTGAATGTGTCTTAATCTGCAGATCAAATATTTAGCCAAGATTGAATTATTTATGTAAAAATAATCAAATATATGTGTCTCATTAGTATGCAGACCTAGTTTCTCTTTAATAAATGGTGAAATTATATACAGAACAATGAATTATTTTGAAATAGATGCATTTATGATTTATGACCAGTGTTCATTTAATTTACATACTATCTTATATGCCTAAATGCTGGGAGTTGTATAAAATCGCGCAGGCTAAATGGGTCGTAAATGGAAACAGTTCAAGAAGCTCCGCCCTGCAGTAAGCTGACTTTAATTCTGTCGATTGAGCACCCAGAACTACTAGGGCATGCTCTTGAAAAAAGCCCTACTCTAATGTTCAAGCAAACGGCATGCTTTGCCATCGCGAATAGACTGACTTACAGTTCACACTGCTGATCTCGGTGCTCGGACCCCTGCCATCCGACCCAACATTTGCTGATTTTTTTGTGTTATCTGTTCTAACCTACATGAGCTGGAAACTTACGAAGCTTTCATTTGTTGGACATTGTGCTACTTATAAAAAAAAAAAACATTCCATTCAATTCCCCTTTTCTTGATAAGATTATCTGATAATTTTGTTATAATTTTGAGCTCTTAAATTCTATATATTAACTCCCTGTTGAATAAATATTTTGCAGAATGTTTACATAATCTCCCCCATTCTGTAGGCAGCTGATTATTTCTTTTGCTGTGCAGAAAGATTTTTTAACACAATGCAGTCTTATTTGTAAATTCTTGCTCTTATTTCATATAAGTTACTGGAGTTCTATTTATAGCGATTTTTAAAAAATATATTTGTTGTTCAATGCTTATGAATTTGGCTTCTGAAGTTGATCCTGCTTGCAATGTTTATAAAAGTTATGCTTTAGAATGATACCCATTTTTAGAAATCTTTCATGAAAACTTGAAAATGTATACTTTTATTTATTATTCTGGATGTTTAATGTAGCTGGTCTGTTTTATTGCACATTATTGCAGAAGATGTCTATTTAAAATGGTGTTATATTGTCAGCATGAAACACATCTTTACTCAAATGGTTTTAGCTGAGCCAAACATGAACCAACATTCTTTGTCACACAGACACACTAAATGACACATTGTACCCTAGATGCAGTACGTAGTTGTTTAATAGAAAGAGAACACGAGGAAGTTGTCAATCACAGCATTACTAAATGCTTTGGTGAACAACATCCCCCTGTTGACGCAAAAAAAGGAACTTTCTGCTGTTAGTTACAGGAGCAATCTGACGACATTCTTGGCTTTGAGGTTAGTGAGGTAAGTGGACTGCCACGTTAAAATATCTTGAAAGTTTTAACTGGTGGTTAAAGGGATTCTAAGATCATATGCAGAGAGGGATGAGGCTAGCCCGAGATAATGTCAGCTGCCAGCAACGCCCTGGCTCTCTCTACTCTTTGTGTTCTCTCCCATCAGTCTCCCTGTAGACCCTCCAGTGCAGATGTACAGACTCTCCAGGAATTTCACTTCATACCTGACCTATGAATCTAAACTATGTGAGAACTGGGTAAATCCTAGCATATTTGAAAGAGCCATAAACGTTTTAGTGTAGCTTGGTATTTCTTTAATGTTGACATATTTAATTGTCTATAAAAAGTACATATTCAGAGATTATTCTGATTGTCAGGATCAGGTCTTATTATGTCTTTGTGACTCTGTGATTGTTTGATCAGTGAGTAGGAAATGCACAGCAGACAACTTTAAAACAGGCATCAGAGAACAAGGAGAGACAACTTCAAATGGTTTCCTCTTGCTTCCCTTACCCAGGTCACCAGGACCTGTCAAGTTTCTGTTTAGTTCTGAAAGTACAAAACTTTATCGGAAGCCATCTTCACTCAGACTTTCTTGAGGGACTCAGAATTGAAGATTTTTTTATTATCTATTCTGTTTCAATTATTTCATTCTCTGGAAAAGGTTCGTTTGTGTATTTAATATGTGGTTTTCTTTTAGAAGTTTATTCTTTGATAACTTTATGTATATGCATACATTGAATATGATCTTTCGCCCCTCCAATTTCTCCTGGGTCCCTCCCAACAAGGATCTCTCTCATCTTCACTTCGTTTGTCAGGCCACTTCCCCCTGAAGAAGAATGATTCTCCCTCCTCGCAGAAGTTATCCAATGCTAGCAATGCATCAGTTAGGGGAGGAGCCTTGTAAGCTCCTCCCACTCCATTCTTTAGTTTGGCTTGATCTTCGTGCAGATAACCACCACTGGCATGTGTTCATAGTGTGATAGCCAGGTCATGTTCAGAGGAAAGAATTTCCCAGCAGCTCTCTGCTGCTTCTTCTGTGATATTCCCTGCCCCTTGGTGAAAGGTGGCGGGGTGAGGTTGACATACATGTCCGACCTAATGGTGAGCTAGGACAGTCACTCATTCTCAGTACTTTGAGCAATTTTGAGTCTGTATTTACTGCGGCCCACTGGAAAATAAGTTTCTCTAACCAAGGGTGAGGGTGGACCGAGTCAACGGACCTAAGTATAAAGACGTATTTTTTTTTCATAGTTAGTGCCCACAAAATGAAGTTTCTTAAGAGGATTCAGGGAAATATCTTCACATTACCTGTGATCTCTTCATAAGACCACACTTAAATACCATCTGCTTCATGGGGGAGGGGGGCTGTCTCGTGAGGTCACATGCTTGGCTGTGGGGTGAGCATGTGATGGGAGAGGCACATCAAGGTCAGAGTTTGGCCAACTTGAGTCTTTAGGACCTAGAAAGGGAAACAAGTAATCTAGATTTAGAATCTAGGAGGTGGAACGTCTAAGGCCCGTGTGTGGCAATTCAGTTACCCAGTGTAGTGTAAAGGGTTATATTCAGAGAGAGATTGGGAGAGCCATAGGCTAAACAGAAATTTAAGATGTCATTATCCATGCATTTTCTCATTTACCAAAGTTACTGTCATTTCAGAGGGGAAAATGCAACTTGATTATATTACAAAGAATAATTATGTTGTGAAAATAATTGTTATTTTAGAATCATGTTTCTAAACCAACTCACATTAAAGTCATTGACATGACATAGGTTAGACAAAGTAATACTAGAAAAAATATGATTATACAATAAATGCCAGATAAAATGATAAATACAAGATAGATCATGGCTAACTACCTTCTTTTGTGATTTTTACTTAGCAGAAAATCCACCAAGAACTATATTTCACAGACTCCGTGTTCTAAATTAAAGTAACCATGCATAAATAGTCGCTGAGATGAACAGTAAATCTTTTTACCAAAGCATCAATGTCTTGCACGTTATACGTTTTAAAAAGTTATTTTGCATAATGAAACTGTAACTTTATCTCAAAGTTCAATGAAATGACACATTTGTAAAGGCAAAGCTTGTTTGAGTTTAGCAGAGTTAAGATTTCACGTGATGTAGTGACCACAGAGCAGAAAGATAAACATCACTAATGTAAGCAGTAATGATGGGTGTCCTGCTCCTGCTCTATATCCCACTGAAACTTCACAAATAAATGATGTATCTCACTTGCTGATATGTTCACTAGATGTTGCCTGCATCCACAGTGATTCACATACACGAATTTACCATCTGTAATTATTAGAAGTATGAAAGCAATTTACATTACTAAACACTAGCTCTACTAAATAAAGCATGAAGTATAAACGGTGGATGCCTTGTGTTTCCCTTTAAGACTGCACAACATGATATGTGCAGGAGATGCTCATTAGCAAATTTATTGATTACTGATAAAGCCTGTGAAGTAATTCAACCATCACTGTCAATCTATATTCATCCCACTTTCATAGTGATTACTTATAGGGGAAAAATAGGATATTTATTAATTAATTTGCTGTATGTAAAATGGCTTATCTATATGACAGTTGGCCATTGGTTTTATGAATGAGGCTGACTTAATTGATTTGCAACTAGCACTAGGTGATGCAACTAAAGCCCATTAATAGTGTTAAAATTCAAGAACCCTGGGAGTTTATCGAAGGGGTAGCTCAGTACCAGCTTTGTGGATATACTGGCCATCACATCACTAACATGATGACATATCTGAGTGCCAGCCTTTTCCAGCCATCTTACTGGCAGAAGCAGAATGAGCCAGATCAAGACAGCGTAAGGTGTAAGGGAAGAGAAACAGGAGGGGCAGCGAAGAGGGGTTCAGGATCATCAATATTTTGAGTAAGGATCTAAACCTGGGACCCATACATAAACTGAGATTTAACCAGAAAATGTAGGAACAACAGACAAGAAGTTAGGGGAGTGGTCTGAATCCAAAAGCGACTCCTAAGCCCCTTAGACTCTTGTCATAACAGCCCTATCCGGTATCACATCCCCTAGGGATGAGGCAGCAGTCTGGAGGATAATAGCAAGTGAGCTAAAAGTCTCATGGCTAAGCGATGCTACTGCTGCTCCATTATAGGCTTCACTATTCTATAAAAGAAAGTAGTTCATCCCTTTAATTTTACTGAATGGTTTTATATCTGTGGGTCTTACCTTTAGCTCTGGGTACCACCCACAAGTGGTGATTTCTGTCACTAAGCGAAGTTGACCAGGCTGTGTGCCCTGAGATTTATTAAAATACTGGAAAGCCGACTCAGAATCAGCATTCAGTTCATAACTGAAAAGTCCTGTGATCTCATTTCCATTGTGAAATCTGAAAACCTCTTCAAACCGAGAATCATTTCAAAAATATTGAAGGGTGAAGCACACTGACTTAAGAGGGGACATCGTTGATTCTGGCTTATCCAAATTTATCAGTCCCTGTCTTCTTCCTACTTCCATTCCCATACCCAAGACCTGTCAGCATTATTGGTTTTATTATTTACAGAGTCCTACCATCTAGCCGAAGCTAGCCTCCAGCTTCCGTTTTCCTGCCTCAGCCTCATTAGAACTGTGATTATAGACAGGCAGCACTGTGCCCAGGCTTGGCTATATCTAATCTTAAATATCTTAATTCATTGATTTCACATCTACAATTAGTGTGTTCACAATTCCTATTTTTTTAAAAAACAAAAGCTTAGTTGGGTTTACAATATATTACAAATATTAAAGTTCAAAATGTTCTAAGTATTGACATCCTCATCAGTTGTAAAGAAAGACGCTGACAATAAAGAAAAATATGCACAGGATCATCTCACCCAATTGTCTTAGACCTCCATAACCCCTAATTCCAACTTCTCCCCCATCTCTAGTTAACCAGCCTCCTACTTTCATTTTCTGCTTTAAAAAAAATTAAATATATATAGCTAAAAAAAGAAAATCCAAATCTTGTGGTGCAGTTTTCAAACAACCCAGATTCTTCCAGAAGCTCCCAGTTTCATGTGTCATGTGATCGTTGAAGGGACTCTGCTTGTGCGGATTACGATGCAATTTGTTTGCTTACTGTTGATGGACATTAGGGTTGTGCCTATGTTTCTTTAACGAGCTGCTGCGGATATTGGTGTGCGAGTCTTCACGTGGCTCCATGTTTATGTGTCCTCGTCAGTGACATGAAAGTGGGGTCCTGTACCCACAATCAAAGAGCAGGCCGCATGCGAGGGAGCCCTGCTCCCAGCCGCCACCTGAGGCTGCAAACGGCAGAAGCAATGTCACCTCGGTCACAGCTGAGACACTCATACTTTCTCAAAAACTATATATAATAAGGCTTGCTGCATGGGGACTTTCTTAGGCCATGGAAGAACTCATAAATATTTACTTTTATGAGTGAAAACTATATCATTTTCATAAAAGAATTCCTATAATGTGAAAACAGACACGTGACTCAAGCACAGTATTATCTTGATTGCCGAGTGAGCTTATGCATGCAGACCGTAGAGACAAAGTCTTCATAGTTTTCCAACCACAGTATATTCGTGCTGGCATTCATTTTCTCCATTGCGTGCGACCCAGTGTGTACTTATGTTCACTTTCCCATTACAAATTCTGGTAGTTAATGTTTTAACATTTTGCTTCATTTGAGACTTATTTTGCTCTTTGCACATAAAACTGAAATTTATGTCAGCCTTCATTTATTTTCTTTCAAAGATATCTTACTATTCCTTTACATTTATAAGAAATCATAAATTTGTTTCCGCCGAGGGCCAAGAGCTAGCTTTCATGCTGACTTAGATCCATAAATGTGTTTCATCATTGAATTTTGAAAATTTGATAACACACTGAACTAGATTAATGAACCAATTAAAAACTTTATAACATTCAGAAAAAATAATTTCCCAAGTATTTTACTCATTGGATTTTTGTGTTACTTTACTCATTAGATTATCCTAGGATTGCTGATTAAGCCAGGTAGTTCTAAAACATACATACATCATATGCACACATATACACATATGTGTATATCTCACACACACACATACACACACAAAGTTAGGTATAGTGTTGCATGACATTAGTTCCAGCACTTGGGAGGCAGAGGCAAGGGAATCTCTGTGAGTTCCAGGACAGTCATAGGTACATCTTGTCTCTCAAAACAAAACAAATAAAAACAAAACAAAAAAAACCCAACAGCAGTTAAAAAAAAAAACAAAAGTTTGTCCCAGCTGCAAGATAATAAAAACGTATTCCAAAAAGCCATGCTATGCATTTGCAGCTAGACTGCAGCAGGATTCCTCAGCAGCCCTTACGAAGGTGTCTCTAGTGCTTTGCACATGGTAAGTGCTGTGGTTTCCACAAAGTAATTGCCTTTGTCTAGTCTCTGTCATCTGGTGGCACTGGGCTTAAGGTGACAAGCAGTGCATCATCAGTTACAGGAAATGCTACACAGCTTGACAGGGCTTCATAGCGATGATGTGAAGTCAGACTGAAAGGGGGCACAGTACATGCTCAGCAGTGGGAGAGCAGCACCTACTACTTACTGCTCAGAAGATGGTGAACACACACACATACACACACACACACACACACACACACACACACACACACACATGCGCGCGCGCACACACACTACAAGTCTATTACCACGTAATTGGCCTGTCTCATAAGGTAGGCTTTCAGTACTTTATAAGACTCTAATCTTCTCCTCAATACTTTAGCAGCTAGTGCTAGTGAGTTATGTGATCTGGAAGCGGCGTTAATGCTTTGGAGGCTCGCAGGTGCCGTTTGTACATTTTCCTAATGACTTCAGTGGCCTTTTCTTTAGTTTACAGATGCACTTGATTCAGTGAGGATGGGGCTTCTCCAGAGGGCCGGCTCTTACTTACTTCTAGTCAGGCTGGCATACATAATCCGAGTTGATTTTCTTTGCTAAGTTTGTGTTTTCCATTTTAGAAATGACTTGAAAATCAATATAATGTCTGATCTCACTGGTGTTTATTTTCTGTTACAATTAGTGAGTTTTCAAAAAGGAGTTTAAAAAATCTTTAAGTTTAAAAAAAAATCAAAAACGAAGGAGAAAGAGTATTTATCTAAAGCCTTTAGGTTGTAATTTGGGAACTACTGCCTACATCCAAATGAGCAGTTGATTGAAGTCGTCTGTGCTGTAGTTAGTTGTTCCCACATTACTGTCTTGACTGTCATCTCTCTCTGCTTCTGTGCTTTCAACTGCTCACATTAAATGCTATCGCACACCAACAGCATCAGTTCTGAAAATCTTTTGTATCTTTGCAAGAAATGATGAAAGAACGATTTGTCAAGAAAATCTGGTTTACCGTCCGCTAGACTCTCCCTTTCAAGTTTTCAGTCTTGATCTTCATTGTGAATACTGAGTCCAGCCTTTCAGATGAGTGATACAGGCTAATTTCAGATTTTTCTCTAACGCTACAAATATGCTCTTCATTTTCCCAAGTCTCAGCCCAAATTGCTCTGCATGCATTTGTAATCAGAAATTGATTGGGTTGCTGTGGAAACGAGAAGCGCATATTGCCAGTTGAGCAAAAAAATTAGGAGAAGTATTGTTATCGTAATTGCACGCCGTCCTGGAGGCTCATCGCTTTAAGCAGAGCACTGATAATATTTTCACACTCTCATCCCAGAATGCTTCTCTCCAGAATGATGCTCTCCGGTCAATATCAGTCTCCCCAAACTAAAACACTTTTATACATACATAATTTGCTTCCTGTTTATGTGTACAAAATGAAATTAATTTACACTTTACTCACATTTTAATACATGAATCACAATAAAAAATTATTTAAAAGCCAATCACCTGAAACATTTCACCCACTGATCTAGATGATGAAACACAAAGCAAGTCATACGGAAAAAGGTACATTAACATATGCAACTGAAGACCAACGAGAAGTGAGTCCTGTTTTATAAATGCAACGCAGACAAAAGCAATATCATACATTTTGGTGTTTGAAAGCAAAAAGAAACACTGTCTTTAGAAACTTTGGATATGAGAACAGAGAAAGTAAAGATGGAGCAAAAGGGAAGGATTAGCTTTCTAGAAACCTCCACTTATCCTCCTATCCCAAAAGGACAGATGCAGGAAACACTATGTTTGCTTTAGTTAAGAACACATTTTCCCAAGCTCCATTGTGTCTTACAGAACTAAAGATTCACAAGACACACCAACCAAACGTGTGAAAAAGATTAGCAGAACAAAGCCAGACTGCTTTAACCCCTAGCGTGGAAGAGACCTGCTGCTGTGACAGGCAAAAGGAGAGGAATCATGGTCCTTATTAGAGTTCTGATTTTAAAAATAGGGCCAGACACTGACACACACAAAAAAAACGTTTACCAGAAAAAACATTAAAGCATATGCTAACCTGTGTGAGATTGTCCAGTTTCGTGTTACTTGCATACTTTACTCTTGAAGGTTGTAGGCTGGGTTCTGGAACACAGTCCAGAGAGCTTGATTCCAAGTAGTCAAGCCAAGTCCACTCTCATGGCCGTTGTTATTACAGACCAGTTTTCCTGTTGAGACATCTGAAATTTACTGAGTCGTTTTCAAATATCCATTTTTATTGATTATAGTCACTCTCAATAGATGTCAAAATTATCCCTCCCATCTCTCTGAAGATCTGTATCCTGTGATGAAAAAGCCTCTGTTTCTCCTCTCCCTGTGCCTCAAACCCCAGCAAACATCTTTCTGTCGTCCACTCCTGTAAGTTCAGCTTTATTGGATTCCACGTGCGAGGGCAATCATACAGCGTTTGTCTGTACCTAGCTTAATTCACTTCACACAGTAATGTCTGGATTCACACTGGTTGTGACAGAGGAGTCGATTACCAGTTCCTGTCCTTCAACGTTGAATGGTGTGCTGTTTTGTACCTACTTTTTTTTTCCCTATTCCCCCACCGATAGACAACTTACTCATCTCCTTTTCTCAGCTGTTGTAAGTAATTCAGTAACACATGTGGGTGTGGATTTTCCGTTGACAGGCTAGTTTCAGTTTCTTTAGGTGTATAAATATAATTACATTACTAGATTCTTTAATACGTCCATCCTTGGTTTTCTTTTCTTTTCTTTTTTTAAACGAAACTACATCTACTTCCATGAAAGCTATACGACTTACATTCCCGAAATAGAGCTCAAAAAGCTCTCTTTCCTACACATCTTCTTATGAAGCCATTTCAACAGCATGAAGATATATCTTGTCATTTTAATTTAAATTTAATTTCCTGGTGATATTTGAGAAATATCTGTGCAAGTTCTTTGACCGTGTGTGTGTGTTCACAAATGCACGTATAGGTGGATTCCTCTGCGGACGGCATCTGGAGGTCAGAGGTCAATGTCAGGTGTGCCCTCTTTGCTCTCAGCATCTTTGTTGTTGTTGTTGTTGTTGTTGTTGTTGTTTGGTTTTTTGTTTTTGTTTTTTTTGTTGGTGTTGTTGTTTGGTTTTGTTTTTTGAGATACAGCCCCTCACTCCACCTGGAGTTCTACCTTTCACATAATTGGATGGCCAGCAAATCCATGAGTGCTGACTACTGCTGCACACCCCACCACTGCTAACTTACATGCGTGTTTTTTATTAACGTGGGCATTGGGGGTCTGAACGCAGACCTCATACTTGTTCAACAAGGTCTTTATCCACTAAGCCATCTCCCTAGCCCCACTTTGATCATTTAAAAAAATTACATTATTTTCTTACTATCATCTTGTTGTTTGAGTTCCTTATATTTTGGATATAAACTACTCATTTTAATGGAAAAGGTATTTGCAGACCATACACATGCCAAAGAGGTATTATCTATTTTTGTTTTGATTAGATTTTTTTTTAAAATTTGGTTTTAATATGGTATCCTCCATTTGTCTGGTTTTTAACCTTTACTGTCCTAGACCATTGTCATGGGGTTTTATCCTGGTTTTTTTGTTTGTTTGTTTGTTTTGTTTGTTTTTGCTCCAGTTTTGGATTCATGTCTGGAATTTAAATCTTTAATGCATTTTTAGTTGATTCCTGTGTATTTATTGAGGCGACTCTCTTTCCCGCTCTATGAATGCTTGATGCCTTTGTCAAGAATCCGTTGATCATAAATGCATGCGTTTCAACATCGTCTCATCAGTTGTCATGTGCATATTTTGCCAACACCTGCCATTTTGATCACAGTCTCTTGAACACATGTTCTTACATTGGGAAGATAAGCCTTCTATCACTGGAACTATGGGAGACATATTAGCAGTGGATGCTTCTGCCGCAGGTCATTGCCAATCACCGTCATCAGAAGAAGATGCAATGCATCAGGCTATGTGGGGATGCTGACAGCGACATTCAGCTAGTTTCTCTGTTGTGGCACCTCCCAGTGGAATGGACAGTGGTGCCAAAATCTACATCCTGTCTGCTGAGAACCGTAGCTCATTTGTACCTGACTACAGGTGGATTGGCTCTCCTGGCAAGCCCAGTATTTCCCATGGGAAAATACACACCTAAGCCTCTAGAAAAGGATGAGACGGGGAAAGCTGATGTCTGCAATGACCCTTTCCCACTGTAGAACTCTAGGCCTGGGGAGCATCTCCAATTACAGTGCTGCAGGTGCGTTGTGGCAGGTGGGAGTCCAGGCAAAGCAAACTGGCTTACTGTTCAGCTCAACTTTCTCACTGTTAGAGTCAAGGTATCTCAGCCCCACCACTGAGTTCTGGGACAGCAACAAGCTCTTCTTCCCTACAGAGGATTGCTAGTTGAATCCCTGTTTTAGGAAATGATGTCAGAGAAATCTTATTATGTCACCTTGGGTCATGGTGTCACTTTCTAGCACCATATGCAGGGTAAAGTGTGCAGGGTAATGAGGCCAAATCTTTAAAAGTGAGTTCTTCCCTTTTTGGCCCACAAGCTCCATCCACTGTTTAACTCTGGGTGTCTGCATCTGTCTGAGTCAGCTGATGGGTGGAGCCTCTTTGAGGACAACATGATCTTGTCTGCAAACATAACAGAGTATCATTAATAGTGTCCGGGGTTGGTACTTGCCAATGGGATGATTCCCGGGTTGGGCCAACTGTTGGTTGGCAATGCCTTCAGTCTCTGCTTCATCCCTGTACCTGTATTTCCTTTGACAGGATAAATTTTAGGTTGAAAGTTTTGTGAGTTAGTTGGTGTTTCTAGCGTTCCACTGGGGTTCTGACCTGCCTATAGGAGGTGGCCTCTTCAGGTTCCATATCTCCAGTGTTGTGAGTCACAGCTAAGTTTACCCCCACTGATTCTTAGGTGCCTCCCTTATCCCAGGTCTCTGTCTCTTCCTGGAAATGATCCCTGTCTTCTCACCCCCATCAGTTGAAGATTTCTATTCATTTACAAGGCCATCTGGCCATCTCTCCTGTCCTTCCCCACACCTGATCCTGAATCCCCCATCCCCCTGTCTCTCCCAGTTCCCTCCATCTGCCTCTTGCAACTATTTCGTTCCCCCTTCTAAATGAGGCTCAAGCATCCTCGCTTGTGCCTTTCTTCTTTATAAGCTTACTTCTTATAATTGTGTTAATATGCTTTGGGATGTTATATTTGCATTTTCATTCAATTCAACCAATGTTTAAATTTCTCTCTTGATTTCTTCATTGATACAATTATCATTCAGTAATATTTTTAGTTTTTCTATATTTCTTGAGTCTTTCTTTGCATCCTAATACGTGGTTGATTTAGAAGATTACCAAGAATATGTAATCTTTAGGATTTAAGTGGACTACTTTGCAAATGTCTGTTAGGTCCATTTGATTTATGAAGTCATTTGACTCCGTTGTTTCTCTGTTTTGTTTTTGTCTGGATGAGCTGTCTCTTGGAGAAAGTAGGGTATTGAAGTTACCCACTATCACTCTACTGGATTCAACCTGTGCTTTCATGTCTAATAACATTTAAGAACTTGGATGCATCCTTTTTGTAGAGGCATTTACAGTTTTAAGAAGAGGGCTAAATCATAGTAATATAAAGGTGCTAACTTTCCTCTGTTGCACTAATACAAGATGTTCTGGAACAGTGGGGCAGTGGATGTGCACATAAGCAGGGAAAGCATGTTTCCCTACTTGTTGCAGAAGGGATCTGTGCTCCTGAAGCAAAATTCCTGGAAACTTTAGGTAAGTCTAATGCAGGAGGCCGTGGTTGATGCTTTCTAGATCATGGTTCCCTGGTCAGTTTTCCTTGATGAATAATGCTGAACATCATAATTATAAAGTACATATTAGAAAATTAAATAACGTGTAATAAAATACACACATTTAACCTATTTGTCCTGCTTAAATTAGAGAGAGGAGTATAATGCTTAGACTAATTATCAAATTAAGCACTGAATATCAATAATAAAAATAATATTACCATAAAGTATGAACAATGGATATACATAGGCAGTACATAGAAATGGAGATAAGAACTGCCTCCCTGGGTGTGACAAATGAAAACCACGATAATGAGAGAAAGTGAAGCTACTCTTGAATAATTTTTCCTTGTGAATTCGCCAATAATGCCCAAGCCCTGAAGACTGACTTCAGTGGTGACTTTTGAGCAAACCATGCGTTCTATTTATTGTTGTGGAAATGTATAGAAGTTCCATTTCTGTGTGGAAATTTGTGACCATCTGTTGTATCTAACTTCCCATCACCCCCAGAGTATACAGTAGTTTCCCAAATTACAACAGTTAGTCTCATCGAACAGCTGTGTAATATTTAGCAACATATTACTTTCCTGACCTTAACTTCCTTAAAGCTACATATTTGAACTGTAGGATAGCCTTTCCAAGTTCCACATTCTTATAAGTAGAATTGATCCCCATAATTGCTTCTAAGTATGAATAAACTTAGCTGTGATTCCTCAATAAGAAAACTGCTTTTTTTCCTAAGTTCTCTTTAGAACACTCCATATTTTCAGCTTTTCTCTAAGCTTGATTTTGAATTAATTTGTCCTAATCTTGAATTGTTCAGTTTTCAATTAGTTGTCATACAACAACGTATTTAGTACATTCTGTAGCTCCACAGACCTATGGGTGGCAATGTGGGTTTGTTGTATCTAACTGGAAGCACTGCATCATAATCCTTAAGAACATGGACAGGAGACTCAAGATGCTTGGCTTGGAAATCCCAGGCACACTGTGTATGATCACATGCATGGGATCAATGAACTGTCTGATTTCTCTCCTTCACAGATTACTCACTTATAAGAAGGCTAAGAGACCAGACCTATAGTGAAATGAAGAACAGGCTAATATAATCAACCTGCTTAGATCCTGGCTTGTGTATCTGTTGTTTTCATTAAAATAGATATGGATGTCTGTAATGTGACCTTAAATAAAAGCAAATAGATTTCTGCACATTTTAAGCTCTATTTTCAAGAACTTTTTCTCAAAAGAAACACAGCCTTCATTTTCCAGTTGTAACAATGAATAACATTTGAACGTCTTTCAGTCAGAAGGCATAATGTTGACCCAGACTCTTGAAAGTGTTAAGTTTAAGGGAAATCTTCAGTTTGGGGTTAAGAGCCTTTGTGTTCTTTGTCTTTCAACAACATGTAGACTGCTTCCTGCATTTATAGAATTGGCTTTGTTGCTGATACAAATAAGGTGACTGGAGGCAGCCATTTGATAAGGGAATGTATGTACCTAGAAAACAAATGTTCAGATACTCTCCACTGCTACAAGCTGTCTCATGTGTGAACTTCAATGAGTAGATTTTGTTGAGGAAAACTGGCTCTACTAAGAAGAAAGCTTTTGTTGAAGGACTAGCCATGCCTTTCTCATTTATATACTACTTGCTCATGAGCCTGTAGACTTTTACCTCGGCTTGGTATGTGAGTAAATTGAGCTCTGGCTGCACATTTGCGCACACCAGGAGAATTTTCCTATTACTTTGGGCTTTAGAGGATCTGCTTGCTCACTGAGAAAATAAAACCTTATGGGACTTACTGCACATTCCTTCAGAGGCTAGGATGGCAAGCATCACTCACCTACATGAGTTTGACAGACAACTTATTTCATTGCTTTATTTCTAAAATATCTTCCCATTTTTACTAATAGTGAAAGTAAGTGATGTCTCACACCATTTGAAGAATGTACATAGTCATAAAGTAACTACTTACTAATCTTCTGTATGTATATTTTCTATTTCCCCTTTTATCCTCATTACATAGCTATATAGACACATGCAACAGCATTAATGTTTATTTTCTTGCCAAAATAGCCATCCCCTTTAGAAACCAAGGAAGTTCGGGATTTTAGAATTTTGCTTTATTTTGCTATCTGTGCCAATTACTATGCCAGTCTTTTATCCTTTAAAATGAAAAAAAAAATCTCATGCGTTTAATGACAATATACTAATGTTAGGGTTGGAGAAATTGGTTAGTAGATACTGTGTAGAGGTATAATTTAGATATTGCCTAATTTTAAAAATATAGGCAATAGAAATTATGTAGATAAAGCACTAAATCAGATGAATTCTAAAGCTGTCTAAACTATGGTATTTAGGGAGACCCAAAGGCACAAATTGACCTAGTACCTTGCAATATGAGGTATATGCCATGGGTTTTATATTAATTATGTCCCTGTGCCGAAAGACACTACCAGGCAAGTTGTCAGTGCAAGGCCGTTGAATGAGTGAAGTGCTGCTCTGAGTCATGGTTACAGTGGCACTTGGGAACACAAAGGAAGCCTTCTAGAAAGATGTGGTATTCCAAGTCTCTTCCAGACCAGGCAGGATTCTGGCAGGGTTAGTCTGGGGATCCTTGTGTATCGCATGGGTCTCTACCATGGAGGACGAGAGAACTGAGGCTCCGCCGCTCATTTATTCCTCACTGCTCTGGACCTTGGACTCTGCTTAGGAGCTTGTATTTTACCCTTCTTCCAAAGTAGGGAGCTTGGCACGCTGCATACCAGGGCCCCCCTTCTTTATAAGTTTTCACTTGTAATTTTTATCTTATAGTTCACATGGGTAAGGACATTTAAAAGCTGCATTTCTTGGTCATAACACCTAGTAGGATGGAAGGACCGTGGCCAGGAAGTCCACGTTGCTGTCATTACAGACCTTTGTTCTATTACGCAGCGTGCTCTAAATATCAGGCTTTGGCTTCAGCGACACGGTTAGAACGGTGAGCGGTTTAGGAAGCATTTCCTTCCGATGTTTTCAAACCGTCTTCTCTATTCATTCTGATAGAAAGCCAGTTGCTTTGATTCCATTATGGCTCTGATTATAATATTGTTTTACAGTAAAATGTAAGATTGATTTATGTCCTGCCATTATTGATAAGAGTTTGCCATGTACATGCACTATTTTATCTCCCTAATTACACCTGCTGTGCCAGATTTTCTTTTTAATCACATTTAAGAATACCTTTAATTCAAAATATCCCCTAACACACATCTGGATTCTGTTTTCATGAAACCAATTAATGATCCTGGCAGGTGCTCTATTTTTCTAAATTTTAGGACTTGCTTCACACACATCAGAAGTATCTAAGCTTTAAAATTTATAATATCCACTCAAACTTTAAATGTCCTTGATTAATAAAAATACATGTGACAGCAGAGTATAGCTCTGCTCTTAGCTGTTAGAGAGAACATAAAATGATTATGGCTTGCAGTAAATGTTATTACGGTCCTAAGATGTTTCCTGAGGGATTCAGCAGTCTCCAGTACTTTCTTTAAGGTTGACCCTCTGTCCTTGAGAAGCAGCAGGAAGGAGGGGCTGTAGAGGCAGGACCACTGACAGGTCACCTGTCAGGAGTGACAAGGCTCTGATATAAAACCTAATTTACAGTTTAAGAAGCCCATCCATTATCCTTCCGATTTTAGAATAGAACATACATCAGCAAAATGATAAAAGAAAGTGCTTGAGAATTATGAATGTCAAGGACTATTCATATCATAAAGTCACAGCCCTTCTTGAATATTACTGAAAATTATAGCGAAGTTTAATGATATTCACACATTCAGCCCACTGAAAATGGTTTATAATATTCCAACATTGATAAGCTAAAATGCTCATGGATTAGCTATTGACTTCCTTTTGCCCCTAAGTAAATGGTGTTGCACATAGCAAATGTGTCTTTTAAATCAGTACACATCGAACATTGCTGCCAGCACATAGATCCCAATGTCCTTTGACTCGTCTGTGAGGTGTTGTTAGGTGTAGTTCTGTCTTTATTTCTGAGTGGCCAGGGTACTCTCTTCTTGTTACCTTCTGTCTCCATTGTTGATAGGTGACTTCTAAGCAAGCCCTGTAATATATCTTTAAACTCTAGCATTCTCTTGAATTGCAAATAAACCCTCAAAATATCTGTTAGAAAGCCCTAGCTTTTAGAGTCTAGAGAGGCACTGTGTTATTGCTGTCAGGATAAGCCTGATCACAGCAATCCCGTGGTGGGGCAGTGTGAGCAACTAGACCATTTGTTTTTTTCTAGCATGCCCTCAATAGTTTCTTATAAATGAATCAATGCTTAGGCATAAATTATTCAAGCAAGCTAATTCAGTAGACTAAGATTTATGATTTGATGATGTATAAGTAAAACTATTGAATTATTTGCTTTGCAATGTATGCTACTGAAAATTGTGGGTTCTTGGTAAGTTATTCAGAACCAGGGTTAGGGACAGGAGAACGACACAGTACTTTCAAACAGCAGTCACCGATCGGACTTTCTGTTAGCTCCTAAAATAACCGTTCTCCGCTGATAGGTTTGAGTGGATTCTGCTTAGTCTATCTCACTAATGTCTGTGCATTTTACACTTAGATGTAAATTGATAATTCCAAATAGCAGGAGAGTGAAGAGTAAAGAGACTAAAGGCTCACAGACCTACACTTGGCATTTGCATTCAGACACCTGCACCTGTCTACCTGCCTGCGTGTGTACCCATCACGCACTGTCCCCTACTGGTCATCCTATCTGATACCTGTCTGTCTACCCAATGCACAAATACGGAACCTTTGTCACTCAACAAGGCTAAGATGTCTCTTGAATCTCTTGTGTTTGGCTTTCCTTCTCGTTAGCGTATCCTATACTAAAAACGGAAAGAAAAAAGGGGGGAAACAAAACAGCACTTTTGCTGAGGTTTTATCTGGGCAGGAAATCGTGAAGATGCTTTACTCTGAAAAGAGTTCTCAGCTCTCAGCAAGTCTCCCTTCTAGTCCCACCTTCTCTTCCTCCTCTCTCTCTGGGTCCTGTGGACCTGTGGGAGCTATACCTTTGCCCGTCACTGAGGGAAGCTGATGCTCTCTCTCCATCATCGCATCCTCTTGTTTGCACCATCAAGGGAAATGACGGAAAGACACCTGTTGCTGGCTTTGACCCCCGCTTTGAGCCAGCCTCACACCTGGCAGCTCAGTTCTTTCTCTCTGGATAGCTAAGTTTCTGATACACATATGCACACAGATATCATTATTTAAAATCTTTAATCTTTTTTACTGACATGAATTCTCATACTAATCTTAAATCTACATTTATAAGAGAGATTTGTCTATTACCCCTGTTTTTGACCGTGGTTTGTAACAATAACTATGATTACTTTGCTCTAGATTTTCTCTTCAAAAAAAAAATTGGGTGAGATATAGGTGATTTTTTTTTCCTCTCAAAAATCTGTAAAGCATGCCTGAGCCATTACATTTTTAATTAAAAACATTTGTGACTTTAGTAGTTCAAATTTATAATTTTTAATGATTTGGGAGTATTTGATCTTAATATTTATTTTTAGGTATTATAATCAACTAATAATATGTTTAGGAGTCAAACATGTAGTTTCAGTATTTTTATATGTGTAGAATAATCAAATCAGTTACCTCAAACACCTGCCATTTCTTTGAGCTTAAGAACATTTAAAGCCCGAAGTTATTTCTGATTGACGTCACTGTGCTGGGCAACACAGCAGCGGACCTCAATACTTCCTTCTAGTCCAAGTCTGACGCAGCCTTAAGTAGCCACCGGTCTCCCCTCTACTTCTCTGTTGTGTTTTTAGATAGCACCTACATGTAAGATTAAATAGGACTCACGTCTCTGTGCCTGGCTCATTTCACTTACCCTAAGGGCCGCAGATTCATCTGTGTAATTGCAAATGACAAAGCTCTCTGCATTTGATGTGCCACTGTGGATATAAGTAACATTTTCTTTATCGAGTCAGCCATGATGGACACTTAGGTTGGTTCCTTAGCGTGGCCGTTGCTGCAATGGTGATGGAAAAGCTCATATTTTCTGACTCACTGATTTTTGTCACTTTGGATAAATACTTAGAGGTAGAATTGCTGGGTCCCATGGTAATGCCACCTAAGATTTTAGAGAAAACTGAGTACTATTATTTAAATACCTACACAAATTGCGATTTAGGTTTTCCTCTGTTGTCATTTGTCCAAATTCTATTTTTTCTAATATAGTTTCTGAGTTGTATGTTAACATTTTTAACAAGAAGAATATTCTTCTTGAAGTTTCAAAGTTCCTGGCATGCATTTAAATTATTTGCAATGTATTTAGATTTTAAATTTTGATGTCTATATGATTATGGCACCTTTAATTTTTAGTATACCTTTTATTGAGCATCTGTAGTTTGTGATTTTTACTAAACATTTTTACTAAACATTTAAAAATAAGTGTTTGAGCTTATGGTACTGAGTTTTACTTTGAGTTTTCCTGATCCCACATTCCATGCTGTTCAGACGCCTCTTTCTTATATCTTCTCATTCTCATTTATTTTGTTCTCTTTCAAACTTAAGTTGGCCACTTAATTCATCCATGTTTAGGGTTTTCATTTCTAAACAGCCATCTATTGTACAGCATTGTGAGCATTACATCAGAAGAAGAAAACAGACTGGTTGTCTAGAAGACAAATCTAGATTCAGTCTCCTGTTGTCTTTAGGAAACACATCAGTTCATGCCCTCTTCCACATAGGATTTTTTGTTGTTGTTTGTTTGTTTTTTGTTTTGGTTTGATTTTCTGACACAGAGTAGGTCTGAGGTGCTACCCTAAAGTCTATACCTTTGAAGTCTATAAACAAGAGCCTCTCATGTGTAAAAACCTTTACGCTCCCTGTTCTATATTTCTTTTCTGAAATACTTTGCTTCACATAAAGATCTTCTTGTTATTGTTGTTGTTTTCATGGTGACCGTTCCATGCAGCATCTGCTGGCAAGCTTCTCCTCTTCACTTGAAGACTGACAGAGGCACTGCCTGCGGCCTCCTTTATGGCCGCTCTTCCAGCGGCCTTGCCTCAGTCCTTAGCTAAGAAGCTCTGAGCGGTGTTTTGAGCGGTCCGTCTTGCATGTTCCTTTTTACATCTCATCTCTTGCTCTTCATTCTTGACCCCATGGGCCCTGGTCCAGTGGTATGGGTACCATTTTCCTATTACTTTTACTACTATATCAACTTGTGCCTATATGAGGAGCACAACTTTCTTCCGTCCTTTTCAATACCCTTAGATAAGTAGTACTTTTAATGAGGAGAGACCTGGAAAAACATCCCTAACTGTGGTAGCCAACTTTGGAGAGATGAACTTGATCCCAGACACTCTGGGGCACGTCTGTCTGCATTCATAAATCGATGCTGATAATCTCATACATAGGGGCTTATTTTAGTTACAGCTCTATACAATGGATGTGTGAAGTTCTGAAAGGAAACTCCACCTTTGAGAACTGTATAAGTGAAGTACTCATTCTTACATTCTTTGTATAACTCAAAATAGAGCTAAAATAACATACATTCAAATTTTATATTAATAGACTCTAAACTCTGAAAGCAAGATCAGAAATAGCCACGGGGGGGGGGGACGGGGGGAGGCTCCTCGTTTGCTTTGCTGAAGCACACTTGAGTGATTAGGTAGGCTGGTTCTCAACAGTGGCCCACGCGGACACTGTGCAAAGTCCCTGTTTTAGCACTCATTGGCAAAAAACTCCGTTATCCCTTCATGTAATGGAAGGACGATGGTTCGGTCACACAAATGCTCAAGTCCGAAATCTCCTGTTGCCTATACAGCTTGCTTATATTCCATTTTTTCAAAATCAGTTTTAAGGACCTGCCTGCTGTTTCCACTCTTTCACTTTCTTGTGCCTTTTACGCTGAAGGCTAGTAGTTGTCCGGCTCTAAGCTAGGTAGGAGTGCTGGTGCCGTCTACGCCTTCCCGATGGCGGTACCCACTTAGACACAGCCCAGAGGCCTGATTGCTGTTTTACTTTTTTTTTTGTACATTTCCCCCTCAAAATATATTTAAAAGTCATCATAAGGGTGTATAACCAAGAAATAAAGCCACACATAACACATCCCCATGGCTATGGGCATCTTTGCAAGATGAATTGGGTGAGGATTGAAAGGAGGCAGTACTCTGGAATAGCCAATAGGAAAGCACAGACGGAAAACACGCTCCTCATGACTGTAAATTTGAATCATTATTTTGTTGATTAAATGTGCGGGCTGCCATCCAAGTGCAGGTGAATAAAACTCATTCCACTGCTGTATGGAGCCTAGCATGGCCTTGGGACACCTGCACAATGAGGGCCCCTCAGAGCTGAGGGTCACAGACTGCAGTGGGGGCTGAGAAAGGACAATCCACTGCCAGCGAGAGCCTATGGTGCGACGACTCTGCCGTTTTAAATACGGTTATGATTTTTGCTGTTCTGTTCTAGACTGTAGGTTGTGAAATGCTTGCAAAAAAAATACATGCTACTTTTTTTTTATTTATTCTTAATTATTTAGCAAACACTTTCAAAGTACTTTAAACCAGGCAGGCATTATAATAGATATTTTTGCAAATAATGATGCCTTTTGTTTGCAAATGCTTTTGTTGCATCATAAGTAAACATAATACAGACTTGAAGGTCTAGGAAAATACTTCTTCTTTTTGCTTTTATGCAGCCACTTAAATCTGAAAGGCCTTCCTGGTAAAAATGTACAGATTTAAATATTTAAATGCATTACATTTACCCAACTACATGCATTTTCTTGCTCCGTCTCTGTACCAAGATGTGATTTCTTTCTCAGGAGGCTGGTTGATCCAAATGCAAACAGACATATGGAGGCATTCACCTGGGAGCCAAGCCGTGCAGCAAGGCTGTAGCGGGAACGAATGCTGGGGCCCCTGGTTCAGGGGACCCTGGAGCCTGCAACTTATTTCACAAATTGGAAAGATCTTTGTTTTAAAAGGCATGGTCTTTATTGGCAGTACTGAATTGATCTACTACAAGAATTCTACAGAAAATATAATTTATCTTCATTAAACGGTAGAGGGGAAGGAAATGCATTGTTCTTTAGAAGAGGGATACCATGTACTCATCTCCTTTCCTGTCATTGCTTTCCAATACTGTAACAGACCACCATAATTTGAAATTACAAAGTATCTAAAACAGCAGTTCTCAACCTATATAGATTGTGACCTTTTGGGGGATTAAATGACCTTTCCACAGGTTTCACATATTAGATAGCCTGCATATCAGATATTTACATTACAATTCATAACAGTAGGAAAATTACTTATGATGTAGTAAAATAAATAATAATAATAATAAAATAATAAATAAAATAATTTTATGGTTGGGTATCACCATAACATGAAGAACCTTAGTAAAGGCTTGCAGCATTATGAAGGTTGAGAACTGTTGATTTAACAGGATAATATGATAGGTATTAGAAATAGAAAGGCAAAGAAAAGCTAGTCATGAGCTAAGAAATCTATCTCCCATTCCTTAGAATATGCATTGAGTATTTCTGTTCAACATGAAAAAACCAAGAACTAAGCTCTCTTCTGACCCGAAATGATTTAAGATAAGATATGTGAATCAATAGCTCTCCAGCCTTTGGGTTTTAAGTGACAAAGGGCTATACTCCCCAAACATAGATACAGATGAAGGAAGATGTATAATTGCTCTGACTTTTTGCTTGGAGAAAGCAAGGCATGGAGGTATAGGTTAGAACTTACAAGTTGAAGGCAGCTAGAATCTATCGGAAGTAGAATCAGAAAGGTACCAAGATACAAAGTATGTGCCCAGGGGCTGCAGAAGATTCCTCCCTGGTTGAGGAAACTGGTTTGAGCAACCATGAAAAGGAAAACTTGAACTAATAACTGGTATAACGACCAAGGCCCAACAAGGAGAGTGCTCCTGTTTCCAACGCCTGGGGTAGAAAGCATCATGATCAAGGAGTATTGCTTAAAGTACTAAAAAAGCTCCATTAGTGTGGAAAACAAACCTAACCAAAACCCTTATTCTAACACAGCCTAACAGAAAGACTCGGAAGGGCCAAATTAATTCTTCAAATCCCAGAGAATTTAACTATGTCGCTGACAAATCTCAAAAATATGAATAGGTGTGCTAAAAATTCATCATACAAAAAGATGATGTTCGAAATGGCAAACAACAAATAAAGTGTTACCAGACACATACATATACACAAATCAGAAAGTGATGAAAACTGAGAAAAATTTGTCCATTGAAACTGACCCAGAATTTATACAAATTATATAAATAAAACATTGAAACAATTAATATAGTTTCTACTTCATATGTTCAGAGCTCAAGAGAATATCTTCTATGTCAACAGAGACTCCTATAAAATATACAAAGACCAAAGGTAAACTTTAGAAATGGAAATACCAATGACCAATATAAAAAATAGTTACTATGTGAATGTAAAGGAGATATTGTAGAAAAAAAAATGTTTAGTGGAGTCGAAGGCAGCAATAGAAACTTCCCAGGAGAGCTAGAAAGGTCAAAGGGTGCTCAGTGAACTGTGAGATGGATAGAAGTGGCAAAAATGTGTAGGAATAGAAGCTGAGGAGAATGAAAAGATGGTGGCCAAAACCCACACAAATACAAGAATCTTGCACTCACAGAAGCATGAGAAATAGAGACATACTCTGAAGCTCGTTGTAATCCAAAGGCATAAAACAAGTTAACAGAATTGTTAAGAATGCCTGTGTAAAAGGCAACACATACAAACTGGGTAAGGATGACTATATTATAAGATTTCTTACAGGGCGGGGGGAATGAAAGCTAAAACATAGGATAGGAATATCCCCCTGCTCCATGTTCATGAATGAGCAAAGTGCACACCTGTAATTCTTTACCCTGAAAATAATAACTGAAGGTCAATATATGTTTTCCCCAGCCATACATAAGTTATAACCTTTCTCACTGGCAGAGTAACTAAAAAAAAGAAAAATGTTGCAAGAGCTCACTGATGCAGAAGAAACCTGAAACCAGAGGCACCCAGATCTGCTCAGAGGAAAGGCCAGCGATCCAAACACAAAAGAAAATTATATTGCTTTTCCAATTATTCTTGATAATATCTAGTAGTTTTTCATTATTTAATTATTTTAAATTAATATGTTTTTATGTTAAAATAACTATCACAATTAATAAAGCACATTGAAATAAAACCTATGACTATGTCTGCACACAGAGGAGAAAAAGAAGTCAATTTCCCCGTGGTGTTTAGATGCTGTACAATGTGTAGGTAGTATATTGACACTGGAAAGTAACAATAATAAATTAATTATGGTGACTCTAATCCCCCAAAACAACCAATAAAACAGGGACAAATAATTATAGCCAAAACTCCAGACATGATATAAAATGCAATCATATGAACATTCTCAAATAATCTAAATAGATACACGGAAAGTAGAGGAAGAAAATGAAAGAAAAAAACATATGTAACTAATAAAGCTATCAAATTAAGTATAATTATTTTAAGACACCAATTAAATGACAACAGAGTCCAGGTTGGACATACCTATCCTGCCATTAGTGATTATGCATTGACGACACATGTAGGTGTGAATTTAAATGATTTTAGGCCAGCTCAGTTGTTTCTCAGCAGGTAATTAAACTGACTATGCAAGAACAAACGCAATGTGCAAAAGTTGAAGACCTCAGAATAAAACCTAAGTAGTTAAAGTACCCCAACCCAGTTAGTACACTAAAGGATAACTATTGCAAGTGTTTTGAAATATTTGTTGATTCAAACAATGTTGCCAGCATTGCGTTTTCTTCACTACACTTGAGAAAACAAAGCTTAAGCAGTGTTTCTTAGCAACTACTTTTAAGAAGTTCAAATTTGAGATGATTACTTATTTGTAAAAAAGATAGCATTTCCTCCAAAAACCTGTTTTCAGAGCCATATGCTTCACAAAATATAATAACAGTAATACTTAATTTTACTGGCATTGTTCTTTCAAGTCGGTGCTTTACTGGAACACTTGACTGCAGCTTTGCAGAATTATCAGCTGATGAGGAATTCCAGGGAAAAGAGGGGTTCTAGAAGCGTCAACCAAACTGACTTACCCTAGGGCATTTTAACCCCAAAAAGTTTACCTCAGAGATTATTCAAACTAAGACAATGTCTTGCAAAATACTTTCATGAAAGCAAGCTCTTGGTAAAAGTGTTATATGTCAAACTTAATGGAAATGCTGGTGTGTGTGGCTAAATTTTACCTAAGCCGTCCTCTTCCTCACCACTCTGTGAGATACAGACTATCACCTTCATCTTCAGCTGAGCAAATCTGAGCTCACACCTTTCAATGGCTTGTCAAAGACACACAGGCACAAGGTGCGGGTAGACCCTCGAGTTCATGCCCACTGGTTTTTTTTTTTTTATTAAATATAATCTTCATTTACATTTCAAGTGGTAAAACCTTTCCCAGTTTCCCCCTCCCCAATACTCCGCAACCCCTCTTCCCACTCCCTGCCTCCAAGTATATGCCCCTCCACCCGACCCACTCCCACCTCCCCCCCCTCAATTTCCCCTTGTTGGGGCATCTATTGAGCCTTCACCGGACCAAGGACCACTCCTCCCACTGATGCCCGACAAGGTATTCATTCCTCTGTCACATTTTTGACTGGAACCATGTGTACCCCTTGGTTGATGGTTTAGTCCCTGGGAGTCCTGGGGCGTCTGGGTGGCCGACATTGTTGTTCTTCCCATGGGGTTGTAAACCCCTTCAGCTCCTCCAGTCCGCCCTCCAACTCCTCCATTGGGAACCCCACTCCCAGACCAATGGTTGGCTGCTAGCATCTGCCTCTGTATGTGCAAGGCTCTGGCAGGGATCCTCCAAAGACAACAATGGCATGCTCCTTTTGATATGCGTTTCTTGTCGTCCATAGTAGTGTTGGGGCTTAGTGACTGTTTACTGGGTGGGTCCCCAGGTAGAGCAGTCTCTGGGTGGCCTTTATTTCAGTCCCTGCTCCACACTTTGCCTCCATTATTGCTCCTGTAAGTATATTGTTCCCTTTCTCAGAGGAACCCAAGCACCCCCACTTCAGTTCTCTTTCTTCTTGAGCTTCCTGTGGTCTGTGAATTGTAACTTGTTTATTTTAGGCTTTTATGCCCACTGTTTTTACCATTAACTTCATAATGGCAAGAAAATGAAACAAAAATAGCCTTTTTTCTTGCGATTGTTAAAATACTGCCTTAACTAAAAAAAAAATGGTTACATAAAAAACTAGACATATTTTTTTTAAGTTGAAAGGATGGAAAGCTATAACGAGTAAAGACAAATTGGGAATTTGCATACTTTACCAGAAAATATGTTTGGCTGCAAATAAAAACGCTAACACTTGATTGAACTAATGTGATTCAAAATTTCACGTCAGCACCATCCTGCCAATGTGTAAGACATCAGGCACATCGCCACCCATTGACTGGGAAAGAGCATGGCTGTCCAGGCTACACAAATGTGCTCTCTGTGTTTGTGGGCATTCATAGATTCTCAGTTCTCCATCTCTCTTCCCTTCCCCCCTTTCTCTTTTCCCTTCATGCACATACCTACACTACCAATGACATGAACTCTTATTTGTTTGGTTTTCATTTGCTATTTTCTACTGATGCATTCTTTTCCTCTGCTAATAATTAGTTTGCATCATAATTTTATCCTGTTTTAAATTCTACTTTTAAGAACATAATTTATTTAACTGATCTCTATGTGGAAGTCACTTAATAGTTTTTTTTTCTGTTTTAAAATGTGCTAGGATAATTATTCTTCTGTTTGCACCTCTGTGAACTTTCTAATTATCTCATTACTGTGAGTTTCTCGAGGTGTAATTGCTAGATCAAGAGATATTAACAGTAGAGTGTTTTAGTCTGGCTATCCAACTTCCTTCTGGGTGGATTGTACCTGGCTTGAGGTCCCCCTTCTAAAAAAATAAGTATTTCATTAATAGTCTTGTCAACAGGTGACATGTTCAGTGTTCTTTTGACAGTCGGCTAAAAGAAAATAGCACCTCTTCATTTGCATATGATTAAATGTTAGAGCCCTACATTCTCTTGTTGCTATTTTTAACACAATTAGCTCAAGTATAAATTTAAAATCAGTTGGTAGCGTTTCTTAGACATCATTACCTGCTTATAATCATACTGACTTTCCCTCTGAACAATAAGAGAGAGAGCTTGTGAACAGGAGGTTTTCCTTTCATCCACCTCGTTCATGGCCTACGTTGCTGTGTTTGCTTCACCTGGCAATATGGCAGGAGATAGCACAACTTTTCCTTGCTACTTTTAGGATACTGACTCACCTTACTGCAGTTACGTGTGGCTTGGTGAGCACGCCCCGTTAATAATTATCAGCCAGCCCTGCTCTCATGCCCCTGCCCCTGCTCATCCTTGTCTCTGCTTCTTTATCTCCTCATGTGAAAGAAAGGCACAGAGCTGCAGAGCCCTGGGGGAAGACCCCCATTGCATTACCGGTGGAGGAAGAACTTTTGCATGTGTTGTGCGATCCCAGAGTTGAGCCTTTCTTCTCTGAAGCCACAGATGTCACTGTGTGTTTTGCTTGCCATAGCAGGTAGTGTTTTTCCAGTACCATAATTCAGAAATCAGGTCTGGTAGTAAAGTGAGGCCATGATAAGAATCTATAGCAACTGTGCTGCAGGCCCAGAGGGAGATACAGCAAAGACTGAAGGACTTGGCAGTGCTGTGGTCACTGGAAATGACTTTCTAATGGTAACTATGACAATGTGCAAGACGGATTGCGGAGACCCTGGCTCTGGGGAGAGGCTTGGTAAGTCTGGGGTAATTGCATGCTTGTTACTCTGAACGTCTTCAGTGACACACAGTGAGAAAGGGGTGAGAGCAGGTGAGAACTGGCTAGAGTGAAAGCACTGAAAAGGTTTGGACACGTCTAGTGACCAGAGTCTCTGTAGGGACGGAAAGATCCAGCTCCTCCTGGATTCGCAAGTAGTAACAAGTTCTCAAAGAAAATTGTTAGCTATGAAAGTCCAGTAAAACTTTTCTCAACTGTGAAAACTGATCCTGGCATGCCACCTCATCTGGCTTCTGTATATGAGGACACCTTTAAGATGGGGCGGCGTGGGGCCCGAGGAAGCAATGAAATAACTCTCTGGAGACCTTTGCATTTTATTATTGTCACTCAAAACTGCCTGGAAACAAACAGCTGTATTTGCAATCATTGACACAATAAAATTAAAATAAGCTAAGGCTGAAAAGAAACCCCACGCAGACCCCTGAGCCTGGAAACTTGCAAAGCAGAAGCAGTGTAAAGACATACCTTGCACTCCTAAGGGTCTGTAACCCCTGTCTTGATGGAACACACTCAGTGTCTGAAAAGAAAGTACCAGGAGCCATGGAGGACAGTGACTGAAAGCCATCCCTCTAGACAATCAGAGTAGATACTGAGCCTGGGAGAAGGATCTCAAGGTGGCCTGGCAGAGATGTACCTTGGAATGCAGAAAGGCAGAGAAGTTGCCCTTTGAGGCTGTGGGTCCCCTGACTCCATCTATGGTGATGAAGGGATGGCACACGACTCAGAGACCCACAAGCTGGAGCTATACACTTCATGTGGGTGGCACTTCAGATGGTGGTCACTGACAGTGTCTATGGGTAAAAGAGAATGAAATGGAGTCTATGGTGTGTGTGTGTGTGTGTGTGTGTGTGTGTGTGTGTGTGTGTGTGTGGTGTGACTGTTTGTTTGCATATCTGTTTGGTTGCTTGGAGTTTAGTCTGGTTCTTGTGTATTTTATGCTGGTCTCCAACTGACTGTGTAGCATAAGTGAGGTGGACGTTGGATTTCTGAACTATTGAGATTACAGATAGGGTATTGTACTTCACAGTCCATTTGTAGGGTGCTGGTGGGATCCCTTGACTTTGGACACTCTAAGCCTTCAAGCATTCAACCAACATAACTGCATCCCAACCTGAAATACTTTATGACAAATTCAGTGGAGCAAAGAGTAGTCTTCTAGTATTTCTATATTTTCTATATAGTCTTTCTGTATTTTCTCCTGTGCCCAAACACAGGGAGACCACCTTCCCCCATTTCTCCTGAAGTTAATTTATGTCCATTTAACCAGATGTTAGCCTGTGTATGGCACCAATGTGTGCCAGTTTTAACCAGTCCATAAAACCCTCCTGGGGTAGCCAGCATCATCTAGTTTTACTGTCCCCTCCCCTGAGATAAGAGCCCCTAAGTCCATAGAAGGATCCTTAAAGTAGCAGGAAGCTCGTTTAGGAACAACCAGGACAGGCAGGACCTGCTGTGAACTCTAATCAGAAGAAATACGATTTTAACAGGGTTAACACACCATTGCTTCACTGTCTTTATGATGAGTTGTATATTCTTTAAATGAACACAATCTTTATTTTGTTTTCTGATTTTAAGCTTTTATCAGCTGTCACTGAACCGTTCAAGTACCCAGTGTAGTCTTAGATTTTTCCACTGCAATGTGCTGCTTATGCCTAAAGGACTTCACCTCCAAGTGTCCAGCACACTGTTAGTGCAACTCTCTTAAGCAGAGCGTTGAGCGCCGCACACCTTATGTAGGTCCTAACCTCCAGGTGACACAAAGGAGTGGCAGTTCTGCAAGTAGAAACCTAGAAGCCTCTGCCATGACTACTAGTTTGCACTAGTGGGAAAAATAAATCTATGATCTGCCCTACACTTTTGCACAGTAGCATAGAGGTGATTGATACTAGGATATTCATTTATGGGAAGCTTGTCTATGTTTTATTTTGTACCCTGTCAGAATGAGCAGACCTTCCAGTTTTATTAGGACCATGATGTACTCTGTACTTAGACTTTTATTACCTACAGAAGAAGCTACAAGATATAACAAGACTTTATGTTTCCTTGTGTCAGCAAATTTCTTAAATTAATACCCTGTGCTTGATTGATGGAATTATATGGAGCTCTTAAAATGGTGTTAATTTCTGTGAACCCTCAAGAACTATGCAGCAGGAGATCTAACGCATGTGTGTAAGCTGCCACTGGTGCATAATGTGTGTCTGTGGAGATCTCATGTGTATATGACCACATACAATGTATGTGCATAGGCACACATGTCTCTCTCATACATAAACCTGTGTCTAAAGCTAATATTAAATATTGTCTATGACTATAATAAAATAATCAAACTGTCTGTATGTGAATAGGTTTGTATATTTTATTTTAGGGAGATATAGTTTAGAAAAAAAGCATAACTCTATTCCCTGGGTGTCAAATTGGAGCCCAGAGCACTTCTTTCATTTGACTTGGGATATCACTCCAGGCCCAGGATTTCCTTTTTGTTGTTGTTATTTTGTTTTGCTTTTTAAAATACATTTTACCTTTTTAAAGACAAGGTTGGGGTTCAAACTAGGGAAGCAGAATGTAGGGTGAAGGCTGTTGACCTATCCAGGGGATCCTCCAGTAACAGTATCACCCCAGCTGACAGCACGGATGAGGGTGATCCTTGGCAGATCATTGATTCCAGGCTACAGTTTCCTTGGGAGTCAGTTTCATACATTCTGTCAATATGAATAGACATATAAAACATATTTGCCCTTACAGTATCCTACAGATGTCTTCTCTTTAATCTCCCTAAAATCCCTCTGCACACCACCTGCCATTGACCTTTTGACTGGCTCCATAGTGTGCTGTTCCTAAACGGTCACTTACTTGGCACTGTGCAATCCGTAGCTTTCAAGTCGGCACTTTCACATAGCATGCTCAGTTATGGTTTTCCATTTCTATTCCTGCCTTGGTAGCTTGTTTCTTCCTTGTGGTGAGTAACACTATCTTGTGAGTAACACTATATTGTCTGAGTACTATAGTGCATTTACCTGACAAAAGACATCTTGGTGATTCCCAGCAAATGTGAAAAAAGCTGCTGTAGACGTCCGTGTAGCTAGTTTTGTGACCTAAGTTTTCAGTTCGTTTGGACGAATATTAAGAAGGTTGTCTGCTGGGATATAGAGTTTGCTGGCAGCAGGTTGTAACATCTCATGTAAGTCTGCATGTGCCCGATGACATATGGCGTAGACTCTCTTTACTCATGTGTAGAGTCTCTTCACCCATCATCTGTGTCCTTGATCAGATGTCTCTTCAGATTTGTGACCATTTTTAAGAGGATTGTTTACAGTTACATTTTGAGTTGTAATTCCAAACAGCGTCTTCAGCTTGTCACATTCTCTTGAACCCAGTGCCCATCCCAGACTGCAGCTCTGACGCTGGGAAGCCTAGTGTGGAGTCTACCTGGATTTAAAAGGCTGATTTAAAACTTCAAGTCTTAAATATTTGTCATAAAATTTATAATGTATTAGTTTTATTTTCAGTGAATATAAAAAAAACGGAAAATTGTTTCTTCTGCCATTCGATCATCGAGCGAGGACACAGTTAACTTGGAACAAACAAAATTCATAATAATGAATTTTGACTAAGCTTTGCTGTAATGGTTTCTGACATGTTTTCCCCACAAAACTATTGTTATTCCTATAATAGTAGGCTATGATATCTATTGAAATATATACCTTATACTTTGTGTTTATAGCAGAGCTGTATTGGCACATCAAATATCTGACCATGTCTATTGTTCATATAGAACTAACAACTTATTTTTGAAGGGAAAACTCAAAGAAAATCATCATAAAAATCCATAATTGTGTCAATATTCAAGCATGTTTTACAAGGAGCATATTTTTCTTTACAGAACTGAAAAGGAATAATACTATATCAAATAATATCTAGCTACTGAGTGAGTTAGCTATAGAATGAGGTTTCAGTGTGTGTGTGTGTGTGTGTGTATAATATATATATGAAAATTAAATAGATTTATTTCACATCATAGAAATATAATGGATTTATTTCCTTATACTGCGTAAAGTCTAAATATATTATAAGCTATTAAGTTAGACTGTTATCCTAAGTTGTTTGGGTTTTCATTATGAAAAACAATTTCCTACAAATCCACATTATTTTTGCCTAAATAACTAGGACCAGATAGCTGTGGTGCCGAGATGACTGGCTAGACAATATAAATTTAAATAATTTAAATCATTCTTAAAAGTATCACAGCACCATAGGAAAGGGCTGTTATAATTTATCATGATATGAATCATAATGCATAAATGTTATATTTTATGTAACATTGCATGTGTATTTGCCTGCATAAAATAAGACCTAACCATTAAATGAGTCTTTAGCCTCAATGATTTACCCTTTTCCAGTAATGACAGTAGATATGAAGCTCAGATAGCAGGCGAGTCTTCAGTTGTATCCATATAGAGATTATGTTTCATACAATTTTCTAAAAATAATGCCATATATCCAAAGGATGTATCTTGCTTAGATATTACGAGCTGGGTGAAAGAAAAATCATGAAGGAATATATCTGAGTCCCTACACATTTGTAGCCAGGAAGTGGAGTTTAGAATTTGGCATCTTTAAACCCTATGCAGGCATGCTCCTGGCCTGTGGGGTCTTGTATAGGCTGGCTTTCTCTGGTCAAATTTAAATGCTCTGAGGGAATGCTCTGTGATGAGGCAAGTCACACAGATTCATCCTTTATAATTTTTCTGCTGATCCATACCTAGTTAATTCTTTTAATCTTCCCTTATAAATCAGTCTTTCTGGCTCATTAATTACCTGCACTTCCCTTTCTAAATCTTACTGTATATATCCCTTTCTCCAATACCTTGTAAAACCTGATTTTCCCCATGCACAAAATTTATTATACATTCTTAAGTAGACTGAAGATATGATTTGCTCCTTGCAGTAATGGTGCTTTAAGGATAAAATGTCTCTAAGAGCAGACTTACCTAGATCTCTGTTGATCTGATCTTTCTGTGTATGAAAGGACAACTTAATTCCAGAATAGATCTAAGTCTTTTAAATTATTTTGCAGTTCTAGTTACATTGGACTAGATACCTCAAATAAAATGCCAAGATGTGTAGCTTTTTAAAACATTACCATGTGTGCAAAGATATTTTCAAAAAAGAAAAAAGAATCACACATATTTAAGAGGTAATAGAATTTTTATTAGTATGGATGAACATAAAATATATTGTAGCCATATATTTATTTTCCCTGGAATGTGTCATGTCTCTGCAGAGTTAGTGGCAGCTTCCAGTTCTTCACTGGACACTCACAGTTTCCCAGATTTGGAGCTAGGCTTGATAGTGGGTGTGATTGCTGAGACTCAGTCATTAGCTGCGTAATACTCAATAGGCAATGGGAGCAGGCAGTATCTGCTGCTGGGAACCAGCTCCCAAACACTGACTACAATAAATGCATTTGTTCTTATTCTCTCCACTCTGATTCCATATTTTAAGCATTGTGCTCATAGATTATAAACCATCCTAATCCTCATTAAATGTAAACTCTGGGAGACAGTATTTTATTTACCTTCTTCATGCCTCAACACCAGGAACCTAGAGCAATGAATGTTTCATGACTTACGTAAAATGATTTGCACACATTTCTCTGTCTAGTCAGATTAGTGTGCTCCATATCCCTCGCATTTTATTTGAGATAAAGTATCTCTGTAGTTAAAGTCTAACCACTCGGTATTTATACTACAAAACAGTGTTTAGAGCATGTTACAGTTGTAGACAAAAGCAGTGATGGGAAGTTTTAGAAGGAATGAATTCTGGGGACACCTGGGGTTAGTGAGTCCTACACCAAACCAGGCCATCCATCCTTGACCAGACTGTCCGTCCTTGACCCAGGCCATCCATCCTTGACCAGACTGTCCGTCCTTGACCAGGCCATCCATCCTTGACCAGGCTGTCTGTCCTTGACCCAGGCCATCCATCCTTGACCAGACTGTCCGTCCTTGACCAGGCCATCCATCCTTGACCAGGTCATCCATCCTTGACCCAGGCTGTCCATCCTTGACCCAGGCTCTCCATCCTCGACCCAGGCCATCCATCCTTGACCAGGCTGTCCATCCTTAACCAAGTCATCCATCCTTGCGGACAGAGCATCCTCTGATGTTCCCTGTGCTGTTAGGTGTGTGGCTAACAGGAGCCTATCTCGGGTCTCAGTATCACTTCTGTTTTTCAGTGACTGTAAGAGCAAGAGCATTAGCTGGGGATGAAGCTGGAAAGGCGGTATTGGAGGTCGGAGGAGAGGATGAACCGTCTGAAATAGTCATCTGTGTGAGCGGTAGATTGAATGGACATGGGACGCAGAGCGAAATTGGCAGCTTTGCTCAAGTTACATTGAGCTGCATGGACTTCTGCTCAGTTGACAGAGAACTTGGTGTAGCCAACAAACAGTTGAGCGAAGTTCTGAGTGAGAGCAAGGGAGAAAGCTACAGAGTAACCATGACTTTAGACAGGATAACGCAGAAAGTGTAGAGAGGATGGAGCAGTGTAGGTGGGTTCCCTGGAGTTTTAGAGTTTCTGTAGTGAAGGTTTTTTCGGGTGACAGTTTTAGAGAAAGGCACATCACCTGGAATTATGGGATGGCTGCAGTCCCTTATGAGCAGGTAACTGGATGGCTCAGTCACAGGTCTAGATCATTAAGGGTAACAAGGCATGGAATGTGCGGGGACAAATGTTAACCCAGCTGTCTCCCAGATACTGGGGTCTTGTGGAACAGTCTGAAATCTACAAGGAAGACAACAGAAAACCCTCCATCTGAGATAGTGATGTCAAATGGCTTTTGGGAAGGAAACAACCAATACTGCAGGAAAAACAGCACCCTTGGGAGGGTGTCAAGGTTCTGTTACAAGAAAGCAAGAAAGAGATGAGAAGTGGGCCTGGGGCAGGCAGGTGTGGTAGTAGTAATGATTGTTGGCAGAGGTAATGATAGGTGAGGAGGTCCTCAGATGCTGGTCTTGGAGTGGTACAAGCATGCTACAAGAGTTTGAGCTTGTGATGGGAAGACTCAGATGTGTTCAGAAGTCAGTAGAGCCAGACAGGAACCTGAATATGGAATGAGAAGTAGCCTGTGCCTGAGCCTGGTTAGAAGTTGCGGGAACGTGAGCTTAGGGTTGCCAGTGTTGGTCCCCAGTGTTGGCTGTCTGTGAGTACGGAAGGGTCAAGGCGGCATTCCATCTTTTGAGTCCCACAGTAGAGGACGTAGTGAAGCAGTGACACGGTTTATCAGGTTTGTACCTGTCTCTTCCAAAGGTGTGGTGTGCCTTGAAGGTCTTCACTTTTGTCTCTGGATGAACCATCATTGATGTAGATGAAACCATCAGTCTTCCCATTGTTGATGCATCTTAGTTATCTTGCTTGAGAAATCTTTTCCTATCCAAAAGTTATAAAGAATTTTCTGAATTTGTGTTAATTTGGGATTTTGGTTTGCCTTTAAAGTAGAAGTCGTTTAATATAGTATCCTATTTTATGTATAGCATAAGAGTTACATTTTTATTTTTGCTTGAGTATATAATTCACCCACTACTATATATTTAATGGTATAGTTTACCTTTATTCCTAATATCACCTGTACCGTATGATCAAATTACTTAATGTATTCATTCAACAAATATTTATTGAACACCAACATTTATATTCTATATATTTATATTTTATATATTTTGTATATTTTATATATCTATATATTTATAGAATATATCTTTATATATTTACATTGAAACATTTATATTCTGCACCAAGCACTTCTAATTTAGCAAGGAACATGACAGCTAATGATCCTTATGGAGTTTGCCCTTTAGTTCAAATAGAAAGGTAATTATGACTTTCTGGAGTATATTAAAAGAGACAAATGCTGTGTAAAAGGAAAAACATTGAAGAACTGGAGAGATGACTCAGAGGTTAAGTGCACGTATGGCTTTCACAGAGGACCTGAGTCCAGTTCCCAACACCAAGGTTAGGTGGCGACTCACAACTGTCTGTAACCTCAGCTCCAGGGAATCCAGTGCCTCTACCTTCCACAGGTACCTTCCAGTATACACACATATCCATAATTAAAACTAAGCATAATAAAAGTTGAGTAGACGTGTGGTCCAAGTAAGGAAACAGGTTTGTTAAGGAGATAGTTAGATGGCTCTTTGTAGGAAGGGAGAGTTACTGAGACATTTCAAAGATGTTAAGGCTCTTAGTCAGTCAGCTGTGCAGAGTAGTCTGGGTGAGACACTGCTGAAGCTCATAGTCCCTGAGGTAGGGCATGCCTGCAGTGCCCCAGGAGACCAAGGGTGGGTGGTGCAGAGTCTCTGATGAAAGTCAGGGCCATCAGAGGACATCCAGATGGAGACCATGTGTTCAGCATGTATGAGGCCCACCCCAGGGACTCTTCACGACAATGAAAACCATCAGCACGCTTTATTGCCTTTACCTCCTCCAACACCACCCGGTCCTAGGCGGTACTGTCATTGTCTTACCTGGATGCAGGCCAGCACAGGCGCGTCGGCTAGCCAATGGCCTTTGGCACCCAGTGATGGTAGATACAGCACAGAGTGTCTGCTTCGCACCCTGTCCTCTGTCTCCCAGTTGTGCTTGTGTGGTTTGCCATTGACGTTTGAGTTCTGCATTGCCATCCTCAAGCCCATGCTGTTCTGACTCGAGTGGTTATACGAGTGCTCAACAACCTACCAGTCCTCGATTGGCCATCTCAAGTTTATCTTCTAGTGGTTTCCTCTAGACCAGTGCTTCTCAACCTTCCTAATGCTGCGACCCTTTAATACAGCTCCTCAGGCTGTGGTACCCCCCGCCACCTACCACCATAAAATTCTCTCACTGCTACTTCGTAACTGTAATTTTGCTACCATTATGAACTGTATTCTAAACATCTGTTTTCCTGTGGTCTTAGGTTGCGCCTGTGAATGGGTTACTTGACCTCCAAAGGGGTTGTGACCCACAATTTGAGAACCACTGCTGTAGTGGGTCACAGCAACCATTTTCTTTGGATCTTCAGTTTTCTAAAATCATCCTCCCTTAGACTGATGCCAGATGAGACAATTTCCTGACAATGGTACTTTGCCACTCCTGTCTTGTGAATCTTGTAGGGTTTTACTCAGTGCCTTCCATGAAACAGGTGAGCAGTGGCGCATGGAGGCAACCTTACCTGACAAGTGGCTGGATGCTTTCAACTAGTCATATAAAAAAACACTTTAATTTTTTCATTGTAATAAATTCACTAAAGTATCTCTCAGGGGACATTTTTGTCCTCATTTTCCTTAAAATACAGAGATCATATTCTCAGGGAAAATGTAATAGTTATTTGGAGTGACCAGTTTTTGTATTAAAACAAAAAGGTTTAGGAGACTTTTTAGATGCCTGGTTCTTCTCATCGTTTGGGGCTTCAGTTATGACAAGGTGGAATACCTTGGCCAATCTTTGTCTCTCTTCCCATCATTCATACCCCTAGTCCCTGTCATGTCTGTCCCATTTGTAATCTTGTTCCCCTTTTCTTCTACTTTATTGAATAGTGTGTGTGTGTGTGTGTGTGTGTGTGTAGCCTTGGTTATGCTGGACCTCATTCTGTAGGCCAAGCTGGCCTAGACCTCATAGTGACCTGCCTTCCTCTGCCTTCCAAATGGTTGGATTAAAGGTATATGCCACACCACCAGGCCCTCTTTCACTTTTAATATTTAATCTTTTATGAACGCTTGTTTTCAGAATCCTGACAGCTCCGGGTCTGCCTTTCATTGCACCACCATTTTTTCCTCTATCATAAAGCTCAGATTCCTACTTCCATGGTCATCTTTCACAGATGTGCTTGCTTTGCTGTGTATTTTAAATTCTTGGCAAGGAGCCCAGTGTAGCCTTGCACAGTAGCTCTCAGCAGAGGATGAGCTTTGCTGCTCTTCTCTCTCTCTCTCTCCCTCTCTCTCTCTCTCTGTCTCTCTCTCTGTCTCTCTCTCTCTCTCTGTCTCTCTCTCTCTCTCTCTTAGTATCTTCATCTTGAAGCTGCGTTAGGTCCTGTTTTAATGCTCATATTGGACAACTGGCTTCTCCTTGACCCTTATTTTAAATAGCTTACTGGATCTTCTTGCAGAAGGAGCACCCCTCCAGGCTTGAAGATCCAAATCTTCCTCTCCCTCTGCTCTTAGAGTAATGATTGAAAACAATACTGATTTATACGTTTGTTTTGGGAACCTCCCTCTTGCTTCTATGACTCCTAACTAGGTATGAAAAAACCTCTCTGTGGGACCTGTTTACATCCATGCTTGCAAAAAAAGAGAGAAAATTTGTTCTTCACCTCCTCACCAGAAATGGTTGTAGCTGTTTTTTTTTTCTTTTTTTAGACTCCACCCATGATCCATTTTCTTCACCTATTTTTTTTCCTGCCTTTCTTGTGAGGCGTAAGGCATGCCTAACATTCACTGTTTCTGCTCAAAGCTCCTCTTAGCAATAAGTGGTTTATAACTCATTTTTGTTTTTCTTTAACTTACTGTAATTGCATGAGTTCCAGGATAAAAGAAATAAAAGAGGAAATGTTTCCACTAGAAATCATACTCACTTGATATTTAGTACTTGTTATTAATAGCACAAGGGCATCTTTTCCTTACCTCTGTATTTCTAATGTCAAGATGCATTGTCTGTGGTCATGCATGTATCACTGTATATGTAAAAAAGAACATACAGCAAACTATCTCAAAGGAAAGATGCGTGTGAGAACTCTTCCCTAACACATTACAAATATACACAATGCTTGTATGAAATTCAAATCATACAACCATATGCATGTGCTTAAGGTAGATTATGGCTGGGCAAAGAGGAGAGTCTTGGTCTGCACTGGAGGCCGCTGATAAAGACGGATGCCGTGTCAATCTGTTGAGATGAGGTAGAAGAGGCCCAGGTGAGGTTCTCCCCTCAGCAGAGTGAGCAGGAGTTTAGTCTCCGTGCAAATACTTGGGCTTTATTTTTGCCACAAGCAACCACTGTTTACAAATGAAAAAGAAAATGTGTGTTTTCTAAGAAGCAAAATTAATTTTTAAAGAAAAATACACTTAACGTATGAATAGCAACATTATACTCTGTCAAGAATATAACAGGCTTTTTCAGGTACATCTCCATTTCCTTTTCACTTTTTAATATATCTCTGACTGTTGAATGGACCACAGTGGGAAGCACAGAACGAGTAGGGTTTAAGCCTACTGTTTATCATGGCGTCTTCCATTTAAATTCTGTGGCTGTGTCTTGTGTGGGTAAAGATATTTTGCATAGGTTTTTCTTATCAGATTTTTGAAAATTTTTCTAACTCATAATTAAGGTATTTAGTATCTCTGCAAATTGTGTGAAACTTGAAAGTACTTTATTTTACAGTGATTAGAAAGAATATTTTTGCCAGTATAAATGTTTCATTGTAGACAGTTCTAAAAATCGGCTTTTATCAGCTGACTCTTTCTGGAGAATACTGGCTTGCATCATTAGACCCAGAAGTCTCAAATTTTCTGTTGTAATACTCAGGATGTGTACACTGCGAATGGTAATAGTGTCTTCATATATACAAATCCCACATTTTACTCTAATTATTCAGTAAGAAGAAACTGCTGCAAGACACAGCGGACTCATGTTTATTTAGGAAAATGTTTCCCACAGACTCATCATTAAAGGCGCTATGAGAAAAGAATATATTTAAAATACACTCTAAACTCCTACCTGTTTGTATCCTCTGTTCACGTTTAGCTTAGGCGTTTCTCTGGCCTCAGCCTCATGTATAACCGTACATTAGCTAAGCTGTCTCAGGCACTCAGGCATTTTATCAGTTCTACAAGACAGGCGCTAAGTACACAGTCTAAAATAAGACTCTGGCGACTGTATGGAGACAAGGTGATAGCAAGAACCATACTGGGGGCCTTAAATACGTGACCTTTTCTATATTTAATGACAGGAAGGGGGCAGCTTTTAAGAAAGGATTGTGAGCCTTGAACTGCCAAGAGTTTTTTGTCATCATTTGATCACAGCATATCATTAAGTTAGGAATGGCTGTCAATCTTTGCTTTTTTTCACACAATGGAGAATTTGAAGAAGCACCAAGAAATGCTAATAACTGAGATAGATGCCTGGTCTAATCATTGATATCAGGACACTTTTAGGCAATAAAGAGACAACACGCTGAACAAAATCTCAGCTCCAAGTATCTTAGTTTATTGACAAAGTTTAAATGCTGGGACTGTAACTGACTCCCAACCTTTGAATCTCTGTTACATTGTGTGGAAGGAGGCTATTGCAGAAGTATTTTGTACATCAAGGGGACCCAGTGAAATCAGCATCAGGTAAGACAATAATAGTTCTTACCTGACCTAGCTAAGAAAAATTAGCCTGGAAACATCAGCTGGGACGTATTTGCAGAGCCCTTTGGATCTCAGTTTATCAGAGGCAACACAGAAGACTGCACGCATGCATGCTTAGACATCTTGTTCTAGCCAGCGCGACTGCTAGCCAGCGAGGAAGAAGTCTCAGCTCAGACTCTGTCAGACCAGGGACATTACATGTTTCTCAACTTTCCCATCAGAAAAACCGCATCATAAAATATTTGTTTTACCGCAAACAGTGCCAACTCAAGTGTTTTTGATTACATATACACACCACTGGCCCTGGCTTTTATTCATACCTGCCGCATCAAATAGCCTGCGTAGGCACTTTTAGAAAAATGAAATTATTTCACTAAATATCACAGAAGCCTTAGAATTTTTTTAGTGAAACTTTTCCATTTCTACAAATGAATTTCCAAGGCAGAAATGTGTTTTTTGTAATGGATATTTCACACACAGAGAAAATATAGTGCTTTCACAGTATCAAAATCTTGGTTACAAAGTCATGTGAACCATAAATAATTACTTACATATAATAAATGTATAGAAGTTTCAGATGAATCACTTGTGAGCTAACCATTACTACCTATAAAGTACATGAATAGACTAATCTAGGGTATAATTTCTTAGATATTTTTTCTAATCCTTGCTATATAAAATTCAGACTCACATGCAAATTTTAGTAAAGATGAAAAAATGTTTCTTGTTGAAAGGACAGTGTCTCTTGATACAAGGGTTTGCTTCCATCATATGTGGACTTCCTTCGTGTGAGTACGTGCCTCACTCTTATTTCTGTTACAGGCTCTGGCTATCTCCTAGTTATTATCTAAACCCTTATCTATATTGGGAATAGTATGTTTGTCTCATCTATTATTGTCTCCAATAATACCAAGTCTTATGACTTATGACTATGTAAAATCTATTTTAGGAATGATTTCTCTCTCTCTCTCTCTCTCTCTCTCTCTCTCTCTCTCTCTCTCTCTCTCTCTCTCTGTGTGTGTGTGTGTGTGTGTGTGTGTGTGTGCTCATTTTCTCTCTACTGCATTTTTTGAAACATACTCTCTTATTGAGTTAGCCAGAGTGGTCTGATCTGATTGTCCATATGTCTCCATTCTCACTGTGGATGTGGAAAAGGATCACAACCCAGGCCCTCAAGCTTGTGTATCCAGGGACTTTACCAACTGAGCCATCTTCCTGTTACCTCTATTTTTAAAATTGTTTACATTTGTGTCATGGAGAGCCTGTGAGTAAATTCAGATTTGAGTCACGGATATTTTGAGATACGATCTTGCTGTGTAACCTAGGCTGTCTTCCATTTGTGGAAGTGCTGCTCACGGTTCAGCCTCCTGAGTGCGGAGACTTTGTGAACTTTTAAACACTGAAAAATTAATGCTGCACAAGTGCTCTGGCCATTGTAGATGAGTTTATTAGTTACATACACACCTTCTATTCTGAAGTGCACCTAGCTTCTAAGTGGATTCAGTAATTTATTAATTCCAGTGTTATTCACTGATTTTACTCTTCCTCCTGACCAATTTCCAATTACTATTAATTCTTCTCATACCTGACTAAGAAGTCATATTTTGTCCTGCCAAAGTGTGGGTTGGTTCCTATAAAATACATCCGGCTTAGTCTCGCATAGCCCTTATTCCTGCATGGGCTGCCGTCTGGTTCCCACTCTATGACAGCACCACTGTCTCTCCATTTATGCATCTGGCTTTCCCGTCTCTTTGGCAAATACCTAAGAGAAACAGTTTGAAAACCGGGATTTGTTTCAGTTGGCTGTGCCAGAAGTCTCCATGGTTCTGGGGCAGAGCTGAGGCTGACACATGAGGGTGCCAGGCAGTGTGAGAGCTGCCCACCTCACAGTAGGCAGGAAGCAGATGACTAGAGAGGGCCAGGGCTACTGTGTGCCTTCCAAGTCGCACTCCAGTCATCCGCTCCCTCTACTTTGTGTTTCACTACCTCCCAGCAATCCAATCATATTATAATTTAGCCTTAGATAATAACCCATTGATTAGGTCAGTCCTCACGATCTGATCACTTATGGAAGCACTAGAAGGTTTCCTTCACCAGTCTTATTGATAGCTTTCAGTCTAGTCAAGTTGACCATCTAGAGTAACCATGGCAGATGGATTTCTCAGTCCTTCTGAAGCTCCTTCTCTGCATCACTGAACCCTAAGCAAAAGCTCATTCCCTGATTCATACAATGTTATTCCTTCCCATTTTTCTTGCTACCATATGAGGATCATCCAACTCTCCTATAAAAACACCCTACTGTCCAGAAGTCTGGAGCCATCTGAGATTCTTGCCTTTTCCTCTGTCTGTGCTCTCCTTTCCTTTAACGGAAAGGTTGATTTTCAGAGGTTGAAACCACCATCTTGTCACAGGCATAATAGGCAACTCTAGCTGTTTATCTAATAACTTCTGGATGAAGAGGTATCTATCCAATCTTTCTTTAGAGCTTTACTAGAAAAGTTGGGGTTTGCAGTTTTTAAGATAATAGTGGTTACTTGTTTATTCAGGAGATAGGGAAGAGGAGAGAACAGGGTGGAGTACAGAGAGCAGTAGCTGCTGGCTGATGGAACTGTGAGTTCCTGGAGACAAGAAGCAAGGCCTACTGTGGCTGGTTCTATCTGCCGGTGACTTGTGCTGCAGTGCTGGCAGCAGAGATCACAATCCGCTCCCAAGAGTCTGTGCAGCATGTCAATAAGAAATCATTTATGGACCATAAGCAGATGAGAGATATAATATAATTAGTTTATTTGAATATTCATTGTGTAGCACACAAAGGAATGACCTAGACAGGCATAGCTGGCGGCAGCGAGATCAAATAAACACGCAAACCTGTAAACTCTCAAAATCTTTAGATGCTGAATAATTGAAATGAGAAGCAAAGATGATAAGGAAACAAGTTTGATCAACAGTTCAGTGTTTAATATTGTTTAAAATGAAGATCTTGTGCAATTAGTTACAGTGCTGGAAAGAATGAGGTATCCATGTGCAGCTGTGTGTATTAGAACTTACACCAAAATGAGAACATTTGTGAATTGAGTAGCACAGTCTCCTGTTTAGTTAGTGAATAACGATATCAAGGATCATAAAGTGTACATTCTAGATATACTCCACCGTATATTTCAAATAGAGGAACTTAGCCTAAGAGAATAATACAGAAAACAGAAAATATATGCCAGAAGTACCTAACAGTATAATTACAATAGGAAAGGGGATGGGTAATCAAAATATGATTGCCAATAGTTGGTGGAAACATTCTTATCCATGGAAACTGAAATTTTAGTATCAGTGGCAAAAACATAGCATATTACAATAAGTAGAAAGGTCACTCTCTCCAGATGGATGATATGTAGTGTCTACAGCATTTATGTTTCTAGAAACATAAGAAGGGAAAGTGCCAAATTACTGATTGATAGTAGAATTATAACTGATTAGCAGATATTCCTCCAGATATTCTGTAGTCTTTTCTTATGTCTATGATTTACACAACCGGATTATTCGCAGCCTTTCACTAATGAAGCCTAAGCCTTAGTTCTGCCTTGAGTTCTCAGTCAGCCGTAATCCTCAAATCCCACATCATCCCACAAACCACACACTTGTCGGGTTATTCTTTGTATTTTTGCCTAAATCCGCATCTAGCACAGTGACTGAGGGCGTGCCCTTTAGACATGAAGGGCGTGCTGCATGTTTCAGCTGGTCACTGAACAGTGTGACTTATGGGTCTAGCTTCTTTGAGTTCTTTGTACAGGGCATCTTATCAGTTCTTGAAAACAATACTAATGTCTTGTTTTCATATTTCTGTTTTTAGGCCTTGACAAAATAATCATCCTAAAATAGCTGGTTTCCCTGCCAGTGACTGTTGCCTTTAATGTCTGACTTTTAAGGAATCTATAGAATATCTACCTCTATATTTCTATAAACACACACACACACACACACACACACACACCACCTTATACTGTAAGAACTATTTCACTGATGTCCCCTCACCACTGCCTCAGCTACCAGAGCTCACTTTGGCTGGGTTGAAAGCTACTTGCTTTCTCAACATTCTCGCGTGATTCAGTTTGCTTATCATCCTAATTCTATTGGCATTTTCTTCATTTGTTCATCCGGTGACCTTAGACATTGCAGAACTTTTGGTGAGCAAAATCAATTACAGTGAGCAAACTGGCCAGACGCTGAATCACCACAGTTCTGAGTCAGAACTGAGGATGCTGCCTGCACATGCTGTAGACCAGCTCACGGTCCAGCAGGAGCTCGGAGGCACTGCCAAGATGTCTCCCTGCTGGACAACAGCTGTGCTATAATGTATCACAAACTCCAGGTTACAGCTTATGCAACTGGGAATTACAATCCCCGCCATCTCCTGATCCGAGTGCTTTAGTGAGTTAGCTCAATGGACTAATTTGAATTACCCACTGTCAACTTTCCATTTGGAATTCTTTTTTAAAGCTCTGGTTTATGCTTAAGAATAAAAATAATGAAAAGGAAAATTTTAAATTTTATGATGGAGAGTTTGAGAGAGCCTTAAATTCCTTCCTACTTATTATTATTACTTTTGTGGCCCTGTGACAGACACAGTGATCTAAGTCCTAAATCCATTACGGAACATTCAATAAATGCAGGCATATAAAGTACTCTGTCATCTGAAGTCATTTCAAACTGCATTCAATATCTTGCTTCCCAAGTGCATTAGCTTTTATTAAAAGCATTCTGCTGTGACATCCACTCTTCCTAATTGGTTTACGGATTGTCCCCACCATTCAGGCAATCTTAATTGCATTTTCCCACAAAGCTAGTTTGATTTATGGTTCCTTGTTTGCCTTATATTATTTATAATAAATCAGAGTAGAAATCTTAAGACATGAAATAAAATTTACAGTAGTTCCTCTTACACAAATATAAACTTACCTAAGAATCCTTAGCAATATTTTGATGTGTTTTGGAAGTTGCTTAGTGAAGCGTTCATCTTCTCTGTGGTCTCTGATCATGATACCTATATTCTCTTTCTACAGTTATTCTATATTTCGCCTGGCATGCATAGGCTTAGGGAGTTATTTGGGATGTAATGCATGTAAGTTATAAAAGATACAGCATTCCCGTGTAAAGCACATACTCACACACATAATCTGTTAGAAACAAACAAAAATATTATCTACGGATATAGTAAGTGGATCTAACTATGACACTACCAGATCTAATTACTAATGCCCTCTTTGCTTTTGCACACTGCAATTTTGAGATAGCAGGGGTTAACTTGAAATCGATTCATAGCAGAAATAAAAAGATAAAAATGTTTTTAAAAACTAAAATGAACAGCAGTAAAATAAAGATAGAGACACTCGAGGGAAAAAAAATATCTCCTATTGCTGAGTGATTGCATATTAACATGGGTTGCTTTATCAAATCCTCTTGAAGCATTGACTTTCCATGAACCTTCAGGCATGGTGTCATCCTATAGGGAGTACACGGAAATTTGTGGGAAGAAAGAACTGTACATTGTCTATATCAATTTATAAAAACACCTTCTAGGCTTCCTTAGAGGGAAACGTGCTCATTCTTTCAAACACTTGAGCAGTTAGTGTTTGAGTTCAGAATCAAAAATATCACAGAGACAAAAAGAAAACCGAGTTTTACAAGAAATATAAGGCAGAAAGGGAAGGATGACTGCGAGCACATTTTAGGCCAAACAAATGAAGATGGGTTCACGGCAGAAACAGACAAACTTTGAAAAACCACAGCAAATGTCCACCTAATGGTTTTAAGCGAGCTTTCAAAAGGAGGTGCTGTGCATTCAGTTCCACTGAGTCAGTGAAGATCCCAAACCTATGACATCAGCAGAGACACTGAGGTGAGCTTCGACTCCTTGGATCCCACTTGGAAGGAATAAGAGACTTGCCCTCCTGTCTACCAGAGGACCATAGAGGACAGCCAGTAAAGAGGAAGAATTTGCACCCGTGTCCAGTGGGACTGAGGCCAGCCCACCCTGTATTTAGTACTAGGATCGGAGCACTACTTTTACTCCCAAATCAGGAAGCTAGCTCCTAGGGCTTCAAGGGTGCTGGAACCCACTCCCTTTCTCAGTATGAATAATAAATCCTTTGCTCTGAACCAAGCAGGGATGAATGCTTCTAATCCCAGTTTGTTGATACCAAACTCTATCCCACATTCCTGCAGAGATATTTAAACAGAATGTTTAAAATGTGCCCTTTCCAGGTTGGGGCTACAACTCTGCAGTAGATGTTTGTCCAGCTGTAATGTGACTTCTCATAGAGACATGTATGCAGACATCGGTCACGCACATAGGGCACGGACAACTGAATAAACAGTTCTACCTATGTCTAGCTTAGTGAGTCACTGAGTGCATTGGAGTTACATATAGGAACATGGGGAACTGAAAGACAAGCTCACCCTCCACATGGATGACAACTCACAAAAGCTGCCTCCCCTGGCAACTGTTTACAGCTTGTATAACCTTGGGGAGGGACCTCCTCAGTTCTATGACATTTTTGAGTTCTTATCCATGTCTTATGGGTTTCTTGAGCCTGTCTCCTCTCCACGATGAAAGCAACCACACTGGCATCCAAGGGGTGGGGGCGGGGGATGTTAAACAAAGGAATGAAATACATAAGGAGGAAAGAAAGGACACTTAGCATTTCATCATGTAAAATTGCAAGAAGTTCATATCACACCCTAACTCAGCAACACCTCAAGGAGAATGAAAAATCCAATCAATAAATATCAGCATTAGAGCAGCAGAAAAGTTAGATGTGCATTAAGAAAGAAATTTGAACGACTCATGCATTGTTAAAGATGCTTCTGGGGTGGGGGGCGGGATGAGAACAGTAGAAAAATAAAAGTCTTGTCAGGTAAAGAAGAATCAAGTGAAAGTTTTAGAATGAAAAGAACTAGTAAATTTTTGTAAGTCATAGTAAGACTGCTTTGGCTCCGTAGCAGGGTAGAAAGGGCAGAAGGGAGATTCTATAGACAAGAAGATTAAGCCCCAGAAATCACCCAACCTAAGCAACAGACAGAGAAGACTTGAAAGATAATAAGAATGTAGAGTCCGACATCTTCGAAATCTAAAAGGAGGAAGAAAAAGAAGTCAGATCTGAAAGGCATCCAAACCTTCCAACTTTAGCAAGAGAGCAATAATCTTCGGATTCACTGAGTTGGAAACTTCTTAACACAAAATGCATACCAAGGTATATTGTAAAGTTCTGAACACAAAGACAAAGAAAGAACATTGGGCGACTTAGAGACTAGCCAGACATTTTGAAGGATGACTTCTCTCCAGGAGCCATGGAGGCAACGTGGAAGCACTGTTGTGTCTTTTGAGGTCTGAAAGAAAGAGCTGTGAGCTGCAAATGCTGTAACCAACTGAAATATTGTCTCTGAATGAAGAAACTAGGTCACTCTCAGATGACTGGAAAGTACGAGAATGTGTTCTCAGCATTTCTTCCCTGAAGAAAGAGGAAGTTGAAGAAAGAGTTATAAAAGTCTCTGATGTGACTCTTAATCATGTAGGGGAAAATTCTAGGTGATTATAATATGAATAGCTAATAATGGAACATGTAGAGATGTAAGATTTCTACATTTTTTAAGAAGAGTTAACAATGCTAAGAATTGAGATATGTTATTCACATATAATCCTCAGACTAACCACTACAAAAAGCTTTATAGTGATACATACTCAAAAACTGATACATCAAAATGTAACTCTAAATACATCCAAGCAACTCACAGGAAGAGAGGTATACCTCTCTTCTGTGCGCTAATATATATCTTAATTTTTCCAGAACTCCTGTCTTTCTCCTAACTCCAGCAATGGAAATACTATGTTAAAATATCTTTAGCATCTCAATCTGCTTATTAAAAAAAAACCAGAAAATGGTATGGGTATAATCATTTTAAGTAAGGTAAACTTCAAAGAAAATTTCTAGAGACAAATAGGACATAATGAAATATAAGTCTGTCTAGAAACAATACATAGTAAAAATGCTCATTCTGCCAAGAAGTCATAGAAGTCCTAAATGTGTATGTACATACTAGAACAGAGTGTGGACAAATATGTGAAATATGTATTTATAGATATGTGGAATATTAGGCAAATCCAAAATTTTAATTGGAGGTACTCCTCTCTCAACAACTTAAAAATGACGGTTGGAAAATCTCCCAAGAGCACAGAGACACTCAACAACTTTATCAGGAAATAGGACCAAGCTGGTTGGATGAAAACCTACATACATCTGGGATGAGGAGATCTCAGTAGAGGGGTTGCCTCCATCAGCTTACCTGAATGAAAAATTATAGGGCCTTTTCTTGGTAAATGTTGATGTGGGAAGGTTCAGCCCACTGTAAGCAGCGACACCCGTGGGCAATTAGTCCTGGGTTTTGTCAGAAAGCAGGCTGAGCATGACATGGAATAAACAGAGGAAGCAGAGGTCCACAGGCCTTCTGCTTTGGTTCCTGCTTCCAAGTGTCTTGCCTTGAGTTCCTGCCCTGACTTGCCTTGGTGATGTACTATAACTGTAAGCCGAAATGCACCCTTTTGTGCCCAAGTTGATTTTGGTCATAGTGCTTTATCACAGCAATAGAAGTCTAACTAGAACAGTGCCTAATCAAAATATCCAGAGCACCTTAAACAGTAACAGCAGAACACATACGTATTATGAATGATTACCGAATATTTATCATATTAATCCATGTCCTGGATCATGAAGCAAACCTCAGCAAACTTTAAAAAACTGAAATCATGCAAATATACCTAGGTAATCCACAGACATCCAGGAAAAATTTTTGAACATCATTTGACTATGTGAAAACAGCTTGTTGCCTAACAAACTAGTAGGCCATCACTAAGGGTATTGGCAGAGAAAGTTACAGCAGTACATGCATACATTAAAAAAAAAAAAGAGGGAAAATCTCCAATTAATCATTTAAGCTTCCATTTAAAAAAAAAATAGAAAAACAAGTGTTTTTCACTTGTTAGAATAGAATCATTAAGGAAAAAAAAACCCCACAAACTCTAGAGTCAACATTGAGGCAAAGAATGAGTCTCCATAGAGACACGGCAAACATGAACCAAGACTGATAGAGAGACATGATTTGCTAAGTCTCAGAGATGAATAATGGATGCCGTCACATATCCTGAATGAGAAACATGCTGACCAATCATCTGGATAGTCTAGATGAAATGGGAAAATCCCTCAGAAATATGAGCCACTGTAGAATAGGAAACATGATTTGAATATCTGTGTAACTTAAGGAAATTGAATTTATATTTCCCAAATTTCATACCTTCATTATCAAAGATGGCCAAAGAAAAATCACACAAGCATATCAATCAATGTAAAAATAATTTTAAATACCTCTGGGAGAAGGAAAAGAGAGAGAAACGTAGGAAAACTCTCGTTACTTGATATTGAGCACTTACAAAAAAATGTACGGTTTTAGTCATGTTGTCCCCCAAGAGGATATATTTAACCCAGATATATTTAATGGTGAATGTTTAATATACTGTGGTATATCCATGGCATAGAATACTCTCCAGGATTACAAAGTATTGAACTATTTTAAAAAACATGGTGTATGTGAATCTCAAAATTGTATGCATGGGGAGTCCATCCCAACCGTTCTATACTGGATGATTCTTAGAATAACCACCAGATTCTAGAAATGAGAAAGAGACAACTGCTATCAAAAGAGAGAGAATCCGGACCAGAACTGATGCGGAAGTGTGTGGCCACCTAAGGGAAATGGGGATCCTGCGATTATCTCTATCAGTGTCAGCAGCTTAGTTGTGACTCGGTCCCATGGCTTGTCAACGTATCACTACAGGTAAACTGGATAGGGTTCGTGTAATATTTGCTCCAAGTGCATAGGGATCGACAGTTATCTCAAAGAAAAGCCAAATAAGAGAAATAAAATAAACAGGACTTATGCTGCCCAGGCATGTAAAGACTCTAAAATAACAATACACACATCCTCACGCTCTAACAATTCTGGTGTGCTGCAGAGCTATCATTTTCAGTAAATACATGTGCTTTCACGACGCCTTTACTCTGGCCAATTTTTCTCTTCTTAGATTGTATTCTATCAGTTTTTCTGATGGTGTTAAAATGGCGCTAGGTTGGTACATGATAATTTTTTTTAAAGTAATTTCTTGGCTAGTAAAAAAAAAGAAAACAGTTAGACCTCGATTAGTTCTCAGAATTTTGTACTTGATGAGGTAGGAAAGTCCAGCATCTCAGCTCTGGGATCTCAGCTCTGCAGTCCGTGTCCAGCTCATGGCTCAGAAACCTGTGCAGATGTAGCTGCCAGATGTGCGTGGCTGTTTTTCATTTGAGTGAATTTCACATCTTAGGGAAGAAGCGCTCGTTCTCTCCGAGTTTTCCCATCAGTCACTTCCCAGAACTCAGTGCTCTGCCAGCCTGCGTCCTAAACTCCCACAGCTCCAAATACCAACTTTCATATATAGACTAGAGACAATAGATTCATCCTATATATTACATGTACTTTATGACATTACTGCATGTTAATATTTTCATTAAAATTGAAGTTTTAACAAAAACACTAAATTAATATAAAGAAATCAAATTAAGCCAGATTATTTCCCAATTTGTTCAAATTGTCAAAAAACAATTGTGATTATAATAAAATGTTATATGAAATGTCTGGTAGTTACCTTTTTATAATAAGTAAGAAGGATGAACATGTTCTGCTTGTCTGTACTGTAACAATTCAGTAGACTGCAGTTTTATAAATAGGTTATTTAACATTCAATTTTATAACTTAGTGGGTTAGTTGAGATGTAGATAAGGAAAATTTAAAAGATAGCACTCAGCATGAATAATTCTAAAGAAAGCATTTCTTCTCATGAAGAGTGAAGTTTGGAGAGAGAGAGAGTTTCTCACATAATGTATACTAATATTGTTTCCCGGTGAACTGAGTGAAATGCATCCTATATGTATCCATAGTCACTTTTCTTCTTGATAACCTTGCTAATTTACCACTCATCTTATATAATATCCTACTATGCTGTAGTTTTGTTGTTAGTATTTATAATAACATAGACTATTTTATACACACACACAGATAGATAGATAGATAGATAGATAGATAGATAGATAGATAGATAGATAGATGATAGATAGATAGATGAGAGAGGGAGAGAGAGAGAGAGAGAGAGAGAGAGAGAGAGAGAGAGAGAGAGAGAGAGAGAGAGAGAGAGATCCAGAGAGAATTTAAAGGAAATATTTTATATTGTTCCATTATATCCCAACAGCATATATCAGATTTGATTGTCAAATTTATAGTTACTAGAAATTAAAACATGAACTTCATTAACCATTTTAACACTCTGAATTCTATTGAATGTACCTTAAAATCTGGTTTCTCTTCCTCACACAAAGACATTAAAGTGACCTTTATAGCCATTCTTCCTAAAGTAGCTTGAAAAAAAAAATAGCTTCCAATATGTTTATGTTAACCTGAGATTTCTGTTGTCCCTGGGTAAGCAGTTTAGATTTATTTCAAAGGTTTTATTTTATTTTAAGCCTATTTTAAAGGCTAAAGAGTATCTTTTCCCTTCAAGGTGCGGGGTCCTCCAGCTGCAGGGGCATTTAAAGAAAGGCCGACCAAACCCACCGCTTTCCGAAAATTTTATGAGCGAGGAGACTTCCCAATCGCCCTTGAGCATGACTCGAAAGGAAACAAAATTGCCTGGAAGGTAAGTCCGGGGCACAGCTGTGACAGCCAGCTGCCGCGTGTGGGAGTGACACCCCAATGCCAAACAAACTTGGCTGCTAAGTAACTAAACGAGAGTAATTTCTCAGCAAACAAATGGTGGTGGGAGAGCTCTGAGGGCCCCCTGTGTCAGCCGTCCACCTTGACTAACAATTAAATCATAGCCCTCAAAGAAGAAAATGACAGAGTTGCTTTGCCTTCGAGAATGGTCCGCAGCCCAATTCATCTCTCTTTTTATGAGGAGAGCCTGGCAGCCCGGCCTGTTTCCAGCAGTCCGTCAAATCATGGACCTGGCGGCTGGACACAGCGAGCAGCAGCCGTTTATCTCCCCCAGATTTCACCTTCCTGCAGGACACTTCCAAATGGAAGCTTTAATTACCTAAATGGATAGGTCAGGGCCGTTCGCTCCCTGGGATGCAGAGTGGAATACACAAGAAGGCGGCCCCTCTATCCCGGCGCCGGCCAGGACAGGGCTGTCATCCTTGCCTGTTAGAGGCTGACCTCGGCCAGCGAAGCCATTACAGCACGGACACTTTCACGACAAAAGGTTAATTGGCTTCAAAATAAATGTATTGCCTAATGACTCCATCATAATGTGGCCGAGCCTCTTTTCCAAGACTTGCTGACGTGACTTGTGAGAACAAGCCAGTCTCTGGCGGGAGAAGGCTTTTACATTTAATCTGAGGAATGGATGCTATCTCTAACTGCTTCTGCTATTTAATTATTTTTGTCATGAACAACTTTGCTTTTGGTGATATTTATCAGCTGAAAGGGCCGCTCCGCCCAAAGACAGCAAAGCCAGGGCGGCGAGTCTGAGTATCAATCACAGCAGCTTGAGGAAAACAGAAGGTTCAGACCCGGCATCATCTATTAAGAGAAGCCGCTGACACTTGAGCTGAAGAAGTCAGTGTCTTTGTCTGGAGGTGGGAACTGTCCATAGTTAGGAATAGTAAAAATAACGGGAAACTATTGAATTTAGGAATTTATCAGGCTAAATAGCTGGGGAAGGTACACTAAACTTACCTTTCCCCCTCCCACTCAGGAATCCAGGGAGAACTATATTTTATCTAATGCGTCTTTAAAAGCATCTTTTCTCTCACTATCAAGCATTTCTAGACTTTGAACAATCATCTGAGCAATAGGTTCGTTACCAACAAACTACCATGGTGTCTTTGTTGTTAAGCTTTGTTGTAAATGTTTAAGTGAGAAGAGGAGGAGCCTTGCTGAGGACCCATCACCACTAGAAGGGGGATTTACTTTGTGAAATAAATGGGTTGTGAAGAAAACTGTTTAGCAAGTATACTTATTCTGGATATGCTAGTTTTAGCATGAGTCAGCATTAGCCCCGTTTTTTTATATATTATTCAGCACGTACGTTTGTATTTGATTGTCTATGATCTGGTTCATGGAAGGATGCAGAGGACCTTCTAAAAAAGCCTGACTAATGCTGAATTCAGATTTTCTAATAGTTTACAGGTAAATGGATTAGGCTGTTTTACATAATTTCAACTTATACATAAATTACGTTCATGAAAATTTGTAATATAGATTTATTTTGATCTCATCCAATAATGTAATTTTAGAGGCATCAAGAGGATAGAAAAATACCTTGAAAATAAATTATTAAAATTCTTAGGTAAATGGGGGAAAGGGGAGGGAAGAGGGCTTATGGGACTTTTGGGGAAGGGGGGTACTGGAAAAGGGGAAATCATTTGGAATGTAAATAAAGAATATAGAAAATAAAATAAATTTAATTTAAAAAAAATGATAGGGGGCTGGAAAGATGGCTCAGCAGTTAAGAGCACTGAAAGGCTCTTGCAGAAGTCCTAAGTTCAATTCCCAGCAACCACCTGGTGGCTCACAGCCATCCATAATGGGAGCTGATGTCCTCTTCTGGTGTGTCGGAAGATAGTGACAATGTACTCACATACAAAAAATAAATAAGTCTTTAAAATTAAAAAGAATAAGGAGGTGATTTTTTTACTTTACATTTGCAAATCCAGCATTCAATAAGGATAAGTATTGTCTTTTTCTGGGAATTAATTTATTGGAACTACTATTGATTATAGGACGGATTGAGTAAGCTAAGCAGCAATGATAAAGAAAAAACTACTTACCAGCACTGGTTGTATAATCGTGTAAGTTTAGAGAGACATCTCATCCCAGAACCTGTCGGTGTCTGTCTTTCAGGATTTTTTTTTTTTTTGGGTGTTTTACAGCATGACTATAACATGGAAATAAGCCTCTGATGTTGTGAGACATAAGCTTGTGGACACTCAGTGTGCCCATGTTTTTATTCCCTGATGCATTCATTTACTGTGGGCACAATCTGTTGCTAACACGGAGCAGGGGAGTTACTTAGTATATCATCCCTACGGATGGGGCTTTGATATTAAAGGGGAAAAACAGATCTTTCACTGTATTTATCTGTGTATGGACAAAAAATAGGTCTCCATGAAGCAGATGTCTTTTCTTAAACCATAGTACCGTTCTCACTGCAGACTGTCTAGGGACAAAATTCCCCTAGGAAGTAATAGTCCTTTCTCAATACTTCTCAAGATAGGTGGGGACTCCAAGGGCACTTCCAAATGCCCCGAGAACGCGTACAATCAAGCAATAAAAATTCCAAAAGCCCTGGAGCTTTGAAATACCTAGTACTCACTGCCAATAAGCTGTGCTTAAGGCTGTCTCCTCATCCAATCTGGCAGTTCCACTCTGTTAAGGTACAGGGATGTCCGCCCAAGTCATCAAATCCCCTTCTTCTTTTTCGAGATTAGCTGAACTGGCCGTGTAGAAGCAAAGGCAGCTGTGGAGTTACCCCTAAATTACTTAACGCAGTCGGAGGCTAGATACCAGAGCTAGGCAAATTCCTCTTCCTGCTCCTCATCTTGACCTGATGGAATATTTTTGTGTACATGAAAATGGCCATTTGTTCCACATGCCAAACAATATGGCAAGCTGAAACCCCTGGCTATCCAGTTGACCCGCTTCCTTACAGAATCTCTAAAGATCAGAACATTGCCCAGCACACGTTCCTGTGATTGTGGGAACATTTCACATTTACACTCTGCTGAGGTACAACCAGCCATCTGTGACCATTAAGCTTCTGAAATGTGCCTACTGAGACTGAGAAACTGAATTTTTAATTTTATTTCATTTTAATTAATTTTGATTTAAGTCACCACACGGTTAACATATTGAGCTGGAGAACTCTTGATTAGGATCATGGGTATGAGACATAAAAGCTGGGTCTATTGCTCAGAAAAATGATGACCACATAAAATTATTATTGAAAATGAGAAGACAGCTTACATTTGTGTGGGTTTTGCATAAAATAATTTCATGATAAACATGATCGAACTTTACAAAATATGTATAGCAGAAGTTTCTATATTCTTGCCCATTGCCAGTTTATTATCTCTAAAAGATGACTAGGTTTAGTCTAGAATATGAAGCTTACCAGCCAAGCCCTGGAATTCTTTTTAAACTTGTTAATGTAAATTTTTTTTTAAACACATCTAAGAAACTCTTGTTACCAGTTAATGGAGCCGTGAAGAAGCACAGTGATAACTTTTTCTACATTTCTCTTGATGCTTTTAATAGTCAGGAAGTAGGGCATTTTATTTTGTGGCTGATATCTTCACTATAAACTTTATAAGCACAGACATGGAAAAGAGACAGGTGGTCTAGACAGGGTACGATACCAGAATGGACAACAGAAGTTTAAAACCCGTAGTTGAGTTTTCTTGTTGTAATGCCCATTCTTCCACTTCTCATTCTAGCATAATTTGAATCACAAGGACAGTGATTGGTGTGGGACGGGTAGGGCTCTACAAAAGGTCCCACGTGGACACTCTGGAGACAGAACTGTTACAGAGAAGCACCCTCCACAGCCCCTTCCATGCGTGCTGCTTCAGCATGCAGTGAAGACCAGTAAGCCTAGAGCAGGCTCCCTGTGTGGAGAGGGGCTTAGACCAGATGCTAGAGCTTGGGTTGAGAAGGAATTATGGGGAAGTTCACATGGCTTTCTGGGCCTTGCTCTCTTGATGCCACCTCAAGGCACCGTCCATCTTCTAGTCGTCTAGTGTGAGATCTGGCGGTCCCCCTCCTGTGTTCTCCTCAGCTTCTCTCCCTTCTCTGCCTCCTCTTCCTTCTCCTCCTCCTCCCTTTTCTCCTCTTCTCCTTACACGTGTCGCTTTCTAGATCCATGCTCATCTCAAGAGCTTTTCTAGAGCAAACCAAAATCTGAGGTCACTTGGTGGTCATCTGAATAAACTTGAGATAAAACTCATTTTTTTGCCCACTCCGAGGCCAACAGAAATATTAATCACTACAGACTCTATGAAATGTATTGTTTTATTATAACTTTGAATTACAGACTTGTTTTACTTAATATTTTAACATTAATTCTTTTCAAATAGTCACTTCCCTAGAGGCCTTGGAAGAAAGAGTTGGGGAAAATATTATAAGCACATTAGCTTTAAAAATAATCAATTTTAATAATTTTAATAATCTATTGTAAACACTCATTTTAAAGATGAAAAGAGGTGTAGATACTCTGAGGTGTCTCTAAATTCACCCATTTTATCATCATTTTGATAAAGTAGATGTGTATCTAGCTCACTTGTATCAGTCCATGACACCTAGCTACATGACAGCACACACTACGGAGTTTTGTTCTCTACAAAATTTCCAAAATATCAACTTAAGGATGCCTATATATTACATGGATTTGTCTAAGAAACAGACAACCTTTAGCCTTCTGGGCAAATTATTATATACTGCACCAAAATCATAAAGCTCTCAACTTATCACAAAAGGAGAGACCCCAGCATGGACTTGTGTTCTGCATCAGAGTTCCCACATTTAGTACCTTAAGGTGACCCACATGGCAACATCCAGGAAGTCCTCGTCCAGAGAAGCAAGTTAACAATGGCATTTGCATTCCTACTCCTCCACAAGTGATTTAACATGTAAATAGTTTTCAATAGTCACTTATATTCAGTAGACCAGACACAAGCAAGTTAATGTTAGAATGGGCCTTGATAGCCTCTACTTGCCTCTTCAATGACCCATCGGCAAATCAAAAATTTGCCTTGAAAAAATTCATTCCTCAAGGTAAATGTGTTAATTATACAGCTGCCTATTGATTAAAATTCTGCTCATGAGACTGTTTCTTTATAAAAAATATCTTAATATTAATGAAGTAACTATCAGTATTTCTTTGTTACATGTTTTAATCCATGAGTGTTTATCTAAGTAAGTCAATTGTATATGTACACCCCACTTTATTTAAAACTTGCTTTATAATATTTTATTAAAAGAAGAAACCAAAGTATATGAAGTTAGCAAAAATGAGAAGATAAAACTGGGGTTAGGATTTAGACTGAGGTGGAACTGTTAAGTATGAGAAGCATGTACTGAGTGGTTCTGAGGTAAGGTCCCGCTCCTGATTCCAGCTGCGCTCCCCCTGCTACCAGAACAAACTCTGGCACAGGGCAGGCACCTGTGTTCTAATCGGGCTCAAGCACACCACAGCTGAGGAGTCACTTTGACTTTCTAGTCACTAATGCAAACCTCTGTCTTCAAATCTCTCGGACTCATTTTCCTAGTCTGAAAGATAATAACACCATTCTTTTTCATTATGGGAGATCCAAGAAGTTTGTTTTATAATTATTATAAAGTAATTATATTTTGTGAAGTACTTTCCATGGCAAATTTTAAATAGTAATTTTCCAGAGGCTAAGACTTCTAGAAAAGAAGCAGGAAGAGCAGAGATGAGAAGTTTGACTTGAGTCCATTGTATTTTATGGTTCGGAAATATACCAGTACTGGTAGGCATGAACTTTTCTCACGGGAACTCTCCTCAGGCTATTCACCAAGGCTTTCCCATTGGTTCTTTATTCTTTCTATCTCACTTCCAAAATGACAGAGACAAGCTCATTTATTTCTCTTTCTAAATGACTGAAAACAAATGTCTGACTTGAACATCTAAGTCGGGAAATAATATGCACAAAAATTAAATTTCAATGGGTCTTTAAAAGGACCAGGGAGTGATGTGGCTTGCATGCCCCCCCCCCCATTCTGTGTTGAGTGACAGCCCCATTCAGGTGTCCTCCACTGGTGTTTCTTCTCTTTTTCCTAACTCTTTTTCATCCTCAGCATCATTGATTTTCATGGACTATAAAAACCCTATCACTATGACTATTTTCATTGGCATAGATAATAATTTTCTAGCAGGAAAAACAGTTGCTTAATATAATTATTATTAAAATGTGTTCTCATTTTCTTAAATGTTAAAATCAACCCCAAACCATGATAGCTCCTTATCCAAAACTATTATCGCATTTTAAAATAAGTCACACTATAAGATGATGCCACCTCATTTATTGGCCACTGGGGTGGTCTTCAATTATTGATTTATAATTTAGTCCTTTGGTGCCTTCAGTTTCTTAAAACGTTTCCATTTCTACAGATTCAAAAACAATTAATGCTCTGCTTGTTGCCCTTAAGGTAATTCTGATACCGATTTCTGAAATCACGTAGGCAAATTTGTTTGAGTTGAATAATTGGCTTTACACGAAGAAGGGTGGATGTTCTCATGGAATTGTCCCAGGCTTCTGTTGCTTTTGAGAAATGCCAAAGCTCGCATTAGATAATAGGATTTAGTAGAATTTATAAGGCAAATTCCACAAGACAAGTGACGACTCACCTCATTTTTGTAGGAATGAGATACCACGTTTCCATTGTTAATTCCTATGATTAATTAATAGCCAGAGTTGTTACAGAAATCCTGAAAAATAGACCCTTGGCAGTTATTGTGCAGTGCGGTGCATGGGGTTTTCTTCTTGTATGGTGCTGTGCTTGCGGATTCTGGTTTTGTACAGTGCTGTGCTTAGGGGTTTGGGGGTTTTTTTCATGCACAATCCCAATTTTGAATTTGATGTAAATCACTCCACCTCCAATGTGCCCAGCTTAGAAGTGCAGCCGTGTATGAGAAATAACTTGAATTCGGATGGGCTGGGTGACCTCTGAAGGTCGGTGAAAGGTTTTCTGCTGAATGGGCCAGTGCTCCCTGCCGCCAACATAATTTATGTTAGAAATTAGTGTGAATGGTTCACTTTTATGGAGGAGAACTGCTTGTAGCAAGCCTGCAGAAACAATTTTCCCCCAAGCCTCCATCTGTTCCTCAAAGTAGGGCATATGCCATCTCATCGAGCTAGAAAGCCAACTGATTTATAACTCCTGGAAAGCCTGTAGATTGAAGGGAAAGGCCGACCGCCGCTCGGTGGCAGTGATTTGTTGGTCATTGGCTAAGGACAGTTCACGTTACCTGGGGCCCAGGGGGAAACATGCAGTGTTGTGAGTTGCAGATCTTGGTTGATGGACAGCCAGAAGAAAAACAGAGCATCCCTGCTTCTCCAGCTGGGCTCCACTTCGGGGAACTAAGAGAGGCCTTGGCTGATGGCTTGGAGGGTCTGGGAGCCATGACAGCTTGCTGTCACTTAATATCCTGGGAAGAAATGGGATTGCTGCCACCCTCCAAGTAGTGACTCTTGCCACCTAAGAGTAGGGGCACTTGAGTCTTTCAACTGAAAATGTGTGCTGCCGCCGGTCAGAAAGTTCCTTCTGGAGACACAGAGAGCTCTTTGATACATTTTCTGTGTCTGCCTGGAAGGTGAATCTCAGGTTCCAGCCCAATCTGTGACTTTGGGAACAGCTCCCCGCCTATCTTACCACTCATCCCTCACCATTGCCCTTTACTAAAGCATCCTGCAGCTCTCAAGTTGTCCTACAGATTCCAAAGGGAATCTGATTGACAGCCTGACCATGAAAAAATATGTCATTGTTTCCTGTTTATTTAGAGTAGTCAGTAACTCCGGAAACAGAGTGCATCTTCAGGTGTGGTATTTGTGTTGTTTCTGCTTTCCCTTCAGGTAAAATTGAAATCAAATATTAACAAATAATCATGCTAATTTTAATCCATTTCTAAAACAACAATTTTAGAAGAAAATATTTCTACCTTTATCAAAAAGGCTGTCCTGACCTTATAAATTTCATGTGAAAATCAGTTTTGGTAGACTACTCAGTTGAATTCACATTCCTGAAATACACATGGGAACTGTTATTACTAATTGTAATGTTTTTGTTCTTAATATGAAATGTTTATGTGTTTATCTTATGACCTATTAAAACACTAAAAAAGAGAACACATCATGGTGCCCCTTACTGAATGTACCTGCTAACGTTTCTGGAAGAATCTTGAACTCACCTCACCTTCTATGTCACTGACATCATAGCAGAAGCCACATTTAACTTCTATGTCACTGATGTCATAGCAGAGGCCATGTTTGTCACTGCTTTGTGGAATGTAAAGTGTGTCTACACTTTACACTTCATTCTTAAGACTTCTAATTTGGCTACTCTGAAGCCTGACCCTTGGCAGTTTACTCACAAGACACACTTTTTATAGGACAAAAGTGCCACCTGCTACTAGTGTTCAGTGTCCCTACATCCTGCTGTGTTTGTCTGTGGTCTGGGTGAGGATCGCCTGAGTGGACATAACACCATAACAACAGTAATGCTGATGGAAATGCTTTGGGAGCAAGGCAGGCTTCCACCATAAAGATCAACTGGCGCACCATCACAGGTTGGCACCAGCTACCCCTCACTCTCCCATCCCTGGTTCTCACGTCCGATCTTGTGCCTCTAACAGAAAGGTAGAAGCAGAAGATAAGAGAGCGGTGAGGAAGCCACCACCTGCTTCTGAACGACTGCTTCAGATTTCAGAATCACACGCTGACTGTAAACTGTGTGGTCGTGAGCCGGTTCTTTGTACCTTTTTCTCTCAACTGTGTTTTCTCAGTTTCAATTGCATGTGGGATTTTTCTGTGGGGAAAAAAAAAGAGGTCGGATTCTTTTTATAGATCATTTTCCGTAATATGGAGAGGCACCAGGTCAGAGACCCCTCACTGGGGACTTAGTAAAACCACCAAGTCTAATTTAGTTTGTGCGTTATTGGAATGTATCCCATTACAGAGAAACTATGCAGTCTCATCAATACTTAGCCAATGGCGTCCTGTCTAAGAGGAACTGAGCTTCACAATGGAGGTGACAGATGCTGGGCCCTGTAACCTGATGGTAAGGACAATGTCATATGGAATAGAAACTAAAATACCAAAGAGTTCATTTCATATCAAGTCTTAAATTGATTTTTTTTTGCATAGCTTACACCTTTTAAATACTGTATGTATTGAATGCTGTTGCTTTAATGACATAGCCCAAATGATGTCTATAGATAAACTTTGTAAATTGAAAGGCTATCATAATTTTACTGTATTATAAGTTGTGTCTGTTTCAATTAATATAATTTTGGCATTTTGCTTTTCTCCTACTTCAGTTATTTTATTGCTATATACATTTAATAAATTTTGTATTTAAAATGACCTTCAAGATATTAATCTATATAACCTCTATATCCATGTATTATGGGAATCCCAAATATCAATGAGGCATTACTAACTCCAGCCTTCAGCTTCATACTTTGAAATGAATACTGTTACATACCTATTTCCTTAACTGTGATTCCTGTATGAAAGTCTCCTGAGTCCCTGATAAATACACATCGTACATTCTTCTTCTAGCCTCCATCTCCCTGAATATCTTTTATTCACTCTTTCCTTCTCCTTTCTTCAATTCCTTCTTCCAATATATTTATTTACACTTTTTTATTTAAACACTTTTACATATAATAAATTTAGACCACATTCCTTTCTCTTCCCCCCCCCACTCCTTCCAGATGTTCCCCACCCACCTTTAAGACAAACACCCCTACAAAAAAACACATATGTAAAATTATATGTGGATTCCTTTTTGTGTTTGACAACTACTCGTGGACGTGGGCTTGCGCTGGAGTGTGGTTGAGACACCCAGGGGCATTCATTGTGGGTAACAGATGTCTTTCCTTTCCTAGCTGGTATCAGTTGCAAATAGCTTCTTGATTATGGGTGGGACCCAGTGCCGTCTTTCCCTCCTCAGTGCTGGGAATTTTTTTCTAGTTTAACCTTGTGCAGGTCCTGTCAGTGCTGTCAAAGTCTCTGCGTGTTCATGTGTGTATCAGCCCTGTTGAGGGTAGAAAAGAGGGTCTTGTAGTCATCCACCAACTCTGGCTTTTCTGACCTTCCTGCCTCCTCTTCTGTGCCTAGCAGGAGGCGGTTTGATGCAGACCTCCCATTTAGGGCTGAGCATTTCAAAGTCTCTAATCCTCTGTATGCTGCCTAGATGAGTGTCTGCATGTTAACTACCATCTACTGTAAGAAGCAACTTCTCTGGTGAGAGTTGAACAATGCATGGATCTCTGGATACAGCGATGCGGCATTAATGCTAGTACTAAGTTTCCCTATGTACTCTCTGGTCCCTGACTACCCTAGCAGAGCCAAGCATGTGCTCCACCTCATAGGTTGGCCTTTCAACCCAATCAAATGTTGGTTTGCCCCCTAACGTTTGCTCCACTACTGCACCAGAGTATCACGCTGGCGAGCCAGTGCTGTGGTCACAGGGTTTGTAGCTGAGCCATATTGGTGATGACATTTCTTCTCTGGTAGCACATAAGGTACCTTCCAGAACCGTGAGCTCTAGTTATGGTTGAAGGATGAAGCTTCTACTGGGCACCAGCTCTACATGCCCAATGACGTAAGTGTGTCTTCATCAGCAGAGCCTTCCTGTTAGGCTATGGAAACTACCCAGTAGTCTTGGCACTAACCTGTCATATTTAGAGGAGGCCTATGGGATTCCTTTGGCTAACAACTCCACAAGATGTAACTTATTCCTGGCATGGGAGGTTTTATTTGGTGGCATAAATTTTCAAACTGTCTCCCCCATTATATGTTGACTTCATTTAAATTCCTCACATATATGTACATATTTTGGGATGCATCTATAATAGTAGGTTTTCAAATGGCTTCTCAGAAGACCTTTAGTGTGAGCTGCCCCCTCTCATAGTTCCTCTTTCACCCTGCCCTCCCATCCCCCTCCCTTTTACTTCTCCTAGTCCAGCTTCCCTGTATCCCTTTATAACTATATTCTAGTCCCCCTTCCTTTTATTTACTTTCTTTACGTTGTCTTCTGAATTTTTCTCCAGTTTAGTTCTGACAAATATCCTTTCTCTAATTTATTCTTGTTCCTTCAAAGAACATAGCAATGATTATTTTCATACCTACTTTTTAGGTAATGGCTTTTCTTACTGCCAGTGCTGGGTTATATGGTTTGAATCTACTCCTTTTAAGTTTCGTTCATATTTACATATCAACTTTAGCTACTGTGATATGAATTTGATCTGCTTTTCTTGGGAATCTGTCAGACTTGGGCTGATCGTTAAGAGGCCTGTTGTCTTTATTTTGTCCTCATGCTGTGGCATCCAGGCTAGAAGTCTTGAGTTGCTAAGTCATTTGGTACCTCGCAACCTGCCCTCATACTTTGGAGGAGAGACATGTATCATTTTTAAACTGCTCATCTGGTATTGATAAATTGTAAGCATATCAATCAGAGAACTGTCTATCGATTCTGTAAGTTCTTGTAGATACATTAGTATCTTATCTTACAGAAAGAAGGTCTGTGCTGAGATGCAGTCATTTCCTAGTGTGAGACCAACTGTGGAGCTCCCCTGATACAAAGAAGTCAATGTAATAAGGACAAAGCATGCCCTCTATTTCACAGGAAATTACTTGTTAAATACAGTTAGATAATGCATATCATATAACTATGTGTGTGTGATTTGCACACATGCGTAAGTTGAGACAAGGTACTATTTTTGCTTCATACAATCATAAGAACAAGACACGAGGAATGTGCTAATTGCAACCTATTGGTTTTATGTACATGTAATATTTATGTGCATATGTTATATGTTATATATTAAATGTTTTATGTTATATGTCTTGCCCCTAATTTTGTCTGAAGTTAGGATTTGCCAGCAAATCAAGGTGGTCAGGACTATCTCAAGACATTTACCTTTTCCTGTCTTTTCTGAGAATGGTGAATTTCTTAAGAAACATTGCCCATCCATTGAAAAACATATGTTAGCCGCACCTCATTTACAAAAACTGTGAACTTTTAAAAACATTATGTAGTATGTTTTCAAAAAGACAGTATGAGATTAGATTGGAGAAATTTAGCTTTCTAAACATCTTCCTTCCTTGAAAGAATTACTTCAGATATACTAACTGCCATGGTGAAGAGTCACTTGGGTAATGAAAACACATTTGTGGATACACGAAGGGATTGCTCATTTGCGCTCATTATTCTTTATATTTTTTAAATGTATTATGAGACGTGCTAGTGACTAGACTGAAGATATTAAAACCACAAGTCAAAAAACACAAGAGTTAAGATTTTTATAATTCTGTTTGGGAATCGCTAGCTTTTCCAGCCCATGTGGGTTATAATTCTAACACTTCATTATTGTAACTTATTGCATTTAATAAACTAACAATTGAGACCAGTTTCAAATCTCAAACAGCAATTTAGCAGATGGCTCACTTTGTGAAGAAGAAATGTGGATCTCGACGCCTGAGGTCTGTGGCTACCCTGGGGAAATGGAAGACAGGATGAAGAAGAAGAAGAAGGTTCATGTTACTTACTCACAACATTCTCAGCAATGTCTTGACCTATCAGGAATATTAAAATTTAGATTAGTCCATGGAGCCAACAGCTTCTGTATGAACCTCTGAATATGCTCTCTGGGTAAAATATTTCTATGGGCTCTGTCTGTCAACTTGAAAGGACTGAGAACACACAGGTGAAGCACCCATTTTGGAAAGACTGTTGTTGACTGTAGGCAACACCAACCCAAGGCTGAATAAAAGAAGAAAGGAGGAGCTGCAGAGCCACCAAACATTGCTGCGTCTATCAAGATGTGAGCAAGCAGCTCTCCAGAGCTTCACTGCCGAGCTGCCTGTGCCGTGCCTTCCCTGACATGACAGATTACATCCTCTCAGATTGCAAGCCAGAATCAATCCGTGCCCCCTTGAGTTGTCGTTGAATATTTGCACACACCAATGAGAAAGCAACTAATACACCTGAAATTGATGAAACTTCCGTGCTAAGGAATTCTGCATGGTATTAATGCATCACAGTGCCATTTGGATTGCCAAGCAACTTCATACAGCAACAGTCATTTAGTGTGTAGATTCCAAACACACATTCTTTTGTCTACCTGATAACTGTCTGTCACACCGGTCCTGTCTCAAATACACGCCATATTCCACCTCCCCCTACTACTTAGCTTGTCCAGCAAGCAGCTTCCCACATGTCAGATTCATATTAGAATGAGGATTTTGAGTTTATTTTTGTATGTATGAGTGTGTCTTGTTTGCATGTCTGTCTGTCTGTGTGCCCTATGCGTGAAGTGCCCACAGAGGCCGGAAGAAGGTGTCAGATCCTCTGGCACTGAAGCTACAGGGGTTTGGTAGCCACTCACCAAACATTGCTTATTGCCAATAAACAGACTTACTTGTTTAAATGCAGTGTTGTGGGAGGCAGTGTAATAGGATGCAGTGTTGTGGAATGCAGTGTAGTGGGATGCAGTATAGTGGGATGTAGTATAGTAGGATACAGAGTAGTGGGATATAGTATAGTGGGATGCAGTATATAGTGGGATGCAGTGTTGTGGGATGGATGCAATGTAGTGGGATGTAGTGTGGGATGCAGTGTTGTGAGATGTAGTGTAGTTTCATGGTGTGGCCTGAGGCTATGCTTTAATAAAATGACTGTGAGTAAAGGTCAGTGGCTACTGATACTTTTCCCTTATTAAAATGTACTAAGATCACACCAAATAAAGTGTTAAAGGGGAAATGCAATGAACCCAAACAATGTTCTTTACAGGTCCTATTAATTACTGAAAAACGGTGCCCAAAATTATAGCACAACACTAATGAATTAACAAATTCTGTTTCCATTAGGTTCTTATTCCATTCAAAGACTAATTAAGGGATCATAAATGATTGCATTTTGTATATTTCCATGTAAATATTTTATGAGCCTATGCAAATATGTATTTCATCTGTGAACAGTACTTTTTATTTTAAATAAAGAAAAACTTAAATAACCAGGTAAGTCCCCTTCCATTTATTTATTTATTTATTTATTTATTCATCTATTTGGAAATTAAGCCCTTGCTCATAAAGAGACATATGACAAGCCAGAGGGACACAGTTCCCCTCAAACCAGAGGGATGCAGCTCCACAGATAGACACCTCCTGACATGGAATCACCATGTTCACATCTTCAGGCAGGTCGCACATGAGCTAGTTACAATCCAGGCTCAGCCTGGCCTGCTGGAAGGTATCACATGCTTTTGGAGATCAAATAAGAGGAATCTGCAGAACCATGTTCTTTGTATAAACACAGAAGCATCTCCCGTGGCAGCTATGCAGTGTGATGTACCTGGGAAATGACAGAAGTGAGAGAAGGAGACGCTGAGAGCCGAGCATGCGCAGTGCTTGTGTGTCGGTTCTGAGCATTCTGCCATCCATCATGTCCTTTGATGGCTGCAGTTTTCTACATTCAGCCAAAGTCACTGGTGATGCTGGCCTCCTTGCAGGGATACAATTAGTCATGAGAAGAATGAACTGAGAAGTAATTTTAAGTCATTCAAGACTTCGTGTGTTTGGAAACTGTAAAGCAAGCTACTTGCCCTACTGTCTACCATATAAATTAGCAAGGAAAAAGGGCATTTGAGAAATCAACTAGATATTGTATTAGAAACTTAAATTTTGTGTGATTAACTATATGACATGTGTTGTCATTTATTTTGCTTCCTAAAATTAATATCACAAAATATTCACCTGCTCCTTAATGTAAACCTTGTAAGAGAATAATAGCAGATGAAATACAAATAGATCGAAATTTCGTTTTTTTTAATTGCAAGAGTAATAAAATATTCAAAGGTTAATTAACTATATAACTTTGCACGCTTTGAAGGAATATATATATATATATATGTATATATATATATGTATATATATATATATATATATATATATATATATATATACATATATATATCCAAGTCCAGATTCTGATGGCAGGAAGCCTGCACTGTCACTGTAGGAAGAGACAGGTTCATCCCTCACTCCCAGGTTCAGGAGGAGACTCCTGACCCAAAAGACAGATTGGTGAGAGGAAAGCATACAGATTTATTTCGTGAGGACATGAAGACCTGGAGAAACGATTAATCCTGAGTAATCATGTTGTAAGATTGGTGAAAAGTGACCATTCGTGGATGAATAGCATTGGGTAAACCAAGAGTTTCTATTGCTAGGAGACCATGAAGATAAGTATGTTCCCTTTCGATTGAAGAAGCTGAAGGAGAGGGCAACCCCATAAGAAGACCAGAAGTCTCAACTAACCTGGACCCCAAGGAGCTCCCAGACACTGAGCCACCAACCAGGCAACATACATCTGCTGGTCCGAGCCCCCCTGGCACATATGTAGCAGAGGACTGACTGGCCTGGCTTCAGTGGGAGATGTGCCTAATCTTCCAGAGACTTGAGGCCCCAGGGAAGGGGGAGGCCTGGTGGTGGTGGGAGTACCCTCTTGGAGGCAAGAAGGAGGAGGAATGGGATGAGGAACTCTGGGAGGGGAGATGGGAGTGATGCACTAGCTCGACTGTAAGTAAATAAAAAAATAAAATTAAAGCAAAAATCATTTCTGAGACAAAAAATAAAATGAATTTTTAACTATGTTAAAAAAAAAAGAATGTTCCCTTCCTCTAGTTGTACACTAGTCCCAAAAATAACCCCTTTGAATGCTGAGTGACAGAGCCAGATTCTGAGTCAGAAGCACTGTCCAGCATCCACTGTGTTTCAGTGTGTAACGTTTTTTTGATAGTATGCACTGAACCTACCACCATGTAAGCCTTAGCTTTAGATCTCCGATTCGGTTGCGGTTAGTCTTCATCCTTGTTTATTTAGAGAAGACCCTCACACATCAGCATGGTAGAGAGATGCTCAATCAAAAAGGCTATAGCTTGGTGGCAGCAGACAAATGGAAGAAAGAGATACAGTTGGCCTTCTGTCCATGACTTTGGCATTTGCAGTTATAACCAACCAGGAATGAAAAATACACAGATCAAAGATTATTCCTGTGCTGAATACACAGCCTTTTTGTCTTGTCAAAACTCCCTGTGTTTAACAACTGATAGAGCATTTAGGTGGCATTTAAACATTCTAAGCAGGCATGAGAATGTTTCAAATATGCAAGAAGATGTGGGAAGGTTACACATGAGTACTATGTCTTCATATGAAGAACTTGAGCACACATGGATCTCAATGTCTGTGCGGATCTCGGAAACAATCTTGTATAAGTACTGAGAATAACAGTGGTCTACTTTGAGGATGCTATCAACACTCTGAATTGGTTGACTTGCTTGATCATGTTTCTGTCTTCTACATCAGTTCCTCCTCCAATTCCTTATTACACAATAACACATACATTTTGTGGGGCATGAGCTAAATCAATAAAGCAGGAGTCAGGTTGAAATGGGTGACCAGAAGTAAAAATGTGATACATTCTTAGAGTTCACAGGGAACAGCATTGAACCTGGGCAGGCTGGAAATGAGGTAGCATTACTTGCAACTGTAAAGATTCTGATTTCCCTACAGTTCTCACCAGCCTGTCCCCAGCCACTCACCTACTAGGCAAACAAGCTGTCTTCCTTGGTTTTAGAAGAACTGAAGGTAAGACCTATTCCTGGTCTTCTCTAGGAAAGTCTCCCCTTATATCTCTTGGCCAAGTCTCCTCCTCGAGGCTGAATTTTAGCAAATCAAAGTGGCCTCTCTTGGTCAGCCTCTATAAAATGGCATTCATTCTTGTTCTCCCACCCAGAGTCAAGATAACCCTTTTCCATGCCTGTCTAAGTAAACAGACTGAGAATGTCATTTTTATGTGTCTTAGTCACTGTTCTGTTGCTGTGACGAGACACCATGGCCAAGCAATTCTTATGAAAGAAAGAATGTAATTGGGGGCTTGCTTAGTTTTTGAGGTTTAATTCATTATTGTCATGGCGAGAATCATGGAACCCTGCAGGCAGGCCCAGAAGCAATGGCTGACATTTACATCCACATCCATAGGTACAGAGATTGACACTCGGTTTAGTATGGATTTTTAAAAACTCAAGGCCAACCCCAATGTTACACTTCTGACAAATCCACACCTCCAATCATTCTCAAATAGCAACACTCCCTGTTGGCTAGGCATTCAAGTATATGGGCCTATGAGGGCTCAAAGTCACATTTTGGAGATGATTTAAAAGGCACACCCATAAGGCCACCATATTTCCCAGCAGGTTCAATCAGGGGTAACCATATACCCTGACATATTTCCTGCCTACAGATCTCCCGCCTATGTGTGACAAAGCACATCCGGTACAATTGGGTCAAACAATCTTGTTTGGGGGAAGTGAAAAAATAAACCCTCTAGCATTTAACTTTGGTTCTCACAAAATGTGCCTGGGTGTATGACCATCCACTGAGACCACCTACCCCATGGCTACCTTACCAAAGAAAAATGAGTCTGCCTTCCTTGTCAGCCATGAGCTGTGGATAGCTCAGTCAGCTGGGGGTGGGGCTTGAGTGGGCCTTCCCTTCTTCACACCAGGATTTTTGACTAACTTGATCTTGAGCAAGTCTTGTGCAACAGTCGTGTCATGCCCAGAGAAAGGCACCTCACAGCCCTCCCCCAAGTCCTTCAGCTCTTAACAACCTGTCTGCCCCCACTTCTCTGTTGCTCCCTAGGCCCTGGTGGGGGTGGGAGTAGGCTAATAACAAGATCATGGGGAACAGTTCTGGGGATGACCATACCCTAGGCCACTCAGAAAGTTCCTCATGCCTCTCTACTAACTTTGTTTACTTAGGGTGTGTTGAAAATTATGCAGGGACACTGACCAGTTTACTCAGGGGTAGTCACGGCAGTGAACACCCAAGATGGCTGCTACTCCTACAAGAATGCTCCAAGGTACAGTCCATGGCAGGTAGGGCTGAGAGGCTGGGACAGAGAAGTGGACCTAGGCACATCTAAAATGCACCTATCAGACCTATGTCATCCAAGGTGGGCCTTTATCGTGTGTGCTAAATATTTCACAAAACAATACTTACTAGACACTTAGAATATACCAAGAGCTGATTGGGTCTCAGGCACATCTTGTCTGTTTCCTTAGTTTGGGGATTTTAAAGTATTGAAATCTTAAGAAACCATTTAATGATATCCCTGGGCCTTAGAAAAGTTGATAGATTAATTTCTTTTTCCCTGGTTAGGCTTCCTTTCTGCCCATTTAAAAGGTGGGTTTTCAGAGGAAAGTATTTAAGATAATAAATATTAAGCAATCGTTTTTAGTGACTGTAGCACTCACATAGATTCTTTCCATTTACATGGGCTGCCGCTTCTAAATTTCATCTTTAGTAGTTAAGAACTTGAAGTCCTCGCTGTATTTGGTTTAAAGTGGTTTTGATAGTCAGCCTTTGTTCGTAGCATTTACAAATTCTAAGCAACATTCCCAGCTTCTATTATATTCTTCCTTTCTGCTGGGATTTGCAGTGTACAAGAAAGTAAGAACAATGTCACTCACATTATTCTGGTAATTAACATCTGTGAAGGACAAGCCTCTGCATAAGCTCTCTTCATAATGGGAGGGAACTGTGTGGGGACAGCGGTGGGCCCTGTGCTAGGATTTTAATATTTCAAGCCTTGTCCTCTTAGGAACTTAACTTCTAGCTTCTGCATATACAAGTGGCGCTTTGGCTTCTTTTATTTTTAATTTTTTTCCCAAATAAATAGAGATGATTCCGAATAAACCATTGTGTTGAGTAGCAGTCTTCAGTTGTACACAGAAAACCAAAGATTAGCAATTCTAACAGCTTTTCAAGTACTTTGTTCCAAAACGTTTTGTATAATACATAAAATAAAGATTTAATCAACATTTGAAAGTAACCATGATGCTGGCCTGGTTGTATTGAATTCTCCTCACCAGAACTTAATGTAGGCAGGCATTAGATGCAGAGCTAAAGTTCGCCTATGAGCTATGTTGTTTCTCATAACTCCTGTGTATCTTATGACAGCCACGCATCTGCCTTCCTGTGGCCATCTCAGAAGCAGAATGGCCCTCAGCTTCACACCATAGTCACACTGCCCGGCCTCTAAGCATTCTGGGAAACCAAAGCCACTCCAGCTCTTAAGATAATATTCGTAGGCCAGTGAGATGCTTCAGCAAGTAAAGGCACTCATCACCAAGCTCACAACCCACGTTTGACTTTGGTATCCACATGGTGGGAAGAGAGAACCAACCCCAGAGGAGAGTTGTCCTATGACCTCCACATGCACACACACACTTCCCCACACAAAGAAAATAAAAATTGTTTTGTTCAAAGATGCTGTTTTTCTTTAGGCATTCTCAGGACTGCTTGTCTTCTATGAATTACATCTTTCAGAGAAGATATCACTCCTTGATTCTCCTTCAGTATGAGGGTGCTTTCCTTTCCCTTTCTTTGGTGAACTGTTGTACAGTTTTTCTGAACTAAAGCATCCGTCTCCTCATTTAGAATATAGCATATTGAAAGCTTTGGAGATTTTAGGACATTAGGACTTCTGTTTATTCTGTTCATTATTAGTTCATTTCTACAAATACCATTCGTGTAAATATTGATAAAAATTTTATTTCGTGTTCTTTAAAAGTGGTAACACAATACCCAACATAAAATTTGCTAACTTAAGGGCTTTAATTTGCATAGTTTGGCAGTGTTGGGGAGTGACCTTGCTGTGCAGCAAGCTTCCAAAACTCTGCGTCTTGCAAGACCTGCAACCTGTAAACAGCTCTCCATTTCCTCTTCATGTTCCTGGCAAGCTGTCATTCTGCCCTCTGTCTTTATAAAAATAACATGAGGAATTTTGTAAACATAAGTGATTGCTAATGTGGCCTCCTAAAGTAACTCTGTTACCTGTAATTGAAATATTTAGTAGCTACTTAAAAAATATGAAATTTTACCTATATCACAAAATGTAAGATATATATATATATATATATAATTTAATTAAAAAATTTTAAGTCAGCTTTAAAGAAAGCTTTTAAACCTTGTCCAAAGCCAGAATGATTAAAAAATGCAAACCTATCAGGTTATAAAACTTCTAATTATCTAAACCATTTTAAGCCAGTTTAATACAGACATGTGAGCCCCAACTATATAGTATCTCTCATACCAATGTATGTGTATGTATATGAATATATATACATAATAGTAAAAATATTAAAATATAATAATATATAATTGCTGGCATTTATATTTAGTCACTAGCAAAACACTCACATTTTTGCAATACTTGACTTAGAAAAATAATTCTAGAAAGTAGTTTGGCTTCCAATTCTTTGGCATTGCTCCCAGATATGGCCAGCTGTTCTGTGGCAGGGCTTTCTGCAGTCCCCATGCAGGCCTTCTCACTGATACCTGTTGCATTGCTTCCTCCTCCTCCTCCTCCTCCTCCTCCTCCTCCTCCTCCTCCTCCTCCTCCTCCTTCTTCTTCTTCTTCTTCTTCTTCTTCTTCTTCCTCAGAAGCTGTGATATCAGGCATCAGGTACCATAGCCAAATACAAAATTCATTCTAATGTACTTAGTGATAAAATTTGAAACACAAGTTTTCTTGGCTGCCTTGAATATTCAATCTCTTTTCTCTATAACATATTAAGTTAAAATAAGTATAAAAGTGATTGTATATATATATATATATATATATATATATATATATATATATATATATATATATATTTGCTTGTAGCTTTACTAAATTCTTGGCACGACTGAGGTGTTTCAAGGACTGACTCGCCTGATGTTTATTTGGTTACTTTTTCATTTCATTCCATTATTTAAGGCTAAAAATAAATTATGCAAGCCAAACTCTTTTGTTTTTTCATTATTCTAGTTTCTTCTCTCTCCCCATGATGAATATTCTTTAGAATGGCTTATTTAATAAAACATTTGTCTCACCAGTCATTCCCATCTGATTTAATGTGCACAATACAGGTGAAGCATTAGGAAAAGCATCTTTACATTAAGTTGTATTCTGTCTGCCATTAGTCATCTTTTCCTACTTGTTTGTAAAGCGAATCCCATTTCTAAGCTGAAGATGCCACAGTCTGTTCTCTCTGCCGGCTCTTCCTTAAACGTCCGTAACTCAGGAACGGAGAGGGAGCTCCATCTGGAACCATTAGCTCATCCTCAGAAATCATTCTCGGGAGCACATCCTCCAATAGGATAAAATAAACCAATCACAAAACCAGCAAAACTGCTTCCGCTGAAACATCTTCGGTGGCTAACGAACCCTGTGTGCTTTACCAACAACTACATATGTATATAGTTACTGACTACACTACTTTAAGAGTATGTTTAATCTTATATCCTACCAATGAAGCAAACCTCGAGGCTGGACCGCGGATCTGGCCAGGCAGCATTATCGCCCGTCAGCGGCCCTTCCCTTTCTCGGTTGCGGGCTCCCATCTACGTGAACCTGTTGCAGAAAAGAAAATTAGTATGGGACCCGCAGTCCTTCTGATGGGCTCATTTCAATTAAAAGTAACTCAGTGCAGCGTTTCAACTTTCAGGTTCCTCTGCTGCCAATTTTAATGAAAGATATTACGCTACTTATGTGGAATTCTTAAGTAAAACCATTCTTTCAAATATGAAAAAAAAGTGTTAAAAATTACATGTTCCCCCTCTTCCCTTTCTGTCTTTTGTTTTACTTTCTGTTAAACAAAATCTCCTAAATCTTGGATTCGGATGTATTTTTGCATGTTTTTAAAAGATGTTTAACTTTACCATGGTTTGTATATTTCTCCTTTGATTGATGCTCTGCACATCCATTGTATACTATTGAAAATGGCCAAAAAAAATGAGTTTTTCTTCTTTCCTTGAGTTTATAATTCTTTTTATGCCTGCTGTCCTAGGCTGTTACTCCTAGGAGTTGTGTTTACACGTTGGATCTACCTTTGTTCCTGGCTAGCATGAGACGCGGTGATTTTAAGGTCTCACGCTGAAGAGGGCCAAGTGCCTCTCTTCCTTGGTGCTCCTTCAACATCCCTTTGTGTTCATCTCCAGGCTCATAAGCCAAGAGGGGTGTGATGGTTCCCTAGTCTTTGTCCTTCTTCCTCTCTGTGCTGATTCAGGCTGTGGGCCCTTGGTTCTTCGGTTTCTACCATTCTTATGCCATCTGTCTCTTTTTCTACCCATGAATTCTGTCCACGAATGGTCTTATCCTTAAACTTCAAAATGGAGAGGAAAGCTTCCTGTCAGTTAAGAAGTCCCAGCCTTCCGTTTCCCTCTCCTTCACTTTGGGCCACATCTCTCATTGCTTTTGTTTCTTTTGACATTCGTGTGTATGTGGGGGTGGGGGTGGTAACTATTTTAGACTTCTTTATGCTGTAAAATTTCTTTAGAGGACACTGTCATGAACAAAGGATTCCAGAACACTGGGATATAAGCGACACACTTCTCTTAGACTCTCTTCTGGCTTTGAGCTGTAAAACTGATAATGATGCAGATTTGGTGACTTCATGTTTCAGGGTTGATCCCTAGATGTAATGGAGCTACAGTCTAGGTTTCTCTGTCCAGTCCATCCTTTCCATTTTAATGCTGTCTCGTAGCTGAACAGTGGTGGTGAAGAGGATACACTCATTTGCAGTAGCTTCCATTATTCCTAGGAATGGCTACCCTGACTCGGGGGTATAAGTGCACATAATTTGACTTAGTCCTGAAGACATGATAGGGGAGAAGTAGAAAGGTGGAGGCTCTGAACAGCAACCCCGAGTGCCCATTGTTCTACATGGATAACACAGGATAAAACCAGCACTTACTAAACACCATGCTCTACGATGCTCTTGGCACTGACCACTGCAAATCAATTATTAAAACATACAGCTAAAATGAAGTTCTGACAGAAACGTGTGGGTTGTCCCAAGCATGCTCAGTTGGACTCTGGAAGCAGCTTCAGTCCGCACAGTAGGAGCTAGAATAGAAAGAAAGATGAGGAGGGAGGAGGCAGAGCTGGCCGAGTACAGAATGCTAGTGGTCAAGGAGAAGGTGACATAAAAGCGGGATGCTGTTTAGTTTTTATTGTCAATATGACATGGCCAGAATCACTGGGAATGGGGAGCTGTAGCTGAGGAATTGCCTAGGTCAGAGTGGCCTGTGCCTGTGGTCACGGGAGACTGTCTTAACTGACGGTCATGTGGGTGGGCCCAGCCTACTGTGGGTAGAACCATCCCTAGGCAGGCAGGTCAGAGCTGGACAGCAGGCAGGTCTGAGCATGAGCCAGAGACCAATCCTGGAGGCCGCGGTCCTCTGTGCTTTAGTCTCCTGCTTCAAGTTCCTGCCCTGCTCTCATTAATGGATTTTGACCTAGGAATGTAAGCCAAATAAACCCTTTCCTCCTCAAGTTGCTATTGCTTGTGGCATTTATCCCAGCGACAGAAAGCAAATGGGAACAAGTTGTTTCAAAACACTGATGAGTTGATGAGTTATAGGGAGTGAGATGCAACTTATCAATTACTTTTAAACAGTAGCAACATAATAGTCCTGTGATTTTTTTTTCCCGGAAATTCCCAGAACTTGCCCCAAAATTTATCTGGAAGAATAAACAAGCAAATAAATCTGATGGCATTTTCAAGGAAGTCATTGAGAACCATCTCCATTAGGTTTAGATAAATATGATAAAGGAAATGGAACTAGAGTGGTATAGAGCTAGAACGACCTAAGAAATCAATGAAGTTTATACAGATGAGTCTACATGGGCAAACCTATACACTATTACAGTTTTCAAAACTAAAGAAGCCATTGTACAGTAGAAAGGAAGGGTTGCCATTCCTCAATGGTATCTGGAAGCAGGATTAAAACTTTAGGAAGAAACAAAAGAAAGATTTTTTTAAATCATATATGTAAGTAAATTATAGATAAATTAAGAGAATCCAAATCAAAGTAGCGAGAAATAAAGTATTTCATTATGACCTCTGCAGTCTCCATCCTGCACATAACACACTCGCCCTCAAGGTTGGAAGATATCTACATGATCTGCTGAGCATCCCTGAATGATTTCCTTCAATTACATGTTTACAGTTTAATAGAAGGGTGCTGATTTGCCTCCAGCTGCTAAATTTAATTGCCAGTTTGCTCCTTTCAGTCTTTGCATTTTTGTTTATGTGTTAGCATACATTACCCAATGTTTTCATGTTCTGATTTCTGCTAAATATCCTGCTCTAATCATTTCTGAGCATTCCCAATAGAGTGGCCACATTCAACATTGTCTCCTTCAGGGAAGCAGAAGCCAAGACAAGATGAACCACGCAGGAAGTATGTGGGGTAATTCTGAGGGAGCGAAGGAGACCAGGAAAAGGCATACTGACCAGTCAGCTGTTTCTGTGGGTCTGTCGAGCAAAGGAGAGAGGAGAAGAAGAAATATGGATGAAAGAGACGCAGACTGCATTCCATCTCCGAAGATGGGGCCAGGCTCTCCACCCACCTCCCTTGGGCTTCACACTGGCCTCTTGCAGTGTCACCCCTCCTTCATGGAGTTCTCTTTTCTCACCATTTGCCCATCGTTTAACACAGCTTTTGTATTGTGTTTTGGGAATTGCCAATGCAGAAGTCCCTTTTTAACATTGAGGACAGTGAACTATGGCGGTGAGCAACAGCGTCCCTCATTCTGTGATGTTTACCAGTTCCCGTTCCCCACTCACTGCTGAGACTCATGGCTACCAAACCCTATGGTACCCTGCAGCATGGACCTGTAGCAGCGAGTTGGGATGCCTTATTTTTGCTTATCAACAATTTCTAGCAGCATTTATTTGGGAAGGCATGGCTGGCCTTAATATAAAGGTGGTCGCTCAGACTTAGACATGGGGACAGTTGTGCTGGAAGAAAGAAAATGGTGCTCAAGACAAAGAAGGCAGAGTAGGGAAGGGCACTCACCTTATTCTGTGCTTGTTTGCCGGTGCCGGTGTGTTCTCTAAGGCGGGGGCGTAATGCCAACATGCAACAGAAGAATCACAAGTTGTAGTAAGTGACTTGAACTTATTTAAGATCATTAAAATGGGGGTAAAAATAAAAAATCCTGGGTATAAAGCATTTGATGTCTAGATTGAGTGGTGTGGGCTCACCATTGAAAGCTAGTGAGGTGCACCAGAAAGAGTGCAGGTGGGATAGACCTGGATAGACTTGTCTTTCAGAAATACTTTTCTATAAGGAATTTGGCGGATGGTGTGTCAAGTCTAACTTGAAGAAGCCCAGAGGGCATTCTCAGGACTAACTGGGAGTGGGGGAAAGCCTGGTCTAAAATAAGTAAGGGGAGCAAAGAGTACAGAGCAAATGGGAGCCTGGGTTCTGCAGTTCCTGGTCAGTTACTAAGCAAGGGAAGTGGTTAGCTCCCATGGGTGGAGACATGGGATCTGACAAGCTGTCAAACCTCAACTTCCACCTCCAGTGGCCGAAGAACTTTGTCTCCCCAGACTAGCAGTAGGGGGAAATACAATGACTTCCTTATGTCTTGCTGAAGTGTATCCTTTAGCTTGTAGAAGAACTGGAATCAGAACAGAAAAGGAGTCGGCGCATCTGCCCACCGGTCAGGAGGAAGGATGCTGTGACTCTTGGGTACCTGTGGGCACAGGAGATGATTCTCAGTCCCAGTCTCACAGTACACCTGACCAGCTCTGTAAGCCATGCCTATAAGTCCACAGGAGTGCAGTTACAGTGAATTTTCTATCGTGTAATCAAATATCAAGGAAAGCTCTGTAAAAATATTTGGAATTCTTTCTCTCCATCTCTCAAATTAGTTTCCAATCTCTGTACTTTCAGAAACTCCCCTAAGCCATTTTTTATGAAGTCAGAAATTTTGAAATAGATGACTTGTCTTTTATGTGACTTTAGTCGGGATTCTTGGAGGTTAGTTCTGTCACCTTAGTGTACAGTGTATTTCACACCTAATAAATGAGATCACACTGGCTTACTGGACAGTATGGCTGTATACTTCATACCAGCCATTGTCCTCCATGACAGACATTCAGAAACCCATGTGTAAGACCTGTGCATGCACACCTATGTAGGCGTACATTTCACATCCTTCACAATGGTGAAAAAATGTGCTAAGGAAATATACCCGTAACTTTGGGGAAATCCAGGGGCTTGTAAACTGAGAAGTTGGCATTTGAGTTGATGCCACGTGAGACCTAAAGGTTTGGCAAGAGGGACAAACACAATTACAGAGAAAGTGGCATTCCAGGCAAAGGAGACTGTATAGAGATATCAGAAGAGGAGGAAAATGTAGTTTACTAAAGAGGAGCAAGCAGTTTGGTTCACTGGCGTTGAATGAGGGAAGGATGCTTTAAGAAAAAAGGCTCATCATGACTGCTATTGAGCTGTACGCTTGTTTCAGAGCTGGAACATCACAGGAGCAGACATACAGTGAGGACCAGGGACAGAGAAAAGGACAAGAAGGGAGGCACCACCAGTCCCACAGTCAGGGCCAGAGACCTGCTCCTTGGGACTGAAACAGGCCGTCCTCTCTCATGACCCATTGCTAAGAAAGTCTCACTGAGCCATGTGCTTGATAGAGTCTCAGCTGCAAATAGTGGATCCCAGGGGAGCATGAGGAGTCCAGCTAGCTGACCCTCCCCTGAGGTGGTGGTCTGTGCCCTGCAAATATTCTCTTTCCTTATCAGATTGTGGCTTAATCCCCTGAATTGTTCTTCTACTTACTTCATTGTATTACTAAAAGTGTGGAGATTATTAAAAACTATCCTGAAGTATTGATAATTATAAAAACGATAGCCAAAGATTAGATAATAAAATAAATTAGGCTTGTTTTGGCAAAGAGCATTTAAGCCAGGGCCTCATGCATGGTAGGTAGACACTCTATCGCTAAACTATATCCTTAATTCCTAAATGTTAACAGTTTGATATATCTAAATATATCTAAATAATCTACCTTAAGCCTTAAGGTAGGCTTAAAATATATAAAAGAGAAAAAGCCCGTTTTCTAGTCACCAAATGGCAGTAAATAACAATTTTCTTAAAGTTTAGGGCTTAACAATTCTGATAGTTTAACTGGTTATAACTTCATTGGTAGGTTTAGCAGTGACTTGTTATCTAGTACAACTTCATTAATAAGTGTTTGTAGACTGGCATAATTTTATCACAACTTTGTCCAAAATGTTATTTCCTAAAGTCATATAGTTCTAAGAATCTGTAACACTGAGTGTTCAGATTCACAAAGCAGCAGAATGAGCCGTTATCTGAGGAAAATATTTGTGTCTCCTACTTTTGACTACTCTTTTATTTGAGGCTTTTACAGACAATGTATTTAAACTACTTATATATATTGTATAATGTGTTCGAGTAAGATCACTGCTGGGGGTGGGCCTGCCAGGCGGCTGGTCACACTGTATCTGCAATTAGGAAGTAGAGACAGAAGAGGAATGCTGATGTTGGCTTGGGCTCATTTTCTCTCTCTCTCTCTCTCTCCTGTTTTTTTTTGTTTTGTTTTATTGTTGTTCTGTTTTAACTCTTTTCTTCAGTCATGGACTCTACCTATGGGATGGTGGCTATTCACATTTAGGAAGGCCTTTCCAGTTACCTTTTTGGAAACTCCCTCAGAAATACATCACATGGGTTACACATCTTAGTGATGGAGTCACCAATAATGCAGTGGTGTTGAGTTAAGAAATCAAAACACTTCCCCTTGGAGTCAGTTAACCAGGGTGAGCCCAGATTGGAATTCTCCGCTCAGTGTGTTTTGTGTCTGCAATGTGAGTCTGAGTCTGACCCCGTGTCTGTCTGTTGTGACTGTGTGTCTGCCCCTAACAAAGATCTCTGCTCTCTCTTTTATTGATCAATCAACACCAAAAGCATGACAGGGGGAGAGAATGGGGTACTTTACAGATGTCTTTAACATAGTTTTATAAGGGATCAAGTCACTGGCTCCAACTGTCCCAGACATCAAACAGTGCCGTAAACATTACTGTTTATCAACTAATGTCCATAAATGTTCTGCTCAACATTTATGGTGGATATTCATTTTAGAAGATTGCTTTCAACCTCTGTATTTACTGCTTTCGGCAAATGATACTCATATATTGTTCTGGCCAGGAGCAGGGAAGAATAAATAAACTAATAATCAAGACCATCTTTGTGTTTATTGCAATCATGGCAAGATTGTCTGTGAAGTTTATGCCTTAAACTATATTTGTTTTTGCATTTGCATTACATGGTTTTTGCTGATTCTTTGAAGTAAGGGACCATTTCATTTTCAATCTCAAAACAATTAATTTTTTGTTTTGTTCCTGTTTCTTTGCTTTCTTTTTTTCTGTTTTTTCTTTTTCTTTCTTTTTTTTGTAATTCTGAGTTTTGTTTTGTTTTTTTTTTATTTTCTATATTCTTTATTTACATTCCAAATGATTTCCTCTTTCTGGTTTCCCGCTCCCCGAAAGTCCCATAAGCCCTTTTCCCTCCCCCTGTTCCCCAGTCAACCCCCTCCATCTTCTCTGTCCTGGTATTCCCCTACACTGCTGTATCCAGTCTTTCCAGGACCAGGGGCCTCTCCTTCCTTCTTCTTGGGAATCAATTGATATGTGAATTGTGTCTTGAGTATTCAAGAGCCTTGAACACATGGGCACAGGGGAAAATTTCCTGAATAGAACACCAATAGCTTATGCTCTAAGATCAAGAATTGACAAATGGGACCTCATAAAATTACAAAGTTTCTGTAAGGAAAAGGACACTGTCAATCAGACAAAACGGCAACCAACAAATTGGGAAAAGATCTTTACCAACCCTACATCCGACAGAGGGCTAATATCCAAGATATACAAAAAACTCAAGAAGTTAGACTCCAGAGAGCTAAATAACCCTGTTAAAAAATGAGGTACAGAGCTAAACAAAGAATTTTCACCTGAGGAATATCGAATGGCTGAGAAGCACTTAAAGAAGTGTTCAGCATCCTTAGTCATTAGGGAAATGCAAATCAAAACAACCCTGAGATTCCACCTCACACCCGTCAGAATGGCTAAGATCAAAAACTCAGGAGACAGCAGGTGTTGGTGAGGATGTGGAGAAAGAGGAACACTCCTCCACTGCTGGTGGAATTGCAAGCTGGTACAACCACTCTGGAAAGCAGTCTGGCGGTTCCTCAGAAAACTGAGCATGACACTTCCGGAGGACCCTGCTATACCACTCCTGGGCATATACCCAGAGGACTCCCTGGCACGCAATAAAGACACATGCTCCACTATGTTCATAGCAGCCTTATTTATAATAGCCAGAAGCTGGAAAGAACCCAGATGTCCCTCAACAGAGGAATGGATACAGAAAATGTGGTCTATTTACACAATGGACTACTACTCAGCAATTAAAAACAATGAATTCATAAAATTCCTAGGCAAATGGTCGGAACTGGAAAATATCATCCTGAGTGAGGTAACCCAATCACAAAAGAACACACATGGTATGTACTCACTGATAAGTGGATATTAGTCCAGAAGCTCAGAATACCCTTTCTTTGCTTTCTTAACTGTGCACAGTACCTTGCACAGTTATTTATTTAGTATGTTCAGAAGTGAATTAAGTAAAAGTCCATTTCTTCTTATTTGTGAAAAATCCAAGAGTGACTGATAATCAACTATGTTAGTAACAGACTCTTCCACCTACATAGTCTCAAAAAATACTTACAGTTCCCATGTTTGGACTGTCAGCAGAGCAGACCCACTCCCAGGAGCTAATGTCTCCTCACATGGTCTTGTAAGAATTGACCACAATCCATCCATTTAATTACAAACATGCTGCCAATTAGCTCTGTGTCCCCAAGAGTTGTTGAATCTTTCACTGCTTTAATTTTCTCCAGTAACTTTGTGGTTTGCACTGTCCATGTCTTTGGCAATAATAGCATCATAGTGACCACACCTACTATGACTGGCATAAGGCTTGAGAGAGCCAAGGTCTATTAAAGCACCCCAACTAGCTACAGAGCCAGATGACAAGTGATAGCTGTACTGTAATTTTCAGTTGTGAAATTATTAGGAATAGTGGCTGCAGAGATGATTCAGGGGTTAAGAGCCCTGGCTGTTCTTCCAGAGGACCCAGATTCTATTCCCAGCACCCACATGGCTCCTCACAACCGTCTATAACTCCAGTTCCTGGGGATCTGACACCCTTATATCAGACATACGTGCATGCATACATATAGACATGGATACAGGCAAAACACCAATGCACATGAAATAAAAAAATATTTTTAAAGGGAAGAAATTATTAGGAATGGTGGCCTCTGCCAGCCTTCAGTTTAAAGTAATGTCTATAGTCATAGAGATTCTTGTGCTTTTCAGAGTAAGTTTGTTTGAAATCACATGTGATTCTATGAAAACGATAAGGTGGCTTTAAACAAGAAAATAGCCTAGAAATAGGGTAAGAACCCCACTAGAGAGAGACCATCAGGAGGTATTCCAAAGAACTCCTCATGTTAGTGAGAATGCAGCTTATGGTGAGAGATTTATGAAAACATTCACAGCTGCCAAGTTGCCAAGGTGACTCCAGCACATCAGCATACCAACTCCCTTCTTAGGAGCGTGTAGCCCTGGCTCTGTAGGACTCACCAGATTCATAGTATACACCCAGTAGGAGACGTGATTCAACATGTCAGATTTCTTCTATGATGTGCCTTTGGCTACTTCTAGTGGCCCCAAAATGTATGCCACACTGTAACAGGAATGGTCACAGTCTTACTCGGGCCTTAAAATGTGATTATACATGCACTCACTCACATACACACATGCACGCACATATGTATGTACGCATGGGAGACCACAAGTTGAAATTCCAGTAGCTGATTCCTTCATGTAGTCTTTGAGGACTCATTTTGTCAAGATGATGCAGATCCTAAACCTGTAAGGGGGTCAGAAAATGATTAGGGTCACAGCACAGCCCTTGAGACTTTCCGTGGTAAAATGCCACAAAGAATTTTCAAACAGATGTTTTATTAGTGGTGTATAATGTCTCAGAAACAAAAAACCAACAAGCAACAAAACACTACGAAAAAACGAATGCATTGAAGAACTGAAAGTTATTCATGGGCAAGACCATTTTGATGTAGTTTAACTGGTTTAAACGATTAGTTGACTTAACTTCATGAATCTAGCAATCAATATCTTTTAGTAAACTTGAGTCATCTTTAATTTTCTGTGCAGTGCACACAGCATTTTAAACAACCCTTCATGTCTGACATTTTGTCTTACTTCTACTGTTCCAAACTGTGTTTTCTCTCAAAGACTCCATACTGCCATGAAAGCTTTCCCATTGTATGTCTCCATTTTTGACTGAAAATACTTGTGGTCCTGATCCCTGCCTGTTCACCTAGGTCTTCCCTTAAGAGTTGAGGGGATTAGAGCGTGAAGAAAAAAAAAAAAGGAAGAGAGGAGTTGCCAGTAGGTGGCTCACTCTGAATGTGCTTGGGATGGGATCAGAAATGTCACCCCTCCTCCACTGAGCCTTTGTTTTCGATCCCTGCTGCTTGGAGCCTTTTTCTGTAATGCCTGAGTCATTTGCAGGGGGGTGAAGAGGGGAAGAAAGAGAAGAAAGCCAGCATGCACCAGCCTCCTCAGAGCATAAGAATAGCATGGCCCCATCTCATTCCGAGTGGTCCCCAAGTGGAGCCTGGACCGAATTCTCTTCCCCACACACAATTGCTTGTTCTTTTGTTCCTTGTGTCCTTGGCAAAGACTGAAAGAACTAAGCCTGTAATACTTGGGCCCTCCTGTGTCACTTAAGGAATAATAGGCCATTGTCTTCATTAAGCCACCCTTGTTTTAGCAAATAGAATCCAGAGCCTGGAGGGTGAACATTTTGAAGGGGGCAGAATCCGTGGAGAGATGCTTCACTGGATTCCCTAGAGAAACTGTTTTGTTTCCCCTGCTCTATTGCTCCCGACTGAGAAGATTCATATTCGAATGGGCTGGGTCTGTGAATAGTTGCTTGCACAGTCTCATGCACCAGGAAGGCTGTGATTATGTCTAATTACAGCGCAGAATGAAACCCTAACGAGAGTGCTCAATCAGATTGTTGTTCATGCATGAAGTAACTAAGGCTGGCCAATGGAGGTGTGGTTCTGGGAATTACAAACATTGTGGCTATTTGAAAAATGCTTAGTAAATCTGTTCAGGACAAAATAAGGTCTAATTAATCACTTTAGACTCTGATTTCTCCAGACGAGTCATGTGCACTTTAAAAAAAAAGTTTAGGGTCCCCTCAATAAACCAAATCTAAATATAAAATATGCTCATTGTCCACACTTCATTGGAGGAATGGAACCATGCCCCTTGCCCCATTCCTGTCTTTTCTGACCATCACATTGCAACCTACCTTTTATGCAACTCGACAGAAGGTTCTTTAAACATAATTGTGTACATATTCTTGTTATTATCTGGCAACCAAATGCTTTATGAAGTTACTGGAAAACATCAACTGTTAATTTTAACATCTGATCGATATAGTAATTGTGCTGATGTGTCTTAACTCTGAATATTCTAAGAATGCTGATGGTGTCCCTGGGTTACAATACCCAAGGATGTTACAGGATGAAGAAATCTTATCTTCTCCTAACCCATCGCAAGGAACAGAACTGTGGCTGAAATAGCAAGGAAGAAATGACTATTGAGAACTTTGTGACATGGGCGCCCTTCAGAAATAAAGACTAGGAAGCGCCTTCGTCTGTGTAGTTCACACTTAGTGTGCTCCCGGAGGCAGTAAACTAGGAAACGTAACAAAATCGTGTGCTCACTCTCTCCTCAGAGTTCCTGTATTGCTTTCCTTCCTTCCTGTCATGTGAGGCTCCACAGAAGGCAGGGCAAGAGTGACCTTCCTAGGCTCCATAGCTGCCTTGGAGAAGACAAGGAATTCCAATTTCCAAGGCCCTCACTAGAGAGAGGGCACAGGCCATGACAGGACCCTCCTGTAGACTCTGCTTACTTGCTTCCTCTCTGTAGAGAATACTCTGTATGAAGATGTTGGTGGCTTCACATCCTGCGCCCTGACAGTAGTTAATTGGTGGTCCCCATTAGAACAGAATCAGACTGTAGGAACATGTATGTTTCGGGGCCATTCTTGTTTTCGGAAACTTTTAAACTGGAGACATCTTAGGTTTCTCTACTTTTTCAAAGTACTGCATACTAATGGAGTGGCTACAGGACCAGTTTCTCTACTTGCCATTTTGCAATTTCCTTTGTATCCTAACCTAAAAATAGATCTTTAAAACATGGTAAGTTTTTTCTCCATCAGTGAAATGAGTCAATCCAAGCCAGATCTATATCTATATCTATATCTATATCTATATCTATATCTATATCTATATCTATATCTAGATATAAGTCACCATGGGAAGGGAGGGGGAAGAGAGAAAGTGCACAGAGAGAACAGAGAGAGAGAGAGAAAATGAGGGAAGAGAGAAGGAGAGAGGGGGAGGGAGTGAGAGAAAGAGAGGGAGGGATAGAGAGAGAAAGGGAAGGAGGGAGGGAGAGAAAGGGAAGGAGGGAGAGAAGGAAGGAAGGAGAGAAGGAAGGAGGGAGAGAAGGAGGGAGGGAGGGAGGGAGGGAGGGAGAATTAGAGAACAAAATGTCTGAATTATGTAGGGAGGAGCCTCTCCGGGGAAGGCAGCCTAGCTCCTGGGCTGGAAAGTTCATAATTGGGGGCAGGATATGCCAGCTAAGGACTGAGGGATGTTGGGAGAACCTAGAGGCCAGGTCTCTTCGCTATGTAAGATATGCACCTTAGCACCTTGTTCCTAGTCTTGTCCCAGGGCCTGAAACCAAACAAAAATGGCCAGAGTAACTGTAAGAAAGGAAACATGATAAAGCATTTCATTTAAGGGTTCCAAATGTGCCATGGTCTTTGATTTCTTTCATTTTTGACAGAATGCATCTCACCCAACTACTTGAGAACTTTTCAGTTTTGCCTTATTGAGCATTTATATCTAACCCAAACAGAACTGTCTTCTCCAATTAAATTAACTAGAAATTAAACTGAAGGAGGAGGGCTCAGATTCACTGTCGCAAATATGGCTCTGGCCTTCCTGTCCTCCATTCTGCCCAAGGTTGAAACAAAACCAGAATTCCTAGTCAAAGGCAGCAAGACTGGTTTCTGACCCCTTCTGTTCTCCTTGAGCCTGTTTTTCCTGAAGCACCTTGCTCTCTTCAGAAAGTGCACTGGCTGGATCCCCTTCCCTTTATCACAAGAGCCTTTGCTGAGAAGCAAAGGCGCTGATCCAGGGGAGTTCTGCACAGCTCTCCAATCCTGGATAGCACAATCCTGTGAGTCAGCACTCAGAGGCTGTTTCCTGGGGTCTTTGGTCTTATTTTCTGTGTGTGTATAAACCTTGTCTAGACACATTTGCTAAGCCTTTCTCTTGCTGATCTGTGGCCCAGGACTCTTGCCATAGGGTGGGAAAAGATCAAGTTTTCTCCCCTCCAGGAGCAAAGGCTTTCCTATCTGAATTGCTGCAGTCTCTGAAGGGCTGAGTGGTCTAGGAAGTGGGGAGAGCAAAGAGACCACAAAACAGCAGGGGGAAAAGATCACCCTTTGACAGGCATCTTTTTATAATTATTATTTTTCCTTTGGGCAAGAGGTTTATTAGAAGATTTATTAACACCATGGGCAGACAGACAGACAGACAGCAGCATGGCAGAGCTGAGAAAAGTTGAGGCCCCAGGGATCTTCTTATTTTAGGTCACTTACAACACATATGGTCTGTAAGTGGAAGGAAGACCCAAGTGACTAGTTTTCTCATAAGGAAAGCTTTCTTGTAGTAGGCAAAAATAAATAAATAAATAAATAAACAAACACACACATAATGTTCTACAGATTGCAGAACTTCATTTCTCTAAACTTAGTAATTATAAATAAACTGTGCTCACCACCAAATGGAGTTGTAAGTGATGACAATATAAAATAAAAATTTTATAGGAAATTGAGTTTTAGGAAGTAGTAGGAAAATGAGTTTTAGAATCTTAATATTTTGAAAAATGTGCCCTCCTTATAGTAAGCCTTATCAACTTGATAAAGTAATAGCGATATAAAAGTTGTGAGTCCTGAATCCCAGGTATCTAGGCTTTTGTGTCCCAGGGCAGAGAACTTGATCAGGGACATGTTTAGAAATAGAGCCATAAGCAGTGTACTAAGAGAGAATGGACGAGGGCTAGTGTGGAGGAGGAACAGCCTGTGGTGCTTCTCGGCCCCTGGGCCAGGGCCTTCATGACTCTTTATAGGTCATTTGCATGGTACCCATCACTCCCATGTTTGTGTACTGCAGGGGTTTGGGGTACATTCTGTTCCTTGAATGTAGTGTTAATCCCACTGGGCAAGAATAAGACTACGACCACAATTTTTGAACCAAATTTGAAGCAAGCTTTATTAAATACTGGTTAGGAAGACAGACATTGGCTAGGCCCATATCTGGGATTCCCAGAGAGTAACATTCAGTACATGAGACAGCAGCTCATAAAGCAAACCTCGCAAGGCTAGGTACTTCCTGCCTTCATCCAGTCAGGGGCAAACATATATCCTGACATACTTCCTGTCTATGTATCTCCCGCCTACAAGTGATCAAACACATCCTGTGCAGTTGGGGCAACCAACCTTATTTATAAAAGTGAAAACATGTTGCTTGCTGTCTAACAAGAACAACAACACCCATTCTCCCCCCCCCCACACACACACATTCCAGAAAGCTATCTGTCTCTGAGCAAGTGGGGCTTACAGGTTAGAGACATTTTTTGTTTTACAGATTTCCTAAGCTTAGCAATTTAAACTTCAAACATAACTTTAGCCCTCACAGTAGCCCTCCCTACCACCATGAGGAAGAATTTCCAGTCTTTCTCTGCTAACTGACTTCTTGGTGTGTCTTTCTCTGTGTCCTACAGTCTTACTACACAGTTTATCATATTTTTATTTAACAAGTGATAAGGAGTTTTCTGCTTGTCTCACAGGGAGTTAAAACCATTGTTTATTCTACTTGCTAAAGCAGAGGTTTTCTTTTTTTTTTTAAGGTTTGGCAAAATATAGCATTTACTTTTGCAAGCTGAGATTTAATATTTAATATATTCTCTCTAATTTCTAATTGACTGGTCAATATATAGTTGTAAACCTTTAAATTTTAATCAAGAGATATGGCTTTGAAATGCTTGGGGTGTGTGTCATGGATGAGAAAACTGGAGACGTGTTCTGGATGAGAGCCCTAGAGAGTCTGAGTGGGTCATTATTCTGCCCTTGTTCTGGGGCTGCATGTAAATCATTTACTGTGTAAGAATATGGTTTAAAAAGCTGATGCATTTGTATAGTCATTGAGAGAGTATGCGAAGTCCTCCCTCCCTCCCCTGATTACAGTGTAATCTGCTGACTTCCTTCCCTACTCACCAAATATATCAATGCAGATGCAAATTAGGTGAGACTACTTCCTGTAAATCTGCTGTCAACACACATCAGGGAGCAGGACAATGGACAAGAGCTGCAGTCTTCCAGGGCTGGAATATTCATCGCCCTCCCAGCTGGCAGGGAAGAGCAAAAAAGAGAGGCTTACTCAGGGCAGAAGCATCTGTGTGAGCTGAGACAATTCCCTGTTGACTCTGAAAGGGTTAACTGGACTTCTTGATGACTCATTAATAACTTAATGCATTCTTGGCCCAATGTTTTATTAAACCAGCTAACATATGATCCCTGTTCTCATTCATAAGTCAACCTTAGAAAAATTTGATACAGTGGTTCTAGAGGCTGAGGAGGGTGTAGCTCAATGACAGAAAATGTTTGTGGCACACACAAGGCCCCAGGTTCAATTCCCAGTGCCAAAAATAAAATTAGAAAATAAGAATATTAAATAATATCATGATAGAGCAAGACAGTACAGAGATCCTTCCATCTTGTATTCTTGCTGAGACCATTTCAGATTTAACTGGGATTTGATCTCCTTCATGGAGAATCCTATGAAAAAAATCACCCAACTCTGTTCTAGGATTCCAAGGTCAAGCTGCCCCAGCTAACTTACCTTAGCTTCTGTTAAACTGCTTGCTTGTGCAAAACCTCCCCCTGCAGCTGCCTAGTGAGATACCAGCATGTGATTTTTGCCTTTAAAAGACCCTTGCTCTAAATTCTTTGGTTACACTTGGGTCCTGAATATCTGAGTATAGTCCTAGATGTCTGGAATAAAGACTTTAAACTGGGTATAAGCTGGATCTGAGTGGCCATCCCTGATAGGTTCCTTTGAAACAATATGTAAAATATTGTTTTTTAAGAGTTCCAATTTTCTAGGACCATAAATATAATAAATAAAATTAGTAAAAAATTTTTAAACCTTAAGATCCACTAGAATAAATATTTGGAATCTTGTCTATTTTCCACAATTTTATTATTTTAATTTTTCATTGAATAAAATGGACAGGTGAGGAGAGAGAAAGAGACAGAGATGCAGAGAGAAAGCTACTGAGGCAATAAGGTGGTCAGCTTGGGGAGTACCTCAAAGTCGGCTGAGTTAGAAACTATAACTTACTCCCTAGCCACTGTCTCTCTTTGTAAATATTTCCCTCCACATCACAGCCCGGGGAAGTGCTGCCATAGAATGATGGGTTAAGAGTTGGGTAAATGGGCTTATCGTGAATCTTTTCAAGCCATGCTAATCACTTTAGCTATTTCTGCCATAATCTCTATAACATTCCGTGTGCAGTGGCTGGCGTTCCTAAGTGCCCCATGGAAAGGCCTCGCTGAAAGGGTATCTGCAATTCGGCCAGTTTTCTGTCACACTGAGGGTATTGAGTCTTTGGAGCTGGGCTCCTAACCTCTGTGGAAAGACTCAGGAACATATGTGCGTGCTGTGAGGACATTAAGAGCTTGGGAGGTGTCAAGGAGTAGAAGGCATTAGGGCTGCAGCCTCAGAGGGTTTTCCACATGACTGTTATGTGCTCTTTTAACTCTGTTATAGGGGGAAAAGGGAAGACAGCTTTGGTCATGTGCTTGAAACAGGAAATGAGGGGACATCAGGGGGAAGCACCTTCCTTTAATCTCTCAACACTCTACACAACAGGGGAAATATTTCCAGAACAGTGATGGGAAAGTTTACAGGAAGTAGCCATTTGATATGAGCAACCTGTAGTAGGGAAGCTGCAGCTGAAACAGAGCATCTATTCATTCACCTCTTGGGGCTAAAGACTCTTTCCAAACTATGATGGACTCAAAGGTCTAAACCCAGGTTATTGGGTCATTGGGACAACTGGACCTGTTTGGCTACATCCACTCATGCTCTCTCATCCAGGAAGTAGAATTGTAACAACTGGAAGAAGACACAGAGTATGTGCCAGGAAGAAGACAGATACCTTGATGGGTTGCCATCATGTTCAAGACTTGATCCTTGTACAGACAGGGCCTGGCCATGAGCACCAGAATCTGTCCCATGCCCAAGGTAGATTCCTCTGGGGGATTCTGCGACCTTTTTCTAGCTTAGATCTTGGTTGAAGATTGATGTGAAGTCATGTACATTTTTTCCTCCCCCACTTTCAGCTGCTCAGTGATTGACAGGAAATGCAGGGCCCCACAGTTGTCCTGTTTACATCAGGCTCATGTTACAAGGAGAAGTATATCAGGAAAATACTCTGTGTGGCACAGACAGCCTCGGCCAGCAAGTCTACCCAAATCCCACAGTGGCTGTATGAGTGTTGCCAGGCAGGAGGTCCTCCAAGCCCTCCAACTGGGTCCCAAGTTTCAGTACTGGAAGACACTCTGCTATAACATCATCCCACATGTGAGGCATGTGTTCAGCTCATATTTGTTAAGTGAATAATCAGATAATTATGTGACTGAACCAGGACTCAGTTACTCCTGTTTGTAAAATCAAAGACAAACCCCACATCTTGTGTGTCTTTTTAGCCCAAGGGTCTGTGTATAGTACAACCAGCAACGTTGGACTTTGAAGAAAACTCAAGCCTTAGGTTGTCACTGATACATTTAACCAAACAACCCGTCACCATTCTTAAAGGTATTTGAGAACATGTGAGCAGAGAATCCTTTCTTCCCTAAAATGTAAAACAAGTTCTGTTGTTTCCAAGCAGCAGAGAGACAATGACCCTGTGTATAAACCTCCAAGCTGCTGTCGAGAGGTGGGCTAGCTCAGACTCAATGTCGAACCACATCTGTGCTGCGAGCAAACTCAATATTACAGAATCCTAGGCTGTGCTCTTTATATGTGTCATTTTAGGAGACCTCTGGAAATGTAATGCAGTATATTTAATAAATAGGGAAACACGGGCTCAGAGAGATCAATTTGCCCAAGGTCACATAGATAATAAATGGACAAATCAAGATTTGAATGCGTGCCTGAGTCAGCTCTGCCTGCTTCCCTGCCCCCGCCCTTCCCCTCTCTGAACCATTTAATTTCAAAGGCTTCCGTCTTTCCTCCCTTACTTTCTTTTCTCACTGACACACTCTGGACTCCTCTTGACTCCTTTGTGCCATCACTTCCGATGCGTCCTTGAATACATCTATTGTTTCTCCTTAGACATTGTGCTTCCTCCCGTTTCACTCTGTAGGATCCAGAAATCACAAGTACCAGTGGCAATCTCCCTACTGCTGAACGGAACCTTCAAATAATTATCTCTTTCTTTTCCTTTTTTCTTTCCTTCTTTCACATTTTGTTCTTCTCCCTCTGAGTTCTTTGCCATGCTGCCTTTTGACAGTTTATGAAGTCATTTGCACACTAGGTAAATAAACAATTTAAACACTTTCATTGCCAACTACCCATATTTTTGCAGCTTGATTTTCATCATGAAATCATAACTTGGCATGAAAGATGTTCTAAAGAGAAATCCATTTATTTCAGAAAACAGGGAGAAAAATACCCTCTAAGATAAATAAATAACTTATCTAGCCTCTGCTTGTTTAATGCTGCCTTCTATATACAGAACCTTCTTCAAGGAGCTGATATGTTGGCATATAGTATCTTGTTGATCCCAAGAATATATAAAGAGCTACTAATAGTTACAAAATAAAGTAGAATGGTGTGTGTGGGGGGTCTTGGTGGGTCAGGGGGTCTCTCTACTTGCCCATCTACCCCTTTTTTCTATGTATGTTCATAAAAAAAGAATGTTAACGAAATATGTCTTTCCTTTTAGTCCTTGAATTTCACATTAGATTGGCCCTTGATGCTTCCCGTATGTTAGAAAGCCCAGTTTTCACTGTCCTAACCACTGTGGCCTTTAGAGCCAATGTTCAAGGTGGAGGTCTCAGTACAGGGAAGGGGCATCTCTGTCTCTAATTGTTCATGTTCCTGAATGTTGGATACATTCACCAGGCATTGCTTCTGGGCAAGTTCATGCACTACACTAGGTTGTACAACCTGACCTGAGAGCTATGTTATTTTGTCTTCTGCGTCGTGCCCAGAGAGTAGTTCTTTCTACCCCTTTGCCAATATTCTTTGGTAATGGAAACATCTTTAGAATTCCATGTGAGGGCAGGAGTGTTTGCAGAGCCAGGAGATCTTGGAGCAGTTCCTAAATGGCTGCTGAGTATTTGCACTCCTGAAGAACACGCTCCCTTTATTTAGAGCAGGGCATGCTCCTGTCTGAGCACTCTTCAAGAAGAGCTTTGGGGTTTGCTCAGGGTGGGCCTGCATAGCCACAGACACGAGGGGCTTTCGCTAAGATGCCTGGGCAAACAGAGAAGATGGTAGTATTCTAAAGGCGATCCTTTCTCTGCTACCTGTGCGTGGTTATGCCTGTAGGAATTCACTACCATGAAAGAATTACATTAAAGTTTCTCATAAGGGATCGTATGTGTCAGAGCATAAAACAGGCCTCTGGGGGGTTTTTTTGTTTTTTGTTTTTTGTTTTTTTTTTTTACCAAAATGCAGATGACAAATTGCAACTACATTGACTGTGTTAAAGTTTCTAAAATGAATTTAAAGCACTTTCAACCATGGCTGTCCAGGTCCATAATTCTGCCCACTCAGCCTCGAGATCGGATCCTGAAACCCTGAAGCAACCATACATCATTTCAATTGTTTAAACTGTTTTTTATTTCTGGAAGACTCCTTAAGTTTATTTCACAAAGCCTTATCTTCTCCAAAATACGTTTAACGTGCCTCACGCGATTAGTATTTAGAAAGGCTTAAATTAACTGGAACACAGCGAAATAGAATCTTTAATTAACTGGATTTTTTTTCTTCTTCTTTTTGTTCTACATTTGGAGCCTGAAGTCTCTAGGAAACAAATAAAACAGCAAGGCTTTGTTTTCAGAACTAACTTTGGAGGTTTCGCTGGGTCAGTGACTTGGTAGCAAGGATTTCATACTACAGACCTATAACATTATGATTCATGCTCAGTAATGAAGCAGATGCAAAGAAATACTAAATTATACCTTGTTTGCTAAGGCACAAAAGCCAGTCTGGGAGACGTGAGGAACACTCTGCAGTGAAAGGCTGAACGCAGCACTGCCTTCCCACCTATCTCTCTTAATACCAAGAAATTAAATGAGCACGACCCCCTTTTTTTCCTTCCAGCAGACTGATCCAATTTATCAGAGGAATAACAAACAGGTGAATGAAACATGGAAATGCTTGTGGGCAGAAAACGAGGTCATAGTTGGGGTGAAAGACGCCGCCTATTAAGATGATTGCCACAAAAGCTGTGCATGTTAGAGATGCAGCAACCAGAGTCCCTGTGTCGTCCTTGTCTGTGTTTGTCATCTCCCCAGGTCACTCCCTGGCACTGAGAGGTGGTGTCCTTTGGATCAGTGGTAAATGGCTCTCCGGAGCATGATTTATCCTCTATAGTTCTTCTGCAAACCTGACTCTCACTCAGACTCTTAGTATCACTATGTCTTTTAAATTCCCTTACATTATTTTTGAGGGGTGAAAGGAGGGGAAGAAATTGGTAAGTGGATGACATAGGGAATGAGGTTCAAGTTCTGAGTGTCGCTTACGCCCAGCAGCTGGAGCAGTGCTACCTGGCTCTCCCCAGGAGAAGTAAGAAATAGAAAGAGATGAAGCCAGTCCACCCGTCCCTGTCTAGAGCAGCCCTAGCCTCTGACTCTAGCTTCTACCCTGTCTTCAGTCAGTCCTGTGCTGCTGGCGCAATGCTCTGCCTCTGCCCCATCCCTTGGGACCTTGTTCTTAGAGCCTGGGACTATGTGGCCTGTTCCCCACCCATGTGCTCACAGAGTCTGCTTAGGTTGCCCTCCCCCTCCCCCACGGAAAACACTCTTCTAGATTCTCAAACAACCAGAGACGAACTCTTGAATCTATTGACAAAGAAAGACAAGGCTTTTCCAACTTTGTGCTAGAACCTGAAACGGAACTCCCGTGGGGTCTTTTAATGTTGAGTGAGAGAGTTAGCCTTGAGGGCTGATGAGAAACCACAGCACACATAGAAATGCCCTAAGCTAGACTGGCTGCCCCTTAAATTATGGCTCACTTCTGTGTCATCTCTATACAGCACAGGATGAAGTGGGGATCTGGCGCTTAGCATCTTCTCCTGCAGCACTGCCCTTTCCCTGGTTTATCAAAGAGAAGGGCTATGATGGGGCAGGGAGGGGGCGCTGCACTGAAGCGGAACAAAGGCAAATGCCCAATGTCCAAGGGCAGACTAACTGGCTCTTAGGTCTATCCAGGCTTAGAGTATCCTATGATATTGTGATTCATTCAGTCAAAACCGTCATTAAAGTCTTACCACATATTTTCTGACTCTATACCAGAAGAATACCTTGTCTGCAAAAGGCTGGAATTTATGTATTGGGAATAATGAATCAGAGAAAGAAAAAAAAAAGATGTTGAGTCCATGGTACATTATTACTTTCAAGTTTGCTAATCCTTCCTTTATGAGATTTAATTTCTCTGATGTTTACCTTATCACTCAGTCTATTGTCAGAAAAAAAGAGAATGACTTCTGTGCTCAGTGCTGAGACAAAAAGGGGACTGTGTGCTCCACCCTCAGTAGGACAAACACTGGAGTCACCGGAGCCTTGGCACGTTGTGGAGGCCCTTTTGTTTGCCAGGATAAAATTAATACCTCACATGTTTTCTGAGGAGTTTGTAAGATGTTACAGATTTATTTTTAATATAGTCTCAGTGTTGGAAAGCCAGAAACTGTGATGCCTGATCCTTGATAAGTTAATTTTCAGTAATACCATATGCAAAATAAGATTACATTTTCAGCAAAGAATATTCTTCTATAACATTTTATTATCATTCTGAAACTAATTAAACATTGCAATTTGCAAGTAATTAGAAATTTACCTGAAGACATGAGTCATCTTGAGGCCATTTGGAACTTTATGTGATTGTTTAATGTACTGGTTTTTTTTTTTTCTTGATTGCTATATTAGAGATTGTGATCTATACAGTTTTATATAAAAATAAGGCAAATTAATGAACACTTGATGTAAAAATATAACAGGAACCCCTTGAGTTGAGGAAAGATGAGTGTCTTCTCTTGGAAGGCCTGCCTGGGTGCTCTTTCTGACTTCATTATCCTGGACTCGCAGGGAGCTGTCTCTTTATTTCCCGTCGTGTGACTCTGTGCCACAAAACTATATTTCACTCATCTGTTCCTTATATGCAGAGAGAGTGTTCAGAGCAATTAACTTGCTGCCTGGCAGCAATTCGGTGTTCTAAGGGGTAGTTAGCATTGTGCTACTTGTATTTCTTTCTGTTCCTTGACTATTGCAGCTCTCTGGGCTAATTTTTAATTTTCAGTTGGCATATATCCCAGCAGCTTTTCTTACAGCTCTTGATTATACATCAAGATGCTCTCTCTTTACATATGCAAAACTTTGTGAATCTGTTCTTATTTGCCACCTGCTTTTGGAAGTAAAACTACGGCTGTTCTCTCTCTCTCTCTCTCTCTCTCTCTCTCTCTCTCTCTCTCTCTCTCTCCCTCTCTCTCTCTCTCTCCTTCCTTCCTTCCTTCCTTCCTTCCTTTCTTTTCCTTTTTTGGAAACAGGGTTTCTCTGTGTATCCATCCCTTTCTGTCCTGGAACTAGCTCTGTAGACCAGGCTGACCTTGAACTTATAGGGATCCACTTACTTCTTCCTCCCAAGTGTTGGGATTTAAGGCATGAGCCACCATAGAGTAGAATAGAAATTTCTGGATGTAGTAGACAGCAGAGTTATGACAAATTTGTCATCAGATTCCCAATGGTGGTGGTTGTTGTTGTTGTTGTTGTTGTTGTTGTTGTTGTTGTTCTTCTTCTTCTTCTTCTTCTTCTTCTTCTTCTTCTTCTTCTTCTTCTTCTTCTCCTTCTTCTTCTTCTTCTCCTTCTTCTTCTTCTCTCTCTCTCTCCTTTTCTTCTCCTTCCCCTCCCCCTCCTTCTCAAATCACTCTTTTCTTTGACATAGTGAAAGCTGATTGGTGCTTCAATCTGCCAGCCATTGAATGTGATACTTGGATATACGTATGAACAAAAGCTGAAGACTCATGAGATGTTGCTAATAGAGTAGGATTAAGAGTTATATAATCAGGAACAAACATAATTTCAAAAATGTTAATTACCAGGAGAAATTTAAACATGGTAATGTAGGTGCAGATATTCACTTCAGGCAAATCAGCCAAGGAAGAATAAATATAAAGTTTTAACAAAAGCTAGCACAAAAACTACAAATCTCTTGGGATTTCTAAATATTAAAATATAAAATATGTAATTATCCTTTCGTATACTCTCTTTATTGAACAGCTACCCTGACAAGTCATGTCTACATTATCTACACATTTCTTATTAGGGCATATTTGGATTATGGTCACTATTTTAAGTTGCAAAGATCTGTTAGTTTGGGTAACGATTAGTCTCCACGATGCTGCATATGTAGAAAGATTGTTGCTCTTTCAAGCACATGTAAAGCTCAACAGTATATAAGAAGCTTCTGTAGCTCAGGCTGGCCTTGAACTTGTGAACTTCCTGCATCTGTCTCCAAACTGCTTGGAGCGGTGGAATCATATTCTTAAGGCACCACATACCCTGCTGCTTTCAGTTATATTGGAGACTGCTTATCTATTCTAACATAAATTATACCAGATATGACTATGCACATCCATTTTATAGATAAACTCAGGACCACAGCATCCAGAAGTGACCCAACCAAAATCCAAGCAAGATCAAGGCAGTAGATTGGAGGCTTTATATTTTTGCTTAGTGTACACTGGAATTTGAAACAGCTAAAATTGTATTGTAAAAATTTTTGAAGATTTAACCAAAATTATTTCAAGTAAACCCAATAACTAAATATTAAAGTAGTGACTCCTGACTTGTCAGAGGAAAGAGTATTAGATTGTGATCGTACTTTTTATCAGTCAAGAATTGATCACTTCCAGGTTTTTCCCACTCAACTAGTCTTTTGACTTCTTATAAAACATATACTTGAGTTGAGTAGCTCTAGTTTAATGTTTCATAGGTTATCTGTCTATCTATCTATCCATCTATCTATCTATCTATCTATCTATCTATCTATCTATCTATCTATCTATCTATCTATCTAATCTATCCTCTATCCATCCATCCGTCTCCCCATTCTATGCGGTCTATGCATATGCGCACATATGTATGTTGGTGTGCTCACCTGAGCATGTGGTTTGAGAGGATAGAAATCCATGTCAGGTGTCTTTCTTTGTCCATCTCTACTTTAGTTTTTTAACACAGGATCTCCCAGTGAACTTGAAACTTCCATTTCCAATAGTCTGGTGGCTGGGAGCACCCAGACCCACCTGTCACTGTCCCACCCCCATTCCCAGCACCTGAGTACAGACCTGTGCGGCAAAGTCCATTTTCCCTGCTGGGGATTAGAACTCATGTCTGCACTGGTGCAATAGGTGTTTTAGCCACCAAACCATTCCAATAGCCCCACTCTACTGATTTTTGAACAAGTTTGAAAACAAAAAAGCAAACAAAACATACTTATAAAGTATGAATGAATGTGCACACACAGGCACACACTTATTAAATACTTGTATGCATACAGTAGGGTATTGTAGTAGGATCTGTACATACTATAATAAACTATCAAAGGAACAAAAAAGATAAGTCAGTAATTTTAAAAGTGGAATGCTTTTTGTCAAACCTTATTAAATAAAGTATCAAGTCCAGGCATTCACATTTTCTTAGCAACTTCTTGTACCATGCCTATCTCACCTTGGCAAAGTAGACATTTATACAACATTTATACAATGTTAAATGATTTCCAAGGGCAGTTTGCATAAAGAGAAACTGATCATTGGGAGGATGGATGTTCCGATGTACTCAGTATCTTATTATCTCCTGTTATTCTGGTCTTGGCCTCAAGGACCGAATATCACTAGGTCACGAGCTCAATTCTACCAGTTCATTCAAAATCATAATTACTCAGTTAAGAAGGGAAAGTTGCAAGAGCTAGTTTAATGTGTAATTTAGTCATTTACAGTGCTAATATAAGCCTGATTAAGATTGCGATTCCAAAAATAAATGCTAAATGAAAGCTTTCTTCCCAGTTTGCTTTCTGCGCTTCTATATGTATTATTTGGTTATCAAGAAAAAAATTAAAGATACTAAATACCAAGACTGGTTGGTATTTCTCAGGTATCTGATGAACTGTTCTCTCCCAAGTTAACTTCTGGGTTACCACCATTTCCTGACTCCTTCATACGGTGCCTGCACATCATTAAGTGCTGATTGACTCAGAATGGCGGGTCCCTGGTCATAGTTCATGAGATTTTGTTGTTTATAAACCCTCGCTCTCATTTCCTCAGCTGTCATGTGTATATCCCTGCAGGTTAGCATGCCCTCCTTATACTGTTTTTGAAGCAATGCTGTGCAGTTTTATAATCTAGTCACAGCAGGGAGGCATAAAGTTGGTAAACAGTTTACCATTGCATTTATTTATTGGCAAAGCCTAGCCTTCAGAGATCACAGTGGGATGCTGCCCGTAATTGTTGAGGCACAAAACCAACAAGGGAGCAAACCAGGTGACCCTCTTCTGTCAAGGGCACTAAAGCATTTCCCATCGTGTTTTACTCCGACTGGTCTGAGAGACTTGGTGCTTCCTGTGCCTGTGATAAGGAATCTTCTGGAAACGAGCTGACTGAAAAGCCAGTTTGACATGCAGACCCTCAGTGACTCACATCTCATATGAACTACTGCTCCAAAGCTGAGTCTGAAAAGGAAGAGCTACACGAGGCAATCATGGCCGCCCTCTGTCCAACGAGGACAGGAAGAGCAGGGTTACCATCCCTCCCGGATCTCTGCTGTACAGTGTGAGGTCCTGGTCTTTCCAGGGGATGAGCTCTGGCTACAAGCAGATTCCACATCTCATACACATCAGAGCTCCTGACAGTACACACCCACGTTCTGCCTCACATTAAGAATATTGATTATTTCAGAAACTTGTCATAAATTCAATGTTGGAACAGGCTCTTTTACAGTTGTTTTGCATTCTAATAAATCAAAGAAAGTATATCCAGGAGTGAACAAATGAGAAATTAACTTTCCTCTTGTTGTAGTTTGAACATGAAATTCCCCCCATCCCTGCTTGTGTGCTAGAACACTTGGTCCCCAGCAGTTGGTGCTGTTTGAGGAATGGAACCTTCATCTGGTGGAGCCTTGCAGGGAGTGGGGGTTGGGGGAGGTGGGGTAATGGTTGAGGGGAGAGGGGCAGGGGATGACATCACCAAGGGGCTGGCTTTGAACTTTTAAGCCTTGCCTCAATTCCCAATTCCAGTTCCCTCCATCACTGCCTCTCTTTCTTCCCTCTTCCCTCTTTTCTCTCTCTCTCTCTCTCTCTCTCTCTCTCTCTCTCTCTCTCTCTCTCTCTCTCTCTCGGATTAAACGTGATCAGCCAGCCTCATATTCCAGGCTAGCTTGCTTTCCCCGCCATGATGGACTGTGTCCCAACAGGAAACAGCCAAAATAAGCCCCTTTATACCTGGCTTGTTCTCATTGTCAAGGAATTTAACCACAGAAACAGAAAAGTGACCAATTTATCCTTCAGAACTTTTCATCCACTTTACTTAGTGTTTGCCTATTGAAGAACTGTAACTTATATCATTGTATACTTTTATCATTGCCCAGAGATTCAGAGTTCACTCTGGGTCCTGGATGTTTTTCTTATTCATCTAGCTACTTAGTGTTTCAGACAGAGCTCTCTTCCCGGGACAGTAAACAGATCCAAACAGAGGTCAGCTAATTAGGAAGAATAGGGAAGCCCCAATAATCTTAGAATTCAAGTCACTTTGAAGTCACACAAAAGCATATGGAGAAGGCACGTGGTATCCAGGGTGGAGTCACCCATCAATTCCTGATGGAGCAAATTGTGTCTGGGTCTCAGTAGGGCTCAGAACTGAATGCAGGGAGTGATGAGCCTGGCAGTCTCCTAATGTGCCAAATTCTATTTTAAATTGATTTATTTTAAAGTGTTCTTAAATGTTTGTATTTCCAAGAAATAAAACCACTTTCAATGTGGTCTGCTAAGGGTTTGCTGGCTGCTCAGCCTTGAAAATGGTGTTTTCATTCCTTGGAGCTTGAACTTCTGGGTCTGTCTCTAATTGTCAGACAAAACGTTTCTCTAGAGGAAAATATGTACATATTTCCTTTTTTAGATAGGATTCAACATTTTAAAAGTGGTCTCCTAGCTCTTTGCAAATGCAGCTTTGTGGTAGTTCTTCCCTGACTATCACACACTGAAGGAAGCAGCTGTCTGAAAGCAGGGTTACTTACGACCACCATCATAGGGATGCGCTCTGAAGAAAACAGTCATAAGGGCAGCTCATGGTGGGTGGACACCAAAGAGGCTGTCAGCCACACTTCTGACAGAAGAAAGGTGAGAGCTGATGGGGCACATGGGAAGTACACCTGTACTTCTTCCCTTGGCCCTCCTGGAACAAGGGAAGAGCAGCGAGATAGCCTCCTTCATTAGATAAATACCCATGAAGCAGCAGGAGGACTTAGGCCTCTCAAACACCTCTCTCTTCCCTACATAGCAGGTCATCAGTGGTCCTTGGTTAGTTCTGGCCTCTTTGGGACTAATGACTAATACAATGAATGCTTCACTTTTTAAAGTTTGGAGCAACATGCATTTTATACTCACTTTGTGGGTTTAGAATAAGGAAACACACATATGAACAGTGACTTACAGAACTTCTTTCACATCTTCAAGAATTATAATTTCTCTCCAGCTCTGTCTGCATCTAATTCACTTATTTTTATTTATATTAATCCTTTAGAAATGTGAATCACATACAATGTGGTGTTGTGTTTTGTTTTTTACCATATTTACCTCCAATTTCTTTTCAGATCCACCCTCCCTTCCCTATCCACAACACATTGTATCCTTTTTATTTTTTTTTTAAAAAAAGTCCTTCAGAATTATATTATGCTGCCCAAATATTCTGGAATGTATGGTCTTCCATTGGAGGGTGATCACATCACCAGAATACACTCCGAGGGAAAACTTCCTTTCTTAGTAGTGAACTGTCAGTCACTCTGCTGCCCAGGGCAGGGTTATGTGCCCCCGACTGACTTCTCTCTCCATGTTTGCATTCGGTCTGGTTTAGGCTTCTATGGGTCTATGCTTACTGTCACAACTGCTGAGTGTTCATGTGTATGGGGGGAGGGGGCTGCCCTGCTATATCTAGATGTTTCCTTGTGGTCATCTACCACCTCTGGCACTGGAACTTCTCCTGCCTCCTCATCAAAGATCCCTGAGCCCTGGGAGTGAGGAGCATGCACATTCTCATCAGGACTAAGCCTTTTGCAGTCTCTCGTTCTCTGCCCCCTGCTGCGCAGTTGGAGGTCTCTGTGCTAATTGCCATCTACTACAAATAGAGGCTTCTCAGTCAAGGGCAGGCGGGAAGATGCAATGATCTGTGGGTATACTGATCAGTTATTAGGAGGCTGTTTAATATTGTGTCCTTTTAGCAGCATAGTAGCAATAGTTTCCCCTAGACCCTATGACTTGCCCATTTGTAGATTATCGGGCCAAGAGCAGTTGGTATATTAAAGTAATATCCAGAGAAAATATTTTGCAGTGTCCTTTGGTTCACAAGCAGTGGTTCCTCTCCTCGTTGAGAAGGAATTTTCCTTCTCATCAGAGGACTCATTGCTGTTCCTTAAAAAGGTAAAGATGTACCATCATCTCCTTTATAGAATTATATTCACCAACGAGCAGTCTCCTATCCCAGTATATTAGATAGTACAGTCACCATGGTAACAAAGTTGAGGACTGTAAAATGTCTCTTATGACATTATTTTGGGGAAATAAGTTAGTTTAACTCTTCAAATACTAGACTGTGAGGTAATAAATGCTAATAATGTTTATTATTAGCAATAGACAGTATGAGCAAAAGGCAATCTTAGTAGTAACTCTGACTTTGTTATCATATGAGAATTCTAAGCATAAATTTGAGGGTTTTACCTATTAATGTGGATAAAATGCAAAACTATGATTCATATTTCCACAGTATAATTAAACTTTAATGTTATATCATTGAGAGAGAAGAGACTAAATTACAGAAGCCGTTTTTAAAGACAAGTTTGTGAGTAATAAGAAGGGAATAATTAAATGTAATTTTTGATATTTCTTCCCATGAATAAAACCTCACCAACAGAACCATCATGATGAATTATCTTATGGGTAAAGTAATAACAATAAACACTTTAGCAAGGACTAGCTACTTAACTCACAGTGTTTGACACTTTAAAATGTTAGAATAATTCTTACCTTATATAATTCTTTCTTTCTTTCTTTCTTTCTTTCTTTCTTTCTTTCTTTCTTTCTTTCTTTCTTTCTTTCTTTCTTTTTCCCTTCTGTCTATAGAATTGAATAGTTACTTATTTTATACATTAAAATGGTTTTATGTGTGAGCCTTGGGTTTGGTCCCCATCACTTAGGGGAGGTGTGCTAAATGTTATGAGTGAAATATGGAAACCTTTGACTATTAAGACAAAGCTAGCACATATGAGAGAGGTTAAAAATTAAACCTCCTACATCACACAAAATAGACTGTTCAGCTGATAGTTTTCTGTGCTTAACAGTGTTCTAAGATATTCCAGGCATGGCCCCCACATCCTTCTAAATCTTAAGAGAGTGAAGGACTACGGTGACAAGCAAACAGGCTCTCGCTTTCCTTGGTTTGTGCTCCGTGAGCACTGCTGCTATTGTGGAGTGGTTCTTAAATTCTGGATTAAAATCTCACCCTGCTTAATTTTTTATTCACAAAACATTTAGCTTCTTATGAAAGCTAATTTTGTACAAAGAAACTGCAATATGTCCTAAATAGCCCCATTAACTTAAACAAAACCTCTTAGTTTATATGATAAACCTCAAAATTAAACTCAGTGTATTTGACATTTCACAAAGACTAATACTGGGCTTCAGGTAAGTGTGTACTAAATACTTCATTAGTAGTTGAAGAACCATAGCCTATGTGTAACCTTCCTCAAGAGTCTTAAGTAATCCCTGCTCTGAAAAGTGACCATTATTCCACAGGGAAATTGTGCAGGGGGGCAGCAGGTAAGTCAGGTAAAGCTATGGGTTAGTTCTCCTTCTGGGCAGAGAGCTTAGGTTCAATTATTACATACAATAGGCAGAAAACAACTGTCACCATGTGTCTTAATTCTCTCTCTCTCTCTCTCTCTCTCTCTCTCTCTCTCTCTCTCTCTGTGTGTGTGTGTGTGTGTGTGTGTGTGTGTGTGTGTGTGTGTCTGTGTGTTTATCTGTGTCTGTGTGAAGGAATTCGGGGACTTGCATGTAAGGTGCAGGCATCTTAGGGAACAGACTATTTGGTGCTAAACCTGATCCACACAGTTCATTTGCATGAGCTCTTTCCAGCTACAACACGCAAACATCTAATGAATTCTGTATAAGACATAAGATGATCTAGTAAAGATTCCAATCAGTGACCAAATGGAGAATGTGATAGCTACACTTTCTGTTGCCGTGATGACATATCTAGTATATGCAGCATGAGGGAGGAAGAATTTGTTTTGGCTCAAAATCTCAGAGGTTTCAGTTTATCATGGTTGGAGGGGGGGGGGCTTGGTAGAGGGGAACAGATCATGTCATAGAGACCTGGAAGCAAAGCAAGAATGCCTGGGCTCAAGAGATCTATCATTTCTACCTCCCCCACCGCAGATTTATCCCCACCACCACCTCGAGATGTGTTGGTACCACTTGGAGAGAATTGTCTTGCCTTAGTTGATTGTGTCTAGAAATGTTGCCATAGACACAATTTGAGATGTGCTTATCAGTCTCCTAAGTGTCTTTCAATCCAACAAACTAAAAATCAAGATTAAACATCACAGGAAAATTGACTCACTCATTCATCCATCCACTCAGTCATCCACTCAACAAATATGCATTGAATACTTGCTGTGTACTGTTCCCTGGGTAGTTTCTGCAGATAAAACAGCAAACAAGGCAGATGGACATGCCACTTTCAATATACTAGAAAGTGTGAAAGATACTTGCTGAGATATGCCCATGGCTAGTGAAAAGATGGGGATCTTTGCATTACTTCCTCCTCTGGGTCTCAGCTTCCACATATCTCTGAGGCTGCCTCTCTATACAGCATGCAATGGAACTTGTTGGGGATCTATCTTTAGCAACCTCAGCAGAGCGCCTGGCATATGGCAGGTCCTAGGCACATGGTAGCCTCCTTCCTCTCCTATAAGATCCAGCCATACCCTAGATCCCTCATCATGTTGTTTTACTGATATAAGAGTCAAAACATCCAGAAATAGGGTCCAACAAGACACAGCTGCCTTAGACTGTGGACATTGCAAAGCAGGGTGCTTTGCTGACCCCACATAAGAAGCAGCAACCCTGAGGAGTGCTAGGTTTAAATTTAGTCCAATAGAACCCCCGACATTGAAATGTCATGAAAGGCTGCTACTTTGGAATTTGTGATATGTCCATTGACCTTACAGGAATCTACATAAGAGGTCATCTGTATGACCTTAGTTTTTTGCTGGATTCAGTTCAAACTGTTAGATGCATTGTAACACCAAAGCTTCTGTTGACTGTAGCAAACACAGAGGAGGAAAAGAGAACAAAATCCATTACATCCCATGCCATAGAATAGAAAAATCCTTGCAGGAGCTTGACTGTCTGAGGTGGATGGGGGTTTGCCTTCACAGATCCATATTTATGAACAAAAATAGCAAAATGTAATATCCCCAGGCTTTCAGGCAATATTAGCTTATACAGCACAAGGTCAACTCTGACTAGTAAGCAAGAATGCTTGAAAAGGTAGAATTTTCGGTTCCATTTAGAATGCAATTATCTCTCGTTTCTATAAACCAGTATCCCTCATACATAGCACAAAGTTCATAATAAAAAATAAACTGTGCCTGTCTGGTGTCTTCCTCAAAACCACAAACCACTTTGATCTTGATGTGGCAATGCTTACATGTCATGAGTGAGTGGAAGGTGAAAGTCAAATGCTAAAGCATGAATCTGGGGCCGTGTGGTGTTTGAGGGCATGGAGGCAAATGTAAAGCTATTTAAATCTCATGAGGTTGAGCCTATGGGAAGACTAATCTGTGCTCTGGCTAATCTGTAGCTGTGCGTAGTGTTGTCCTGGTGTTGGCAGCTGCTCATGCTGATGTCCCCAGTAGTTTTTGAGAATGAGAGGGGACAGAAAAAGCCAGACTATGGACTACATCCTTAGCTAGCGTCGAAGCACATACTCTACTAGAGCATGTCTTCTGGTAGTTTATTAAGCTTCTGAGGCTCCAGTGTGTTTATTTATTCTATGTTACTGTAACTGAATACCGCAAGCAGTGTCGTCTATAAAGAAAAGGCATCTAGTTCTTACAGTTCCAGCAGCCGGGAAGCTCAGAATCAAGTGGGGCTCTTCCCAGGACCTTCCTACGTCAACCCATGATGGAAGCACAGAAAGCATGGTGAGACAGAACTGGTAGCCTCGAGCTGTTTGGAACTGACATCCAATTGTAGTGTACACAGGATGGAGGAGCACCACAGCCCAAACCCTCCCACGGAGCTTTGCTGCCCACCATTGTCACATCAAGGATTAGGTTTACAAGTGAGGTTTTGGAGGACACAGACATACCGTGCTCCAGCTTTGCTTCGACTGCCTGCCTGGTGGCTGACCTCGTGACGTGCAAACTCAATTATGGTTTGTTAAGGAGCCCAGTTTTCTTTGGGCTTACAATGAGTTCTCTAAGTGATCCTGCCTTCATGAAGAAGTTAAGCACTAAGGAAAAAGAAAATCCATGTTGATGCCTCCGATCCAGCAGGAGATTTGAATTAGGACAGGGGTGAGTGGCATACTGCTTTACAGGTGTTCTCCCAATAGGCGCGCTGTCGAGCATCACAAGGGTGTGGACCTGTGGCCGTGTGGCTGAAGGAGCTCAAGGAAGGCTGTCCCTGATGTAGTGGACCCTGGAAGCTCCTGTGCTGTGCTGTGTGGTGTTGTGTTGTTGTGTGAGGGAAGTATGATCCTAAGCTCACTTAAGCAGATAACGGATGAGACTCAGACTTCCAAGTTGCACCTGAAGAGGACCATCCTCTCCTGCATCCGGCCTACCACCTCCGCACTCCAGCCCATGACCAGCATGGTTCTCACAAGCCCGACATCAGCCCTCAGGTGTCCTCCCACCCCCTGCCTCTCCCCTCCCTGAGCTCAGCACTTATTTCCAAGAAATGGCCAGCCACCGAGCTGTGGCCTTCATGGGTAATGTCTCACTAATATTCCATCCACAGCCAAATCCCAGGCCTTCGGACAATTCCTAACTCTAGTTGCTCATTTCTTATTCACTAACTGGATCTAATTTTCATACTTAAACGATGAAGTCAACATCCTGAGCCACCTTCTGTCACTACTAGTTTTTTGTTAACTAGATTTTTTTCCCATGAGTAGAGCGACTTCATTGATGATGTCATGTACTATCTGGCACATAGGAAAAGCCCCACAGGAAGTTTTTCCTTTCGCATCACAGATCATGGTATCTACTGATTGTTTGGGTGACTACTAACTAATTTCTTGCCTTTGGAAAATATGCTTTCATACCATCATAAAGACATATTTGCTGGTGGTATTTCAATTATCTCTTACCTTATAAACACCCACTAACACTCAGTCACTCTCCACTCCTCTGAAGAGATGGATTATTCAGGCCCTCCTCTTATTTACAGAACTCTCAAAAGCATGAGTCAGTCTGGAGATAGATTTTGAATTTCCTTCCAATCAGATCTTAGATTTTTATCATCTTAGTATTTTTCTAGTCTTAGGGTAAGTTCCAATGATCCTTCTCCAACCAGGAGAAACATCAAATGTTTCAGGAGGCACTGAGTGTCTCAAATAGTGGGTGATACCTGTGTACACACAGAGAGATATGCGATGGATATAGACAGGGAGCCATAAAGAAAATGAAAGGCATTAACAGTAGATGAATCTAGGTGAAAATTCTGTAGGGTAGAAATGTCATTTCTATTGTGTTTGTTTTTGCAACTTTGGGTAAATCTAAGATTACTCCCTAACAAGTAGTAAAAGAAAAACTAAGAAGGCAAAAGTGACCCTGTGGTAAGTTTCAGTGCTCATTTAAGGAATAAAGTAGTTCTAAGGAAGCAAGAGACTAAGGTAACAGCAGAAGCCCCGCCCCTCCTACTGAGTGAAACATCAGGCCCAGGTCAGGGAGGTTGGACTTTTCTCGGTATTTCATCAACATTCCAATGTTTAATCTGTCACAGCACTAAAAATCCAGTCAGGGAAAAATTGAGATTCCTGGGACACAAATCCAACCTGTGCCAATGAACACAAATAGCATGGGTATTCCACAGTCATGGGGTGCAGGTGCCTTTGTCTGCCTGCGAGTCATGCTAGCCACACCTCCCGTGTGCTTTGCTTACCGGAGGACTCAGTAGGAGGCTGAGTATTAATCACACCACTGTTGTCATAGTATCATACTTTTCTGTATGTACACTAGACACTCACTGATGATAAACCACAAATATAGCCCCTGCACCCCAATGTTCCACAGAGCTTGACGCTTTAACCAGTTTCTATCCCCAAAGGCTCCTTCCTCCTGGACAGTTCTTCCTCAAGGCTGTCCTTAGGAGGTCCGGATTGCGGCTCCCTCTTCCAGCTCCTCGCCGCAGTCTACCCTCCTGGCCTCTGTTACTCTGGTTTTTCCTCTTGGAATTACTTTGCAATTTTACACTTCTTGTGAGTCTGCTGAAATCCTACAGGACTTAATGACAGCACAAGGCCCAGTGTCCCTCCTAGGGGGTACTGAGATCTGTCATGAATCTTCCGAGTAAGACCAGGAGAGAAAAAGAGCTGAGGACTCGGGACTTACTTTCCTGATGGTTTTCAAGTGTCCATTCTTTTACCAAGTTTTGAGTATTTTCATGTCACAGAGGGTATTGATTTTCATGTCTGTTGTTGTTGTTGTAGGAGTCTATAGGACAATGAGTTAGCATCTCCTCCTTGCAAGGGTTGTTCATATTTCTTGTCTTTTTCTTGGTGGTCAATATGTAAGAACAAAATGGTACCTCATATGTTATTCATTTTATAATATAAATACTAGCTAAGAGGAGAGAAATATTATCCATGGAATAGTGTTGTAACCCAAGCCTTATCTGGAGAACAGCGTTGATCAGACTGAAGTAAGTTCTGGCCACGTTGTAAAGTCATTGAAAATTAAGGAAAAGGTAGATAAGAGTGGATAATGGGAATACCTTCAGGAACTTAGTCTAAACCTGACAGTCATTCTGCCCTGCACATATGGGCTCTCTGGGGACCACAAATACATTTGCTGCTGTCTTGCATGGAACATATGCAATCATCGAGGTATTCCTGTGGCAGTGTCTGTCTGGAAACTTGACTGCCAAACTCTACTAGTACTCAGAGTGAAAGAATTAACATGTCAGGGTAAACTTATCCCAGGATATAATGTAGCAGATTATTTTAGTCTCATCTAAATTAACGTTAAATCTCAAGATATTCCCAGAAAGTTCTGCCCTTGTTTTGAACACAGTTCGTAGAGTTAGCTTCATCTGTGTTTGCAGAGTACCCAATCCCCGAAGGCAGATAAAGGCCTGTTGTCAATATTGGTGGCTATATTCGTTTATTTGTGATACTATAACAAAACACCTGAGATTGAGTAACTTATAAACAATAGACTTATTTCTCACAGTTCTAGACAGCACAGACCTGACATATAGGCATAAGGTGAAGTTCTTTGTTTCCCTGAGGACACCTTGTTACTGTGCCCACTGGAGAGAAGAAACATTCTGTCATCTTGTCACACCAGAGGCCAGACCCTTAAAGACAGAGGCCTTAATCCCATAATGAGAGTAGAGCCTCTGTGTTGGTTACTTTCATTGTTGATTTGACACAAGTAGAATCGCAAAGGCTGTCTCCAGCGGCCTGGGCATGTCTGTGAGAGGACTCACAGAACACCCATGTAGGTCCACCCAACCTCTATGGCATGCCTGCTTGCTTGTAGAGGTCAGAGCATGAATCCCCCCACACTCCTAGGCAGCCTTCCCTCTGTCATAAGAAAACAGACAACTGGTAAAGCCGAGAGCAGCGCAGTAGCACCACAAGGATCCAATGAGGAGCTGTGGACCCGATGCAGACTCCCTCTCCCCTGGGAGCCGGGGCAGCCCTCGGGCTTTAGCTGTGCTTGGAGCTGTCTGCTCTCCTCAGACACTTACCCCGAGGAAGGAAGGGCTCTGTTGTGTTCTGTTGCACATATTCTATTTTAAGTCTGTTCAGGTGGTACCAAATTTTCTACACCATTGATCCATTAAAAAAAAAAATTCTTCCCTTGAATTCTGCTGGCCCCTAATCAGGCTATTACATTCAGTTTTTCAAATAGGTTGACAAATTGAAACCAGCTGTAAACATTGAAGTAGTTTAAAAATAGACATGTTTTCTCAAATGCCACATTAAGCAATAAGACAGTACTTTATAGCTTGTTAACCCGGATCTCAGGGATATCCTCCACACAGTGCCTGCCATCATTGTTTACTGTGTGCATCAGCTCGGCCGCGCCACACTCACGGGCTCTGAAGTATTCTCCGGCTGTCCGGCCCACCTTGCTGTTCCCAGTTCACTGATACTGTAGCTGGCCTTCACATGTAGCAACAAGCCTCCTCCTCTCAGATCAGCACCCACCATTACCAGAGCTTTATAGCCTGCTCATTTCCCCTCTTGCTTGCTTCTTAGACCTCCGGTACCTTCCCCTCCTGTGAAGTATCCAAAGGTACCTTGTTCTGGACCCACAGCTCCACAAGCATTTGTTACTACCCGTTTCACCACGCTCTGCAGAAAGTTTAGTAGGGCTGCAAGAAGCAGGAAGGGTCAGCAGGCAGCATAATGGGGGTGCAGAATCTTATCACCTGAATTAAAGCACATCAAAGCAATTGGAATGGTCTGATGACCCTGATGAACTGGCAGATGTTTTAGAAAGGAATGGCTAGTTATTAAAACTCAAGCCAGCTGCATTAGGAAGTCAAAATTTGTTACCTTTGATACAATTACCATAAATTAGTTTGCCACTGAGTGAAAAGAAGAAGAAGAAGAAGAAGAAGAAGAAGAAGAAGAAGAAGAAGAAGAAGAAGAAGAAGAAGAAGAAGAAGAAGAAGAAGAAGAAGAAGAAGAAGAAGAAGAAGAAGAAGAAGAAGAAACTAGCTTAGTTTTGAAACTCAAATGATAGGTGCTTATGTTGGGGCCTTTCAACCCTTCTGTTGCTCTTTAGAGAAAAAAGAAACAAAGCAAAAATTAAATAAGTTTAAAAGCATGTTTGTCCTATTAAATACATAAATCTTTATAATCTGAGGAGTAACATGAAGCAAAGAAACCAACCGTCTGTGTTCTAAGTCTACAGTAATGTGGGCCACCAGTGTGGACAGGTTTGGTTAAGTTTCTTCTCCCAATCCTCAAATTTCCCCTTTACCTTTTCCACCAGCATCTAAAGTCTATGGTACCTGTTTTTCCTGCAGTAAATGATTATTTTCCCTCTAGCTTTGTATCTCGCATCTATGGCTGTCTACTCTGCTCTTTTAGAGCTAGCTTCATACAGTGTCTCTGCTTATACCCATTGCTCTGACCTCCATCCTTGGTCCTATAGGCAGGAGCCGTTTGGTCCTCACCCTGTACAATGCCCGATGCTGCTTTTGAGTCTTTGGGGGATGGAAACAGTGTACGACCATGCAGACATTCGCCTTGGCCTTGATAGCAAGTGACCGTGTTCTGGCATCCATAGGCAGGACTCCAGGCAGCAGGTGGTCTCGGGAGCTGTCTAATAAGTATACGACCATGCGGACATTCGCCTTGGCCTTAATATCAAGTGACTGTGTTCTGGCATCCATAGGCAGGACTCCAGGCAGCAGGTGGTCTTGGGAGCTGTCTAGCAAGCGAGCTGTGCTCTGCTTCCTCACCACGCGGCATTATGCCTTTCTTGATCCCTTTGAGCCATGCGTCTCTGTGATTGATGACTTTGATATTGAGAGGCCAGAAAAAGAGTGAGGTCCACCCAGAAGAACTTCTTAGCATCTTGACTCTCCCTGACTCAGCTGCCAGATGCAGCCTTGTTGCATGGCAACAATTAGATTCCTGTGGTCTCTCCAAACTGCCGGTCAGACAGACAGAGTATAGTTACGAACAGGCAGCCTGACCCTAGTACCACTTCGTTTTGCATGAAAACGTCATAGTGATCTAGTATGAGAAAATGGCAATTTTTGAGAGACCCATAGAAGGTCCCCTAAGTTCCTGAGTCTAGCTGAGACTCAAGCTGACCCCTTGCTGTTCTCTCAGGCCTCTGGCCCAAGAGGTAGAGTGGAAGATGGACATGAACAGATCTTGGCCATCCTGAGTTATGGATGGAGCTTCACGGAGAAAGTCATGTCATGTTTTCCTGACTCTTGTGTTATTTACAGTGCCCGGGCAGTTTGCATACCACTTAAAGAGCTATACCTACGCAGAGAGAGTCAATACAAGCCACAGAGGCAAGACAAACTGATAAGGGCTACTCATGAAGATGTCCTGGTTCAAGTCTGTCCTCAAATGAGACTAATGCCCCGCTGCTGACAAGCCTACGTTTTCACAGTGACCACTTCCCCAAAGTCCCTCTACCACATGGTGAGCAGAGTGAGGAGGATGCTATACTGCTTGCTAGCATGTGAACCAGTCACACCTCGGGAGCCATGGTCTGTTGGCTTTGCTCCCATCTACTCCTGGAAGGTAGATTTCCTTGTACTTCTGAAAGCCCCTGGGGACTGCTGAGGCCATTCCCACTGCTACAACACTATTCCAGGGTCCAGCATTCCTGTTCCAGCCTTACTAGGTCATACCAGCCCCACCACCTACCTGCTGTGTGCTGTCAAGTTTTATGTTTGCATCTGTCGAGCAATACCTTAGATAATAGAAGGCTCCCTAGAATATGCTGAGAAATGTTCTTCAGTGGATGGTATCTTGAACAGATATTTCTAAATCTGACTCAAGAAATTCCGGCTCATATGCACACAGTGTAGTTGGACACATTGAGTGTGGTTGTCACCACAAAGGAATAGTCTTTTCTCAGTTGCTTCCTAGGTGACGATCACAACAAAGAGGCAAGGAAACCTGAGATCAATCTTAAAAGTCTAATGTCCACTCAGATCATTCCAGTTGCAATGTACCTTTCTTAAAGATATGTTTGTATTGTTTTTTAATTTTGTATATAGGTGTGTATGTTACACATATGTGTGGGGGTGTGTGTGATATGTTGTACATGAATGTGGGTGCTTATCAAGGCCAGAGGCATCAGGCCCCCTGGAGCTGAAGTAGTAGGTGTTTGTGTTTGTATGTGTTTGTACTCATCTAGGTTCTAGACCGGAAACCGGGGTCCACTTCAAGAGCAGTACACACTCTTACCTGCAGAACCATCTTCCAACCCCAGCACTTTGTCCTCTCTCCTGTCAGCACTCTGGGACCGATTGGTTAGCACACCTCCCGGACCTGTGGACTCAACCTAATTTTAACCCAACCACCTATATCCTGTTTCTGGGTTGCCCTGAAGTGAGAGCTTCAACAAGGACATCCACACCAGAGTTCTGTCATCTGAACACCATAGCAATTCCCAGGGGCCAAAAAAGATGTTTTATACTTGTTTGTTTGTTTTTGTCATAATTCTCAGAGTGCCCTGTCCCTATCTATCTTCCTAGGTAAAGCATCTGGGAGAGGGAGAGGGTGTTGGGAACAAAGTCACTGATTTGTGAAGGCTGGGATGGGGAGCTGGGAACTATGTCCTTTACTACTATCTGTAATATCTGCCTTCCTTCTGAAGGAGAACATCGAGGGCAGCTTGCCTCCCTGGTATATGACTGATGGCACTGCCATTCTTTGATTAGATTGCCTTGCCCTGTGACCTACTACTGAGGAACCTACTGGCAAACGCAGCTCATGGTTGGCCACATGGGGGCTGGGGGTGGTGGCTCCTAAGGGGTCCCTTTAGAATCAAGGGTGTTGAATGATTATTTAAATTCAATGTAAAATTTTAAACTTCACAGCTTCCCAGGAGGCCACGCTGCAGCCATTGCCATAGTACACCCTCCGGTTTAAATAGATCTCAAACATTTAGAAAACTCAACTTGAGACCACCAAGTTTTAATTGACATTTTGCTGTCAGTGTCCTGCGTGCTCCGGGACTGTCCTACTTGTGTGAGTCAGGTGCCACGCTGATCCCCTTCCTTCATCCATCTCATCGACCCATGCCGCATTCAGAGACTGTCCAAGCAAGGCTGCCCTTTACTCAACCTGGGGCAACTTATCCACGTGAGTGGAGTCACCCAAACAGAAAGATGGTGTAGAAATTGTCCTTGACTTTAACACCAGTAGAAGGTGTGGAAGGTGTGGAAGGCAATCGTGTCTGCCTCCGTCACTGGCCAGAATAGTTACAGACTTGCTCTAGACTAGCCTTGCCACGAATCACCAGTGCAGTCACCGATGCCTCTGAATAAGTGGAGATGGACGGGAACACCGTACGGGTGTGTGCTTGCTCTTTTCCTTTGTGTGCTCGGGGGTTCTTGTTCATCCCTAGTACAGGTGCTGACTGAATCTGGAGTGGATGGAGCCTCCTTCCCACAATGCAAATGGCTGATGTGTATGAAAACATTTCTCTAATTCCCTCCCTTAATCACAGAACCACAACCCAAAACATTAGAGGAAAAAAAATAACATCAAATAATAGGTCTTAATCCAACAAATGTTTCTTTACTATAAGGTTTGATTCTAGGTCAGGGAGGTGGGAAATTCAAAGACAATTAAAACATACCTCACTCTCTAAAAATAGTGTAGTTATGTTGGAAAGAGGCACCAAGTTGATGAGGATAGTATGAAATTCCTTTGAATCATTATCTAATAACAAAATGTAGGATGAAAAATAAGTAATATAGAATGAGGAAAGTGAGTGTAATCACTGAGGGAGAAGAAGGTCTCTGAGGTATGAGGAAGTCGCCCTATTCGGGCACCTTCCAGGCCCAGCTGGCTGTTGGTTCACCTGTAAATTGTAGACAGCGGCCTGTGGTGTGAGTGGCTGGTGATAGGACATTGTCAGGTCATTCGAATATTTAGGTGATGCACGGATTTTCCCTAAGGTGGAGTCTCCAGGCAGACATCTATAACTGCATTCCCTCTGTTGATTCGGAACCCTCTCTATTCATCATGTACACGACGCGATGCACTTGTGGAAGAAATTATGCCACCATGGTTTCTTTTTTAGAGGGGATATTTTCATTCACACAGTCGGAAGCTTAACAAAAATTTTGGTGGAAATTGTCACAATTCTTGTTGGCATGTATTGTTGATATTAAGGGAATTTATGAACCATGATGAAAGTAGTCATTAAGTTCACCAAACATGATAATACCTACACAAAAGACATCAAAAGACCCAGTCAGCTGTCCTGAAGATGAAAATTAAACAGAATACACCATCCAACAAACTGTAGCCTTTAGGTAATTATAAAACATACTCTTGTATGAATATGTATTCTATTCAAGTAATAACTCCTGATAACAAAAGCAAACTACATTACAGCTCTTCAGCACAGCTCTCAGGCTTGCATCTTTCCCCCAGATTTTGTGGTCTCTTGAAGCACTCTGAGAGGTTGTGAGCTCCCCGGTCTCCTGTCTCCTGAAAACCCTTTCTTCATCTAGCCTAACCTTGACAGTAATGCCAGACATCAGGCAAGTCAGTGCTTCGATTCGTTGTTTAGAATTTAATGGCCTAAGACCTGTACAGTCTAGAGACAAAGTCTCCATTCACAATCATTTTTTTTCTTTCTGAAACCTTGGGGAAAAATCTGTGTCTGGTGCATCCTCCTGTCTCACTCAGAGTTAAAGATTATCACTCAGCCTGCAACACGCTCGGAATTCGTTACTGAGACCCATGATGCTCTCTTCTCAGTGGGCTTGCCGCCCTCTTTGCCCAAACCAGGCAACTATTGTTTGCAGTGTTGTGCCGAAAGGAGAGATGGATGCTATACCCAGGCTTTTCCCTTGTTTTGTAGAACAGTATTTTAATGATACACACAAGGACAGAGTTCCAGTGAGCAGTAAGAAATGATAATGAGCAGTTGATTGATTCTACTTGCCTTTGATCATTTCTGTGTGGAGATGGATTTCCCACAAAAAGAGACACTCAACGTTATTACCCCCTCTTCTGAACTTGGAGGGCATAGGCAAGGTAGCCACATTTCTATCAAAGTTTATATCAAGAGATAGATCAGCTATAGTTGGTTCAGACTTCCGTCTTGTTCTAATCACTAATGTCCCTTCCAGGGCATTCCTCACTTGTCTAGTAATTTTTGGAATTTCAGAGACCTGGGCTCAGGGAAACTGAATTGGAGGTAGATTTTTATGTGACTGATTTTGAGGCTTACTCTTCCTGAGTACGACACTCACTAGTGTGTCTCTATGTAAACAGACTGTGCTGCCAACGTAGACAGTCTGTCTTAGATGTGTGAGGATTATAAAATATATCAATTATATAAGGAACTTACGAGGAAGATTGTGTGGTCATCAACAATGCAGTATGCTGCAGAGTGTAAATGTATTCATGTATCGATTTACGTTTGAATGAGTTACATAAACAAAAGTCATCAACATTCCTTCCTTTGTATGGCATGAGCCTACAAAGGCACTGTGGTGCGGAGGCAGTGGGTGGAGTTGAATTAATTTGCCTCTTGAATAATCTTGATAGTCCAAAGGGCACATGTGTCACCCTCAAACCAATCATTCATTAAGAGATAGAGAAAAATAAACAAGGAATATGTATTCAGACTGTTTGAAAATTCAATTAATGAAGAGAAGCATTTTATATAACTATATATGTATACATGTGTGCACATAAATATACATAATGTATGCATATATGTATATATACATATATATTCATACACACACACACACACACACACACACACACACACTTAAGTGGATACCTGGGAATTGTGGGCAGTACCCAAAGCCTTTTGACATATCCAAATTTCTAGTATTATTGTAAAATTTCCAATTTGTATGTCATTCACTGCGACTGGATGCTGAGGAAAAGCAGCACAAGAGAAGTAAGGTTGGTTTTAGCTTCCACAAGCTTCAGCCAATGGCTGCTCAGGGCCCTCAAGTCCACGCCTGGCGGTTATGAGGCAGAGGATCATGGGGGAGAGGACAATGGAGGAAAGGGGCAAACCTCATGACGGCCAGGAAGCGGGAAGAGAGGAGGCACAGAACGCCAGCTCCTGCAGCCAGACTCTGCTCTGGGAAGCCCATCCAGCCCCAAGTCCCCTGAAGAAGCTGGTCCCCTCATGGTCACATCTTGAGGATCAAGTTCTCAGAGCTAGAGGCCTTATGAGACTTGGGGTGGGGATCCCTACCCAAACCACAGCAGTTCACCCCTAAAATGAAATTTTACTCTGCATTATATAACTCCTGAGTGGCAAAGTTGTAACTTAAAGCTTTCATTAATAAAAGAAAAATCTATAGCAACAATGCTAAAGGAGATGATGAATTACCTTTCGGTCTTCTCTATACGATGATGTCAGTCACTTTATATGTGCTAGAAGCCCCAAGTCATACTGGATTTAGATGCACCCTGTCTTCCTTCAAGTACTTGAAGTTTCAACCTGACATAGGATTTATTTTCCACGGGATAGACTGAACTTCTAAAGAAATACATGTATATGCAAGAGACTCTGTTATCCATCCAGTATTTACCGAGCACTCACTAGCAGTTGGTTCTGGAGGGATCTTATGTTGTGTGTAACATTCCACTGGCTAGAGCCTGTGCCCATGATCGGGGCATTTCTTCCCTTCATGCTAAGCAGCGTAAGACGGGGGTGAGTAGCCCGTGGACATAAGAACATAAGATCTTCCAGAAGACAGAGGGGTGAGTAGCCTGTGGTCTGGAAACATACGATCTTCCAGAAGACAGAGAGGGGTGAATAGCCTGTGGTCTGGGAACATACGATCTTCCTGAAGACAGAGGGGTGAGTAGCCTGTGGTCTGGAAACATGCGATCTTCCAGAAGACAGAGGGGTGAGTAGCCTGTGGTCTGGGAACATGCGATCTTCCAGAAGACAGAGGGGTGAGTAGCCTGTGGTCTGGGAACATGCGATCTTCCAGAAGACAGAGGGGTGAGTAGCCTGTGGTCTGGGAACATGCGATCTTCCAGAAGACAGAGGGGTGAGTAGCCTGTGGTCTGGGAACATGCGATCTTCCAGAAGACAGAGGGGTGAGTAGCCTGTGGTCTGGGAACATGCGATCTTCCAGAAGACAGAGGGGTGAGTAGCCTGTGGTCTGCGAACATGCGATCTTCCAGAAGACAGAGGGGTGAGTAGCCTGTGGTCTGGGAACATGCGATCTTCCAGAAGACAGAGGGGTGAGTAGCCTGTGGTCTGGGAACATGCGATCTTCCAGAAGACAGAGACAGACAAGAGTGACAGAACCTGCACAGAAGAGACCAGGAGATGTGACTTCTGTCTTCTAGCATTCAAAGGACTGTCACGAAGAAGTCGCAGCCTTCCCAGATGCCAGGTCTGCCTCCTCCAGAAGAAGTGATGGAGTAAATTGACTCAACGCACAGAAGGACTTTCTGCTAGGGAGAGCACTCCAATGATGCAAGTACCTCTTTGGGAAGGTGACCATTTTCTTATCACTATAGCCATTCACAGAGGCAGGAAGTTAGGGGAAGGCTACAAAGGAGTTTCACAGCTCCCTACACTAAACAATTTTGAAGGTCCCTCTCAGTACTTGTTGTCTCTGAGAAGTTAGGGTGCCCCCCACCCACCTAAAGTAATTGGTTCTAGGATGATGACAAAGCAAAGCATGATGGGTAAATGAACAGGGCTTTTCAGCTGCTTCCAAATACTCTCTCAATGAGTAGATCGAGAACCGACATCTTGCTTACTTTTAAGAGGGGAAGAAATTAGACAGATAAAGCTTCACATTCAAGTATTGTGTCTCCATGAGTCCCAGACACTGTGTGGGGCTGTGGGAAAGAGACTGGCATTTGTTCAGTGTGCTGTTTATGACATTATTGATTACATAATTTGTCATACACCTTATTTATTAGATTTCAATTGAAATAACATTTGTCTCAATTCACTCCTGATGCTAAAGATGCATCTCCACTGAGGATACACTAAACATGCCAGAAGTTAGGGAAGAAATGCTCACAATGGTAAGAATATTCAACTCCCCTCTGTGGGGATTGCCTGTCCATTGGGTGCATTTGCTGCGGGCGTTCTAAAACACATCTTCCTCCTGCCTTGCTGCATGCACTCATGACACCACCCTGCTCTTCTTGATAGTTTGTGTGTGTTTTGACAAGGAGAACCTTAGTCACTGAACACTTAAATATTTAGGCATTGCCAATTACAATGAACATTATTTCTGACATTTCAAAGACTTTCCTCATAGCACTTTGAGAATTCATTATACAGTTTTTTTTTAATGTCTGCAACTCAGTGAACAAACATGTTCTGTATGTATTCTAGACTTGTGGTCACAAAGCAAAGGGCCCTGCACACGAGACCTTCAGTGCCGATGGTCCAGAACAAAGTGAGAACGTCACAAACCTTTGCATCGTGCCTTGCGTGGCTGACTTGTATAGCTTTAAATAGCCTTAAGATGGCATAGTTTATTTTCTGAATGGCTGTAGAAACCCTAAGCATACACAGGGTATATAGCCTTCTGCATTATATCTTTTTATACTTTTAAGAAATAAAGTGATGGTCTTTTATGGCTTAGTTCTTTTAATTTACTGTTCTGTAGCTATGCCCAAAGAGCCGATAGATAATCGCTCCATCTTATTAACGCGCCCAAGGTTTGCCATCCTGACAATGTACCATGAGAAAGGCAAAATGAGCTGCATACCCAAGACATAAGTCGGTTTTGTCTTCAGCATGAGCGTCTTAGTTATAAATGATGTCTCAGCAGTAAGAGCAAAACATAGTGTGGCTCTACTTGAGTTTTCAAATCAGTCTCATGGACAATAGCTTTAGAGTTGGATATTTGATCAAATTACTTTCTCCCGAACTGCCAAAACAGAAATATCCTTTGATCAGGATGACCCTGTTACAGATGCTGTCCTTCAGGCCTTGTTCTTCACTTTCAAAGGCATTTTAACCACCGTGATCTAAGGCAAGAAGATAATGCACCTGTCGTGTGGCCCTTTTCTCTATTTCTACACTTCTACTTCAGAAACGCACTGTCGTGTTAACCCTTCACAGCCTTTCACACTGAACCTTAGCAAACATTCAAAGCTGAAATGTTTCATTATTTCTACTTTTTTAGCTAAAAAGAAAGCTAAATTTCATTTAGATCCTAAAACTCTCTGGCCCCATATATGCGTGAGCTGTCCAGCAATGCCGTGGGGTTTTGTTCTGTGCTAGGGTCGGGGTCAGTTCTCACAGCTGCCTGTGTAAACGACAAGTGCCACTTCGCCTTCAAGAAGCTGAAAGTAGAATGAGGAACATTTGGCATGTATTTTTCTCTAGGAGACAGAAACGGTGCTATATTAATAACCTAATTTGAATATCTGTTTATTATTAGGAAATAGATCCACCCCTCTTAAACTTTGTGTGCCTGCTGCGTTTCACTATTTCCCAGGTGGTGGAGTTACCCACCAAAGGTTGTGCTCAGCCCACCTTGACTGGGTGGCTACATCAGGACCTTCCAGAGGAGCAGAACTGACAGGACACACATAAACGAGTGATTCCCTTCCAGGACTGGGATCATGTGACCATGGGAATGGGATCACGGAACTGTGGCGGCAGGCAAGTCTAGAATCCACAGGGCAGGCTGGAAGCAGAGGCGAGAACCCATGATCCACATTCACCATTTTTGGTGTCGTTGCTGTGGTCATACCCGGGGCCTCTCGTAAGCGCGGCAAGCCTGCTACCTACTGAGCCACACAACTTGGTAGAAACGTAGAAGGGGTGGAAGGCTGCGACCAGCACCAGAGCAAGAGGGATCCCAGCAGCAGCAGCGAGCTTTGAAACACTGCTGTCTTCTTGCTGGAGATTTATTACTTGTGTGTGTTGAATACTAATCATTGTTTACTTCAAAAAAAGTAATTTAAAAAATGCTTTATTTACTCTGCCTTGATCTGAAGGAGAGACTCAAAAGGGGGAGTGTGTGAGGGTACCTTTCCTTGTCTTCAGCCTCTTCCCTTCTGCCTCTTACTGAGTCCCTCCCCCTCCTGTGGCATTCTCTCTGCTTTCCTGGGCATTATACAGTTTGGGAAATAACTTTTGACATGGGGGAATTAGCTTAGTTCAGTAAAAGTTAATCAGTAAAGAATAGCGCTTCTCAACAATTTTTAAATGCCAGATCGTATTTCAAACATCATCTCATTAGAGTTAAATATGTTTACATCTGTAATGATGGCAGGGCACAGTGCTGATGGGTACACCTGCCACAGGCTGTGTTCCTCTCCTTCCTCATGGCGGGGATGAGCCTTCCTGTCTCAGGTCTACTCGCACACAACCCTGGAGGCTTCTGCAAAGGAGAGATTAAGAGGTTTGAGTAGTCAGTCAATATATTGCTAAAGAACGGGACCAAAGTTCATTACCAGGTTTCATTTGAATCTCCAAGCATCAACCTACCACATCAGAAAAAATAGGCAAGTTATAGGAAGTTCAGCATAACTTTGAGAACCTAGATTATCACAGTATCGGAAAGTGAATGAGTTTGGGGAAGAAGTATGCAGGTGGGGAAATATAAATTACACTGACATGAGGGCATCTATCAGTGTGAGGAGCCAGGGTGTTAGGACATTGGGAGTTATAATACCCTGTAAAAGGCTCCTTAAACTGAAGTCTTAACTAAAAAGCTCTCCAAATAAAACTTAGTCTCATTATTGAAAAGTACTTTGCTCATAGACCGTGAGCTCTTTATTTCAACTATTTGCATATATCAGTTTTTTCTTAATTCAAGACATTTTGTCCTGAAAAATATGCATTTGTTTATGCAAATTTTGTCCTTTAAGTCTTGCAGATTTTAAACACGGCTGCTCTCTAATCTATGGTTTTGAAGTAGTCTAGATTCAATGGCACTCTTTGCAAACATTATCAATACATGCTGACTTTTATGCGTTTTTTAAGTGACTATCTGAACCCATTCATAGAGCAGGCTTAAAATCAAATAATTTCCCCTCATTCCAATTAGATGCCATTTTTTAAAACATTTTTTGCACAGTCTGAGAGCTATCCAAGGAGACTTGTTCCTGGCAAGCAGAAGAAATAGCAGAAGATTCCTCCATCAGACTAAGCGCCATCCAACCAGCTCAGCAGACAGGGGTTTCTCTAACACAGTGGGGGAAAGGTGATGTCATTTGCTTGAACTCCTGCAGACTTTTCCTATTTAGAAGATTACAAGCATACAGAGACAATAAAGTGCATGCCAATGCATAATTCTAAAGCTCTGAGTTTAGCCGAGTTGTCCTAATTTGCGTACATAATAGTGCATCTGTACTTCCAGTGGCACATTTTTCTATAGTTGTAGACCATAATAGTGCTCAAGACTCTTAGGTAGCATCTTAAAGAAATCTACCTTAGCTCAAGTACAATGCGAGAAACACTTTGACTCACATTCCAAAGCCCAATGGCACATTGCCTTCAGGTTCAGCCAGTCCAGAGGATGCCCTGCCTCATGCCATCGCATCTGAGAAGATAGGGACATCAAGAGGCAGGTGGCGTGAGCTAGTGTTATCCAGTCTCTGTGGCATGGATGAGCAGGAAGGCTTTCTGATTAGCAGCCTGACATGAACCTGCAGGGTCCATTACCAGAGACAGGCTGCCTACAGTACACTGACTGGCATGAATCAGGTGCCCGTTTCTTGGCTGCAGTACTAGAAGTGGGATCAGCCAACCTACCCTACGATTGGATTCTTCACAGGAGAGTCTCCACCAGCACACATGGAGAAATAGAGTTAAGTGTACATAGAGAGGAAACAATCATCAGACTGCCCTCCTATGTCCCTGAAATTTTCATACCTTCCTAGTATGAAGTTTCAAAATGGCACTCTCCTATCAAGACCTGCAAGATAGATAAGACTCCATACTCACAGCTCCCCCTGGCCTCGTTCCCCTACCTTCTACACTGGTTTCATCTCCTATTACTTGGAACTCCATTAACATAGCACTTGTGATTCTTCTGAATGAGCAGACTCCTTCCCACACTGCTTTCCACCTTCTGTGACGTTGCCCAGACCCTAGATTCTGCCTGCAAGTCCTTGCATAGTGTTTTCTGGTTCACCATTGAATGCCACCCTTAAGCATACTCATCTTCATTCTCTTCCTTCAGCCATCTTCCTTATCCCCTTTCAGACAGACTTAAAAATATCTCTTAGAGAGATTTTTCTGTATGTCTGTGGTCCTATGTATACACAAGGACCCTTGGAATGTAGCACACTGTATTTATTATAACACTTGATTTGTGACTCTTCCCCATGAACAGTAAACAGTTTCAGAATAATGTGACTTATCTGAATTTTTCTCCAGTGTTTGGCACATAACAGGCCCTGGATGAGTGGTTGATCAGAGCGAAGGTGTGCATTAATGACTAAATCAATTTGGGTCCATTTAATACTAAACAGCTCTTTGTTTCCTCTGTGTAAAAAGCTCTGTGAAGAGGCCCTGGGTATTCAATACATGTGCTGTATTGTGAGCACAGTGTCATGAGTGGAGGTGTGACCCAGGTCCCTGCTCATTTACTAAGGCTGTGTGACAACAGGTGAGGAATCTGACCCAGGACTCTGCTTATGCCACATAAAGAGGCAGCTAAGAGTCACCTCACTATTCTCTCCCTGTCTCTCTGCAAATGCGAAATAAACACATTGCCATGAAAGTTAGTAGCTGAGATTCAGTGTGCTTGGGAACTGCTCTAGACCAGCTAGGTTACCAGGCTGCGATGGGTGTGTTTTATAAGACAGGCCACGGGGGTGAGACATACTGGAAAGGAGCATAGCTCAAGGATTGCCTGACTCTGCATTCCTCACCTTGGTGCCGGGGTATCTTTGAGTGATAGGATGCATGCCTAGCACGTGTGAAGCTCTAGGTTTCATCCCAAGCCAGAAATAGAGAGTGGGCAGTACACCTAGCTACTCTCTGCTCCGGCCAGTTCTTATCTCGTGAAGACTGTCTGACTCAGAGCTTCAAAAATCTCTCCTCCCAGCTCAGTAAGTTACCACTGGCAGGTAGCTACCACTCCAGTCCCCGTGCTTCAAATCCCCCACAGCCTTTGTGGTGCACATCTTGGCAAACCCATGCTTTGCCGCCATACCTTTCTCTCTGAAACTCAGTCGAACCACTGTGTGAAGGAAAACACCACACAAACTTAGTTCAGAAACAATGGTAACTCAATCTCTGGGCACAACAGCTAGAATCCTAATCTTGTAAGCCATATTAAATCTAAATCCTCCAGTGGGGAATCCTGGTAGATTTGCCATATAATCTGGAAGATGCTAGTAGCTATATCTTGTCCTCACTCTCCAAAAGCCCCTAACTCGCTCCTGCTTCCTCTCTCCCTCTGTCCAACCCGGAAGTCCGCCTACTCACCCAGTGATTGGCCCCTTTATTCATTCGGGAGAAAGTTCACAAGGAGTCACCAGACTCATTCCTGTGACTCATTTGTTTCAGAAAACCCCTCCTGGGAAAGCAGAATTAACATCAAAATACAGGCATCACCAGGGCCATCCTGAGTTTCAGCTGCCCTGAAATCTCTAAAATTTGACAATGTATTTGATTAGTAGGAGGAGTGATACATAAAATAGTTTCCTTATCCTAGTTAATTGATGCATTAACAGCCTTCCGTATAAGAATGTAAGATGAACCAAACAACTTCAGATACAGTTTGATTCGAGCTGCATTGTTTATTCCTTTGGGTAATTAGACTTGGAGAGTTGATGAATAAATACCAATTATTATTATTTCAGTTAGAAAAAAACCTTTTACTTTGAACTTTTCTATTTTAATACATATTAACATGTTTTATCCAAAAAGAGAACAAGGTCAGTATGGAGACACAGGGCTTTCTTTAATCCTAGCACTTGCGAAGCAGAGGCAGGCAGACCACTGTGAGTTAGAGGTCATCCTGGACTACACAGCAAATTCTATGCTAGCCAGGGTCACACAGTGAGAAAGCTTGTCTTTAAAAATAAAAAATAAAATTAAAAAAATAAAATAAGCATTTAAAGAGAAAACAAAATGACTTTGAAGTTTATATAGTTTCAAGTGGTAACGGTTTCCCAGCAGTTCAGGGCATAGTTAGACTGGCTTCCCTTCTCCATTCCCGCGTATCAGTGGAGGTAGAGACTAGGGAGGATCCAGCACACACCAGAACTGCAGCATGGAATCATGATAGCCCATAGTTCCCTGTACATGTGACTTCGGAAAACCCACTCGTCAATGGTCAAGGTTTACAAAGGCATCTTCTTACCTTTCCTAAGCAGAGAGATCTTCACAAGCAAATACTATCTATCATACTGAGAAGTGTTAGGCACAGGCTCTGACAGGGTCACTATAAACACCTGGGCCCATATCAGTTTGTTCTAATCAATTTGTGCAAGTAAAACTATGTTATTTTCAACAAACAGCTTCATTTTCTGCTCATTTATTTCTGCTTTGCATGAGGTGCAGAGGCATTGCAGTGTGATCAAGACAGTAAAGTGGGCTCTGTTGTCTGTAGGTGAAGAGGCATTGGGATCCAGAAGATGGACAGTTCCACATGAAGGGTTTTGCAAAAGCAAGTGTCCAAGATTTTGTTCTCTACCAAAGACAACTCTCACTTACTTCGGAACCTGTGGGTTTTCTGCCTCCCATTACCAAAAATATGCAAAATCTTCTTAGTCAGTGGTTTGAAATTACTTAGTTGGAAAAATCTCTTCAAATATTTTGAAACAATAAATTGATTGAAATAGCTACTGCATTTAGAATATTTACAGAACATATACATACATATATACACACACCAGAAACTGGCCATGTCTGGTCTTGTTTCTCTGTCTTCCAGGCTTCTGTCTAATGCTGGTCTTCAGTGGGATTCTTGATGAGGCTGAGTAGTGGTCCGCGCTATGGTTTGTTTTTGCAGCAACTGTTTATATTAGTCTGTTCTTTTCTTCACTCCTCCCTTTCCTCTTTTTAAAGATTTGTTGACTTCTTTAGTATCTCTTAGATACAGGCTACTTTTTTCTATTTTGTGTTTGCTTTGTGGCTTACAATACAAAGGCTTCACCCCTTAGAGCTTCCTTGTGTTAATACATACTTGTCCCTTCCCTGCAGTCTTCACCTGTAATAGTTTTTTTAGGGGGTGTATTGTTTTGCTTATATCTACCAACACTAAAAAACACTACAAGACAATGATACAATCTTAGTGCTAATCAGTCATACACGTGTAAGGAATTGAAGAAGGAGAAAGCAGTTTCCATACTTACCCAGATAACCGCCGTCTGTCGTTCTTCCTTAATGCCAATGTTCCAAGTCTCTTCATCATGAAGGGTTGTCTCCAGTATCTCCTTACCCCTCATCCTTGAAAGATATTCCTATCCGACAGACTTCCGAGGTAGTGGTCTTCTTGGAGGCTCGTGGCGATTTGTCTCTCCTGCCCTCTGCCGCCGTGACCTCTGAACATTAAAATCTTTCTTCCCTTGCGTGTAACGTTCTCTTTCCTTGATTCTTTTAAGACTTTCCCCTTGCCCACGACCTCTTGCATTTAGACTCTAACATATCCAGATATGATTTCTTGAAATGTTTTTTCCTTGTAATGTGTTGAGAGTCTAGAATCTGTATGCTTATTGACTGGATCTAATTGGGGGAGATTTTTGTCTGTTGTTTTTTTCAGATATTCCTTTCTCTTTTTCCCTGTACAGTGAACTCGATTTATGTTACCAGCAACCTTTTGCTTTCCTGTCAGCATTTTTACCTTCACCTGCTTTTCTTGTGACACGTTCCTGTTTTGGAGAGTCTGTGTCCTGCTGCACGTTCCCAAAGACTGCCGGTAGTCTCATGAACTGCCCCACTGCAGTACAAGGAATTTGTGTTACCAGTCACTTTCCCTAAGCCTATCCGAGATGTCATTTTCTCCCTCCTTGTAGCCAACTTCTACAGGCTCCTGGCTGCTTTGGTGTTTATCCTCACACACAGCCGGGTCTCCCTAGAGTCAACATCTGTCCACAGACCCACCGAGTGGATGGACCCTGTTTCCCACATGCAAGTGCTTACAAATACCCCCTTCATAGGTCACTAGCATCTTTTCCCCCCTCTATATACTTCTATATATGCTTTCCCCGAAAGTGCCAACTGTGAGAACACTCCTTTCTGACCCTGCCTTAGATATCTGCCTTTGTAGACTGTCACTCCGAAGTTCATATTCACTCCTCGTGTTGCATGCGCCTCAGGTCTGTCTGGTTGTCTTATTTATTGCTGCAGTGGCTCCTCCCACACGGCTGGGAAGACCCCTTGCATGCAGCCCGTCTCAAGGCACACTGAACAGCGTGCAGGGTCACAAGAAGCTCAGAACTCTATGACTCCACACTGCAGTCTTTCCTTGGGACACAGGGCCACCACCCCTCATCTGCAATTCTGCCTGGAAATGTGCGAACCTTACAGTCTCAGCGAATGGCCTTGCTTCCAGAATAGGAAACACAGTCTCTGGCTCTGAAGACGATGAGTCAGCACTCTGACCTTTGCATCTGAGTCAGAAGCCACACGTCTCCATGTCCATTTCGGAGGCAAATTTGAGTCTCTGTGTCCAGACAACTTTAAATCACAGAGTGCACTCTGATCCCAGAAGAGTCATGAATTAAGAAAGCAATCATATCTGTCTTCTACCTTTGTTCTCTTTGTTTTGAAACCCAGGTCAGAAAAACATTTCCTCCATTTTACAGCATGAAATACCCATCTTCAGAATAAAAAAGTAAATTCCTGAGATGTTTATAATTAAAATAAAATAAATTTAAATCAATATCCTAAAAAAAAAGAAGCAAAAAACAATACTGCATTCATCTCTGTCTTCATCTTTCTCCTTTCCTTCTGTCTCTCTTTCCTTCTCCCCTCTTTTCCCATGTCCCCTCTCCCCCTCCTCTCTCTTCTCCCCTCTCTCTGATATTCATTGTACTTCTCTTTCCAGGCTTTGGCTCATGGCTGTGTGACTGCTCACAATCATTAACTCATTAACTGATATACAAGTGGCAAATGGCTCACAAGGTACATATTGTGCTTACCTACCCTGTGACTGAGACTATTCAAAATGATCATGCCTATAAGGCACTACTTTCCTTGTTTTGTTTTGTTTAATCAGCAAGTTCAATATACCTTTATTTAGACCACCAGATTGTTCAAAATAATAATATTCAATAAATTGAAAATTGATTTTTCCTCATCATAAGGTATGTTCATTGTCATAGATATTTACTATTAATTTCCCTAAGTTAAATTCATGTAAAATGTATTCAGTTAGAAAATTTTACAATGTTTTCTTTTTAGTAACCATTAACTAATATTGAATTGTACTCTGATACCTCTGGAAGAACCTAATACAACCATATGAGCATCAAATGAACACATCACTCTCTGTACTAGATGCTATAATGATTTATAAGGAAAAATTGAAAGAACTTCTCAGATGTGACATTTTCACCAATATTAAGGACACACATGGGTATAGCTTCCTAGAACAGTTGTTTGCTGTCTGGACCCAGTTCTGCAATCATGTTTTCGGTATATTTCAGATACCCACAAAACAATTTAGAAAACTGAAAAAAAAAAGTAGTAACATTTAGCTAGGTAGATCTATATGTATGCAATAGAGCACAATTGGGAGGTAGGCTAATGAGAGACAGTGTATACCGCAGAATAAATTGACTATCGTGTTGTAAAAGAGGTTACTATTCATAAGTATTACTAGGAAACAACTCAAGAATATAATTAAAATTGTTCAGTGGATGAACAATAAAATGCACAGCTCCACAGCAAGTTTTTGGCCATCTACTTACTAAATAAAAATTCTATTTTCATTTCAAATGTAAATACACTGTATAGGTTCCTCTTTCTTATTCTAGCAAGAGACATTTAATCAAGTTCATTCATAATAGTCGATGTAACAATAGCATACTGTTTTAGGGTCTAAGGCTGACATTGCCAAGTGAGTGAGTTTGCGTAATTGCCAGGACCAAGCAGGGGCATGGGCTGGATGAGAGAGGAAGCCTCTAGTCTGAACCATGTTCCATGAAACAGAGGCTGAGGAGTGCATATCAGATGCAGGACATGGCACAGAGTTCATGAAAGCATAAAGAACTGTATTTCTGGAAAGAAACAATGTTGAAGTGTTCTGAATTCGTGTCTGCAATTTGTAGGAACCAAGCACAAAGAATAAACACATGGTTCCATTGGCCAAGGTCCCATCATCCACCAGGAAAACTCATGGGTGATTCTCCAGGTGCTAAGTGGAGGTCGGGTGTGAGGACCCAAGAAAGGGGTGAAACCGTGAGCCGAGGACCTGAGCCAGAAAAACATTCCCTGAAACCCCAATGAAAAAGGGGTTAGCTCCCAAGCAAGGGGTCAAAGTGACCGTTACAGGCAGGAACAGCCAACGGTGGCCTTGGGGAGGGAAAGGAAAGGTGTTGATAAATTGGGCATAAGGTCTATAGTGGTTTTAGACCAAATGTTCAAAATTAATCCTTCCAAAAGTAGTGTTGTACTTAAATAATCAACGTTAACAGAAAGAAATCACTTTAGTGAATTTCACAAAACAGTGTTTGTGAAAAAATGAGCACTTTTATATTAGTATTATGATTCAGTAAAATTCATTAGCATTTTAAAATGTAACTATTTACATGAGATGAGTGGTGCAGATAGGTACATAACATGTCAACATATCACACAACTTAGACATCCATGAGCGTTGTCTGTAGTAAAGAAATGTCCTCTCAAGATGCCAAGGCTGTATGTAGCACTACATAGCCCTGTGTGGAGCTTGGACAGACAAGACAGACAGACAGAGAGACAGACCTCTCCGGTCCTGTCTTAACATCACTCTTCCCCAAGCATAGACCTGAGTGTCCTTCAGGCGTTTGATCTCAGTTACTGGATGAAGAGATCATGGAGGGAGGAAAGAGAGGAAGAAGGAACAGGAGGAGAGAAAGAGAGCATCTCCTGATGTCTTCTGACCTCTTTAAAGTTAATCATCCTGAAGTTTGCCTGCTGTCATCTGTGAAACGAAGTTAAGAATTGTTAGGAAAGTGACTTAGTTATTATATTGGGACAATAGAGTTGGTCAGTTAAGCTTGTACCACGTTCTGGTTCATGGTTTATCATTTATATTCACACACACACACACACACACGCACGCACGCACACACACACACACACACACACACACACACACACACACACACACACACCTCACTCTGGTCCTTTCCTCCTACATCTGGGATTGTGCTGCTAGCCATGGAGTCTGGCAGTTGTGGAGGAGCGGATGATGGTATAAGTGAGTCTTTAGATGTATTTTTCTAGAACCCATGCTTTAAATCTTGTTATAGACCTGCTGTGTTTTGTATGTGCCCACACTCCCTTTCTTAGCTCCGTTATAACTACAGGAAGGTGGCTTTTTTTTCTTTTTTCAAACTATTAGCTGGTGTGGAGCATGGAGCAAAAGGGAAGATCAGGGAATCAAAACCCTCGCCTGACTTTGTAGCTTCCTTTCTAACTGAGTAGCCTGTGACAGGTCATCCTCACACCAAGTGGAAGCACCAGAGCTTTGCCAAGAGCTCAACTACCAGAGGAACACGCGTGGCCCTCACAATTAGTGCTGCTAGGCTGTATGGCAGAAGGCAAAGGTCATTAGTCCACTCTTAAATTAGAGCTTGTTTTCATCCTGGATAATGGGGAAAACAAAAGCTATTATTTTTAAATTCTATGGAAATGTGAAAATAAATGCTATTCATATTATATCTGCCTAAGGCCTTCATAAAAACGCAGTTAATTTCCAGAATAATATATCTATTATATTTTGTGTTTGTGAGGATAATTTGAAACATATATTTCTACTCAGGGACTTTTGAACTAAGCAGTGGAACAAACTGCAATAATTAGCTGAACCACTAAACTGAAGTTGAATGTTAATGCTTTTCATTTGAAAAAAAAATTCTCGTTACAAAAGAATGTTTGAGAAACTTAAAAAATAAATTAAACTTTGTACCGACATCAAGAAGCCTTGTCTATAGCCCCAGCAGGGACAAGGCAAGGGAGTAAACAAGAGACATCCCACACTGTTCCTGACCTTCAGGAAGGACTCAGATGGAAAGGGGATACTAGCTGGGAGGGCCATGGAGGAAAAAGTCTCTCCCATCCTTTCCAAGGTCTGTGTGTGCTGAGGCAGCAGCAGCCAGGGTTTGGCCAGGAAGCCTCCCCTATCCACTCTGAATAGGTTTCCTGTTTCTTCCTCCTCTCTAACCAACTGGGGAGTTTGGCTATCTTGTCTCTAAACACTTCAAAACTACCCGTGAATCTTGTTTATAATCTATCTATCTATCTATCTATCTATCTATCTATCTATCTATCTATCTATCTATCTATCTATCTATCTTTCTATCCATCTATCTATCCATCTATCTATCATCTTTTCATATTGTGTGTGTTCCTGTGTGTTTAGAGGACACCTTGAGGAAATCACTTCTCTCCTTCTACCACGTGGGTTCCTCAGTTTGAACTCAGGTCTCAAGCTTGGTAACAAACCGACCCTAAGCTGAGTATTGAACACAGTGGCTACTTCTCCATAAGCACTGCCCGTGGATCTTTTAAAGCATAAAAATGCTATAGCTCCTCCCAGGGAGGTGGCATGTGATGGGACCCGGGTGTCATATCTATAAAAGGCTCCATAGAGAAAGGAGAGAAGTCCTGACAGCTGCTACCACCGTGGCTCGACTGTGTGCTATGTGAGTACACCAAGTACAGAAAACATAGATGTTGTTACTGCACTTAACAGGAGGTGTGCGCAGTCAAATCCAGATAAACATGGAGCCGTGGTTGCTGGGAGTTGAAGATCAGGATTAGGGAATTACTATTTAAAAGACATGGATTATTTGGTTTTTCTAGTCAAAGTTTAGGATATTGGTCCATAGTGATGTAAATATAGCTAACTGAATTTTACACTAAGAAGTGGTTAAAATAATAAATCTGAAGCTATCCGTTCTACCACCGTGGAAATGGCTTTACAGAATCCTTGGGTACTACTGCAGGCGTCTCCAAGAAGAGAAATCACAGCCAAGAAAGCCCAAAGCTCCACTAAACAGAAGGATGAGCGTGGGACCGGCGTAAAAGCCAAGGGGTCTCGCCCCAAGACAGAGCTGGGCTCCTGGCTTCTCTCACTGCCATGGCGGAGTACTCGAGAGAAGCAAACAGAGGAGATGTTGCTTTCGGGTCACAGTTCCAGAAAACTCAGTCCATCTCAGTTGTGAGAGAAGTTCTGCGCACACCTATGACTGTGGGATCACAAGGTGGCAGCTACACAGGGCGCTCGTGGGCAGCAGAAATGAGGAGATCACATCCGGGGTTCAGTGAGTCAGGTTCCATCAGGCAGTCCCCATTGCCTAACGGATCCACAGCCTCCAGGACAGTACCACAGCTTGGGGCTTGGGGGCCCAGTGCTCAAAGCTCAGGCCTTGGGGGAATGTTTTAGACTCAGACAAGAACCAGATCCTCCCTCCTCCTCCTCTTCCCTCTCCTCCTCTCCCCCTCCTTCTTCCTCCTCCTCCCCCTCCTCCTCCTCTCCCTCCTCCTCCTCCTCCTCCCTTCTCACCCTGGTTTAGCAGGGTTTCTCTATCCTCATTGTTTTAGGCTTCTCTACAGGAGACATTATTCAAGGTTGTGGTCCCTGAGTCTCTGGTTTCAGTTTAATTCCACAGTGTTGGGAAGATGTACTTTTATGATCAGGTTCAGAATATCGTCATGTTCTCTTTACTACGAATGTTTTATTCCTCAGATTATAGTCTATCACAGTGATGATCCAAGTGAACAGAATAATGTGTGCTATGCTTTTATTGAGTAGACTCTATTCCCTAAATATCAGGTAAGGTTGAATTTGTTGCTAATACCACTCAGGTATCCTATGTCCTTCTTGTATTTATTCAGTCGATAATTGACAGAGGTGTTAAAACTCATGGCAATGACTGTTAATGTGCCTATTTTTTATGATCCTAAAAGTTTTGCTTTATTTATTTTGAGGTTTTTGTCATTAGACATGTAAAGACTTTGGAGTGTTATGTTCTCCTTTTGGATAGACACTTACTGTGAAATGATTCTTCATCTTGGTAGCCTGACTACAGAATCAATTCTGTTAGTATTAAAACACAGGGTGATGGTTAGTGTTAACTGTCTACTTGGCAAAATCTAGAATATGCCCAGAGATGGAACTTTAGGCCTGTCTGTTGGGGACTATCTTGGTTCCATTAACTGAATCACTAAGAACTGTCCACTGTGGGTGGTACCATTGCCTGGTCAGGATTCTGGACTACCTAAATGGAGAAAGCAAATAACAGGTATTCATTCCTCTCAGATTCCTGTCTGTTATGTGACATGACTACCTCATGCTTGATCTGTGAGCTGGAGTAAAGCATTCCTCCCATACTTGCTGTTCTCAGAGGACTTTATTACAGAAACAAGAAAGAAAAGTGTGTCACGCAGACTTTAATTGTGGCTGCGTTGTACACATTTTGCTTTTCTTGTTATACTGGTATTTTAGGTCTTTTAATTGTATGGTTGTGTCACCTTATACTTCATGATTCATTGTGGATAAAATTGAATTCTGGGTTTTTTGTTCTTTGTTCCCTCTCTCATTTTATTATGCATTCTTTGAGAAAATTGAATATTTTTATGACTCTATTTGTTGATGTATTGACTTTATTTATATTTCTCTGCTTTATGGTTTACATCATGCACACTACATAATCTTCTTTTTTATTATCTTTTCTTCTATTTTTGAAATTATAATTGTATTATTTCTCCCTTCCCTTTCCTCCCTCCAATCCTTCCCATAAATCATTTCTTCTTTCAAATCCATGTTCTTTTTGCATTAATTTTTGTTATATGCATATATGTATATATGATATATATACATATATATCATATATACATATATATTATATATGATATATATATACATATATATCATATATATATGCACACATATATATGTCCCTAAATATAACCTGCTTACCTGTGTAATATTACTTGTATATAAAAGTATATTAAGGGCTGGCCATTTGGCACTGATAACTAATCGGTGTGCTCTTCCTTGAGGAAGACTCTTTCTCCAACTCCAAGCATTCCTTGTTTGCCTGCAGTTCTTTGTGTAGGTTTGAGGCCTTGTAAGACTTTCCCTTGTCCATAGCATATCAACTGTTATTGTCCTGAATATCTCAGGCAGTCATGTTGGTAAGGCTTTATGGGTGTCATTTCTCACATTATCAGGAGACAGGTCTCATGGCAAACCTTCTGATCCTCTGGCTCTTGCAGTCCTTCTGCCCCCTTTCTACATTGTTCCCTGAGCCTTGGATACAGGAGTGTTCTGTGGCGGTATCCACTGGGACTGGGCTCTACAACTCTGCCTCTTAAGTGGTTATGGTTTTCTGTAATAGTCTCCATCTGTTGCAGTGAGAGATTTCTTGATGATGGATGATGACTACACTTCTATCTAAAGATTTAAAGCTAGGAACCTCTAATAAAAGAGAACATGTGACATTGGTTTCTGAGTCTGGGTGACTCACTGAGCATATATAATCTATAAAAGTATATTCAGGACTGACCATTTGGTGCTGGCTAACTTCCTTGGGGAAGTCCCGCGTGCGCACAGAGGATCTCTGCTTACTCTTCCCTTCTATCAAAGGGAAATGCACTAGCTCCCTGTCATTGTAGTCCGTCCTTTTTCTGTAAGTTCATGACTTCATTCTTATTTACAGCCAAACAGAACTCCATAGTATATGTATACCACATTTTTGTGATCAATTTGTCCGTTGAAGGACATTTAGGTTGTTTCTATTTTTTAGCTATTGTGACTAGAGCAGCAATAAACTAGGCTGAGCACATATCTGTGGAGTAGGATGTTGAGTCCTTGAGTATATGTCTAGGAGTGTTATACCTGGGTCAACTTATATTACACAAATTTACTTATAGGAATCTTGCTCTTTACCCTAATGTCTAATATTACTTCCTTGTACATTATAAACACTGTACTACATTATTACTTTTGCAGTAAGAATTCAGTATTTTTCAAAATATGTATCCAAAGTGGGGTTTCTGAGGTTATAGTGCAAAGGTAGAATGCTTACCTAGCATACATGAGGCCGTATGTTCACTTGCCAGTCCCAAAAATAAAAGAAGTGTTAACTCGAGTCTTTCTCACCCCACCCCCATGGCCACCATCCTGTGTACACACCATTCTGAATGCACTGTCCTGTGTGCACACCATCCTGTGTGCAAACCATCCTGTGTGCACACCATCCTACGTGCACATCATCCTACGTGCACACCATCCTGCGTGCACACCGTCCTGCATGCACACTGTCCTGTATCTGCTACCCTTTCCTTCTATCAAAAGAACTCTGCCATCCAAGTGTGTTTAGAAGGATTATTTTAGCTTTTCTATTTCTAACTGTGTTTTCTTTAAAGCTTGTTTCTGAGAGGTATTTTGATGTGCTCAGAATTTTAGGCTCAGAGTTTTGATCCTTCACCAAAGGAGAATCGCCCCTGTGTTTTCTGTTCCAAGCTGTTGCTGAGAAAACATTTGTTGCCACTCCTGCGCTGGTTCTGGTGTCATGGTCCCCATTCTTGTCATCGGCTTGATGCCATTGGCTTGTGCTATACTTGGGGCGCCTTCCATTGAGCCTCATGGGCAAGGGGCTTGGGGCTTAGTTGTATTAAGTTTGGAGAAAATGGCCATTATTAATTTAAAATCTTTCTCTCCTCACTTTCCCAGCTTTCCTCCTTTTAGGGTCTCCTATTCTGTGTGAAGCAGGCTGTGCGAGCTGCCCCATAGTTCAGCAATGCTCGTGTCACCCTGAGCAAGGCTCCCTCCCTCGGACTGTGACTCTTGTGTCCCACTCCAGCTCTCAGTCCCCAGCAGTGTACTCCTCCCCGTATCACAGGAGTCTCATTACTCCACTTGTCTCTGCAACGTGCTGAATCATGACTCTTAAAGTACTCAGGTCTGTTTTCTCACCGTTGTATCAGAACTGGGTCAGTTTAGCTGGATCTTTCTTTTCATTATGACAGATTTTTCCCGATTATTTACATACCTACTAATTCTCAAAACTCCGGATATGAAATTTGCATGCTTAATGCCAGGTGCTCTGAGATGCCTGTGAATATATTGGAGTGTAGTTTGGGGTTGACGTTAAATCATCTGGACGTCTTGGCCTTCCCAAGGCTTCCTTTGAATCAGGAAACCTTCCTTTGAATAGGCAAACTATGTGTGGCCTAATCCAGGTGGATCAAGGTGATACAATACATCCGACTCAATGGGTCCTGGAACTGTACAGGTCTCTACTCTGCCTGTGGAGAACATGGTCTGGTTTTCCCAGCTACAGTTGGATAGTTCAGATGCACTGAAAACCTCTGCACACTTATGACTCCCTCACTCACCTTTACCTTCACCTTTAAAGTGCTTTTAACCATGACCTCCAGAGACACACACCTACACCTCTGCACATCGGCCATCTTGCCTGGGCTCCCCTGAGCTCCACATTAGGTAGCTGTGCAGACTCTGCTGGCTGACAGATCGTCTTTAGCTATCATTCTGTCCTTACCTTGTCTCTTTTGCTAATGTTCCCTGGAGGATGAGAGGTCCCAGTCCCTGTTTCTCCATCTTGGCTGTAGGAGGAAGCTGACCTGGTCTAAAGATGAAGTTGCTGTGAAACAAAACCAAAGGTTTTTCTTGGTATTGTACATTATTTCTGTAGCAACAACAAAACATGCTTATGAAAATACGAAAAGCCTAGCAGACAGTATGGAGTCGTATGTATTTTGTGTGTTACTGTTGCTGGAACATCGACAGTTTTAGGATGGTGCCCAGCAAACCAATGTTCTCTTGGGTGAGTGTTCATGCTTTATGTAAGTCATTCTCATCACAGAGCCATGGTGCCTAGAGTCTGCTGCGGTGTCTGTTCTGTTCTGTATTCTGAAGGAGAAGCAGTTTAATGCTACTTGTCATCCCAGAGAAATTAATAGTATTTCTTAATATTTCAATATTGAATACAGTCACTGCAGTTTAGGAAGCTGAAATACCTTCAAAGAGAAAGGGAAATTTTAAGGGGCATCATATGAAAGTAAATAACAGGATAAAATTGGATAACATATTACCGAATTTAAATTTAAAATCTAGAGCACTGAAAAACCATACTTCATAGATACTGTTTTTCAAGAATAAGCAATCCCTAATGGTCACATTTATAGAATTCTGTAGCCCTTTCAGAGTAAAGCTGGATTGCATTTATACATTTAAATGATCCTTGCTATTCACTCGCTGTGATTTTATTACAAAACGTTGCATCCCTCAAAGCTATTAACGAGATGTGGCCTTGATATAGGCAATCGCTATTAACGAGATGTGGCCTTAATATAGGCGATCCCAAAGAGCAGAGCCTTGCTTTGCTGCCCGTTCAGAAGGGAGAGCGAGATGAAAGTTTCTGCAGCAAATCTCTCCAAGCAAAGGAAGTTGTGGAACATTTTGCCACATCCTAAAGATGAATGATGTCTTCCCAAAATTCTGTCTCCAAAAGAAAGTTGTGTTTGGTACAAAAATTTTCAATATTGCCACAATTACTTCAATACTTCAGGAAGTATTTATGTGTTTTACAAAAGTAAATAATTCATTTGCCATGCATGAATCCATAATTTCACTGAGCATGCCTTGCTCTTTAGTTTCACTTGTAGAGAAACTGCCACACTGCTCTTGGTCCTACTAATCTGTGTTTTGCCAGACTTTTAAAAAACATGCATCTATAGGACAGCATAAAGTGAAGCTCAGTATACAGGGAAAGAGAAGTCAAGGGCAACTTATGATCCATATCATATACATATATACATATATATATATATATATACATACACACATACATAGGATATATATACAAATAAAATACGCATATTACATATGTACTTAATATGCACATATACATTCAATATACATACATATAACATACATATTATGTATATATTTATATGTAACTGACCAAAAGTCTTGCACCCCAGGCCAGTTTCCACTCATGAAAAAGATGAGTTGCCCTAGGGTTACAAAGGTTACAGTGCTGGGGCTCCCCGTGATAGGACCAGTCATAGGACCTCTTGTCACGCTGGACCATAGCTTCACATCTGGAAAGGGAAAGCTTGAGATGAGTGTAAAGGAGCATGAAGGGTGTAATGGGCCGATATGGCTTGTGCCTTACAGTTGGTTCACTCCCATTTCCACCACCCTTGCTGGGCTCAAGCCTGCCACAACAGAATCTGGAATGCTCCTGGAGACAGGGCAGACTTAAGCATCTCCTGCTTAGACTCTCCTTCGTTCCTCCTCCTCCTCCTCCTCCTCCTCTTCCATGTCTTTTTCTTCTGCCTGTATTGTTTCTCCTTATTCTTCCTTCCTTTCCCTGATTCTTTATTCTTTCCCATTCAAATTCAGTTTCTCGAGTTTTATTTTTCGTGTGAATAGCCGATCCTCCTTCATGAATCATTTAAATGTCTCGAAGAGAGTATTTTCTCTAACGTTTGTTGCTCTAATAAAATAGTCACAATTTTGGTAATGGGGAGGTTCGCAGTTCACTGATTTTAACATGTCCAGGGAATGCACGCTTTCCCATTTGTTAACTTATCAAGCACTGTCTTTTGTGCTTGGTTTTATTTCTATTTAAGGATGTTTTAAATTCATAATTACACTTAAGTTGTTAATTTGCAGAATTTATTTAGTGCTTGCTGTCAGTCTTTTCCCTTAAATTAAGAACTATGCAACAAATTAGTTCTTAGTGATAATTATATTTTCTAAAAACTGTTGAAGCAAATCAAAACTCTAATGTCAAAGTATTTTCTCAAATGAAGTGGGACCATACCCATAATTTAAGTTTGTTACTAATTCTACTTGCATGTAAACACGCCGTCTAATAGATTTCCTGTTCTCCCTGCATGATGGACCTGCAGCCATCGCGTACCAGAGTGGAAAAGACTCGGGAGAGCAGGTTCTTCACACATCTCGTTTTAGAGACTCTGAAGGATGGGGAGAAGCACAGGATAAGGAGAAGCGCGGGACTGGGGATGACGCTTTCGCAGCCCTGGCGCTGCTCAAGGCAGGAATGGAATTCGGCACTGCTGCTGCTTTCTGTCCCTTGACTCTTACTTCGGAGTCTGTCTTGTTTGCCTAGGCGTCATTGGGAGGTGGCTCTCCATTTGTTCTCTTCCCTCCCCTCCCTCTCTCCATACAAGCCAGCCTGATAAGAGGAATGCTTCCCAGTGAATTGGATATTATCAGAGAGGGACTGGACACGGCCATGACATCAGAAGCTCTTGCCACAATGTGCACCGGGTGGGACCAGTGATCCTCGGGTCTTATGATTTCAGCAGTCAGCAGGTCTCATCTGTCCCAGTCACAAAGGCAAGTCACAGCTGCTTGTCCTGCCTGGGGTTTGTAGGAGGGGCTGTTCTGAAGGGAAGTGTTACAAGGATCAGCAATCCTCCCCCACATTTCCACACAGACTCACATGCAATTCTGGAATGCAGGCATGATCTGAGAAAATCGGTAACTAACTTTTTAGAAAATGCAGCACAGTATAAATTCTAAAAGAGAAAAGCTGTTTTCCTTGACAAGAGAACATTGTTGTCATATTGTGTGGTGGCGTGGTTCCCTTGCTGGAATGTTTGAGGGTCTGCATCATCACACCTTCTGGTCTTTGGGGTCCCCTGTCTTTAAGTGTTAGAGTATATTACATCTTTATACCATTGGTATAAATGTGTTAAGAAATGTGATAAGAAATGTGTTTTGTGGCTGATCTCTTCCAGCCTCCTTGTAGTAGTTCCTAGGGTTTTGCATGGTCTATTTTTCTTCTGGATCTTTCTATGACTACCATCTTTAGAATCTCATTCATTCTCTCTCTCTCTCTCTCTCTCTCTCTCTCTCTCTCTCTCTCTCTCTCTCTCTCTCTGTGTGTGTGTGTCTTTCTCTCTTTAACCAAGTTTTCCTCTGTATCTCACTTCTTGCATGTGATGCCCTGTCACGTGTGCCCTGACTGCCCAGCGCCCTGGCATCCTGCAGGAGACCACTGGCTCTGGGTTCTAGGCATCAAGCACTTTTACTGAGTGCTGTGGGAACTGCAGGGAGCATGCCGTGTATCACGCAAATCAAAGCACAGAAAAGTGAAATATTAGACATAGACAAACTGGCCTGTGTTTCTCTTGAGAACATTTTTGTCCGGTGTGCCTCTAAAAAGTTTTTATGCGAGCACTCAGAGGCTCCTTATCTCTATCTCTTCACCTGCCGGATTCTAATCCCAAATTGCTGTTACTTCCATGTGAAACACAGGAACTATCCTGCCCTCATGTAGACCATCCTTAACAGAACCAAAACTATAGTGGAATAAGGAGCCTTCTGTTCCTTATCCAATCTTTACTGATAAATAGGTAAATAGATCAATAATAAAAACCTTCATGGTGGCTAGAGTTTAAAAGCCAAATTTCTTGAGCATGATCAAGTCTCTAATCATTTATTTTTATTTTATTTTAAGATACATTTTTAATAATGAGTATGTGTGGATGTGAATATGGATGCCTATATGAGATGTTCACAAAGGCCGGAGGTGTCTGGTCCCCTGACGCTGGAATTACAGACAGTGGTGAGCCACCTAACATCGGTGCTACAAAGCAAGCTTGAGTCCTCTGTAAGAGCAGTACATGCTTTTAACCACCAAACCAACATTCTGCCCCTAAAAGATGTCTTCAATGAGTTGAAGAATAGTCATCCTACTTAAAATACTGGACATGACCACAGCTTACCCTTTAGTGAGGACTGTCCATCCCTCTTGGCCATGTCCTGAATCTCCTGCTCTCTTCTTCACTTTCTTTCTATCCTGTTTGGCTCTTTTCCCTCTGTGTTTATCCTGATGCTGGGTCACCCACTGCCTGTGGGGCAGACTGGAGAATAAACTCTCGACTCCACCCCTGAAATCCTGATTACAAACTGAGGTCAGCTGTCTTCTCTCTAGAATGCCCTTGGTTCTCTATGTCTCAGTTCTTCTCAAAACCCTTCACATTTTCTCCTTTTAAACCTGTCAATAATAATTGTATCCATATCTCTAATTTACCGAGCAATCACTCTGAATCACTCACTTTTGTTCTTGGCTTTTGGTTATACTATGAGCGTGCCATAATTGCCAAGACACCGAATTACAGTGTTGTTCTCCAGCCTACACACTAATGAACTAGGTAAGCCACTGTCTTCTCTGTACTCACAATTGAGTGAAATGAGGATGTCTGGAGGTGAGAACTCTATGGAGGTGCTGACCTCCTCCTTCTTCCTGGGATGCTAGGACGTGGACTCAAACATGGCACAGTGCCGTGTGAATGCCTTCACACAGTCCCTTTTTATAGAAATTTTCTGCTTGAAGTAGTAGGGTTAGTTTAGGACACCCACAAGTTGGAATCTGTTAATAGACTGTTTTAGGGGCTCTTTTTCTTTCCTCCGTGTCTCTTTGACCTCAGTGTGTGGAGCAGTGTGTTTCTGGGACCTTGGTGGTTGAAGCCAGCCATCCTAGTCTATCCTGTGAAGAAAGGCCCTGGGAGGTTAAGGCAATGGTGGTCCTTCTTGGTGTTTAGATAGGCCCATGCCAGCTGTCCCTTGGAGAAGTCTATACTGTGCTTGAGTGCTTTCGGCTCCTCCCAGCACCCTTGGTGTTAATCTTATTGATCAACATTTAGTGTGAAACACGATTGTAAAATTAGAGCATTGTAGTTTTATGACAATTTAAAAAAAATTCATGGTTTCTTTGTTTGGAAATCATGATAAACAGAAACAAAACACCACCCTGAAATGGAAGCTCTTGATGGCTGCTGGATTTTCACAGTTCGACAGACTCTACCCACCGACTACTGTCCTGTGGTCTGTTTATGGTGAATGGAACGGTCTAATGCATGGGTGAGCCCTACTCTCCTCTCACCTTAAACTTGCTCATTTATTTTGGTTAAAATAAATATATTCATTGGAAGAAGCATTAAATCTCAGATTAATTTTAATCTTGAAAAAATATTTTGATTCACCATGTTATATATTTTACCTTACTTTTAATTTTTTTAGCTTTTCAAAACTGTATTATTTAGCTTTGATAGTGCTAGAAGGTGCCATGCGGCCTGCTATGGAAGAAAAATAAAGTTTAGCCAACTGTGACCCCTGCGAGCTCTGACAATGAGCATTCTGCTGAGTCATGCCCACTGGTGCCAGAGTGGCAGGCGTGTTATGGGGTAGCCACTGGATTTAAGGCACACATTACAAAATGGAACTCACACCTGCTGCTGTCAACTGTGCCAAGAACCCAAGGCACAGTTAGGTCACAGGCCCTAGGGTATAACTATTGTCACGCTGCTAAGTGGACAGAAAGGGTCTCTAAATACTTAGCCTTAGATCCACAGATTAATTGAGCTCTGAGCCCTTTTCTGAGAAGTTTCTTTTGGTCCTACATAACATTGAGACAGGTCAGACTGCAAAGAATAAACTGTCTTGTACTCAGCCCTAAATGGGGTATCTAGACAATTCCCCTCCCCCAAGTCTCACGGGTCATCATGGAGACAGAGACAGAAAGGTAATAAGAGTCAGAGGTGGTGGAAGACACTGAAAAAGTGTTCTGTGGACATAACATGGCCCTTGCACACAGTAACTCACAGTCACTATGACCGTATATATGAGATCACGCCAGCCAAGATTGTAGCAGAGACGGACGAGGGGCTCACAAAGCCCCACCCACATTTGACTATAAGTACTCAGTGGATGACAGGAGAAAGAAAATCCGTTCTGTTCAGGGATGTGCCTCAGGTAGGCTGACCATGCTCCAAGGGATGGCCCTATACTCATGCTTTTGGTAGCAGTGCTAACTGGACTCAGTGAGTTTAAAAAATAATAAAGGTCAGGAGGCATGAAGTTATGAGGGAGAACTGGTGGGAAGGATCTGGGAGGAAGTAGAAAGGGGATCTGGGGTGGAATTGATTCAAACACTATAAACTTTATATAAATATATATATGCATAGATATACATTTCTCAAAAAAATATCAGCAAGATATCATAAAAGGGGCACACAAAATATATTCTTATGCTAAAAAAATACTATATTATCATTCTTGTGGAAAAACTAATATCTTACTAGTTAAAATTCTTATTTTTATTTTTTCTTTGAAATTCTGTATTTACCAATGTTAGCTTTGATAAATAGGAGGTAGAGTTGGGGAAATTGTTGTTGTTGTTGTTGTTGTTGTCATTACTGTTGTGGAGATGGGGTCTTGTGTACCAGATTGGCCTCGGTCTCACTCTGTAGCCAATGTGACTGTGAATCTCTGATCCTCCTGACTCTATATGCCAAATCCCAGGACTACAGGCCTGTTCCCACTGTTCTTTATCAATACAGAAAATTTAGTGGACAGGTCACATTGTGGCCAGTAAAGCACATGTTTCTTCTTCCCCAAATTAAAATATGTTGGGTTTGGAAATATATTCATTATTCTACTCTGTGTCATTATATTAATAGAAAATATTAATCCTTTAAAACATATTTGCTCTTTGTGAATGAACTGAAAGCACTACAAATATGCCACTAATCCTGGATTCAATGTAAATTGACTAATTAAACTATAAAATACATATGAGAAAGAATTCAGTTTGAGCAACCCGAAAGTGCTCTCACTCAAAGAAGAACTAACAGTTGAACTTTGAAGGACCTAGAGTGTGGAGATAGCACGGCATTTGAGCACTTTCCTGCCTTGTGCTGGGCTCTGTTCTTCATCCCCAGTGTAAATAACACAGTAACAGTAATAGAAGGGAGAGAAAGTAGACAGTACAACAAGTCACCCAGCAAAGACACACTGGTCCCGACCTATACTGAAAGAAAACAAATGCAGCACAGTTGGGAAATACTGTGTGTCTGATACAAAGAAGACTTTAAACCAGCACAGAGGGAATGATAGTTTTCCAGCGGTTAGATAAGATAGTTTTCTCCTCTGCAATGTGTCCTTGATGTTTGATACTGTGGGTCTCCCATGTAAGTCAGGAGGTATTTTTCTTATATAAAAATTTTAAGCCAAATCATGGACTACAGCGTAGAAAGACTCCAGAGAAGCAGTTCAGCTCTTCCTTAAGCTGACAGTCTTGAAAGGCAAGTCTGTTTAGCCTTCTGATGTCTTAGTTATCCTCCGTGAAGGCAGAGTTAGCTATCAGGGAAGAGAGAGCAGGAGGCAGGAACTTCCTTCTGAGGCCAGCATGGCTTCCACAGCTGTACCCCATCAGCACCCAGTCAGCTTTGCTTTGTGCCCCCCAAGAATTGACCTCCACTCCCAGCTTCATGCTGACAAATCTGAGGAGAGAAACCCTCCAGGGGGAGAAATGAGTTCTGTGATTAAACGGAAGCGTGAGAAGCTCCCACGCAGCTGAACCCAAGAGGACAGGGGTGGCAGCCATTCTCCACACTTGTGAGAGTCGCTGTGCGTGGGGACTCGTTTTCTCATAAATTAGCTCTTCTCTGTATAGCCTCGGCCATTATTTATTTAGTTGCTGATCTGTTCTGCTACTGCAAGACAACACCACAAGAAAAACGCAACTTAAAATTACCCCATGCCCTTTTGTTACAGGTCACACAATAGTTTGAACCTATTTGTGTCCATTTTCCCCCTTTCAGCAGCTCAGTATTCAAACCTGGGAATCCCTTGGTGCTATTTAGATTTCTGAATTTTCATGCTATTACCCTTTCCTCTTTAATGCAAAATATTCTGAAAGAATCCTCCATCGGAAACCACTTTAACAAAACCTAAGGAATTGGGTGGCTCGGTAGATAAACAGCTCTCCTCCGCTGGGAGTGAAGTTCAGGTCCAGCTTCAAGTCTAAATTAAATGAGCTTGATCGTATCTCTCCAGTCTCTTGTGAGCAGCAGTCCAGAGTACTGAACTGTATGAATAATTCCACCGCTCAGCGTGATTGATAGTCTAGGCTCGAGAGAGTCCCGGAATTGAACTAACAACCACAGTAAATCGTATCGCATCTTTAAGGAGATAGCCCTGTTTAGCAAGGGCTCAGGTACACGGAAGGGCCATGTTAAGCGGCATGCATCATCCTTTGCAGTGACTAGGTAGGGTGGCGCCCGGCCCACCTCAGCACTTGGCATAGTGTTCTGCAGTTCAGACTGCACTGGGTGATTTATCGCCTTCTCTGGAGTTTCCTCTAGCTTCTTCTTTTTGCATTGTGATATTATATCTACTGATAAATACGTGAATTTTTCTTGCTAAGCAATTTGTCTCTAGCAGTGATAAGAGATATCTGTATTTTGAAGAAGGGAAATATTCCCTCTGCCGGAGTCTGCGTGCATTTCCTGGGATCCAGCGCAGTTTTCTACCTCCTACTTGGCCTTTGGTGACATGACTTTTTAAGAAAGCCAGGGTGTCGCAGCTGCATCTGAGCCTGTCTCCTCCACATACTTTGCCATCTCTGTTGATTTACCTGTAGAAATGACAGCCCAGGAGAACTGGGACTGAAGAACAACGGGGTAGCCTTAGCTATGTCACAGCTGAGCATCCACTGAACGACCCCACTTGTTTTCACACTCAATCCCGTTCTTCAGCAGCACAGAACGTTTCTTTTGGATCTACGGCACGCAAACCAGTATGCAGAAGAAAATAATTTCAAGCATAATATTAAGTAATTCTTAAAGAAGTCAGCTCCCCACCCCTTCCAGAAGTTAGCATTAATAAAGCAGTAGCTTGAATCTGGTTAAAAAAAGAAAAAAGAAAAGAAAGCAAGCATTGAAAGTGATTGCTCCCATGCATGCTGGGGTTAAGGCGACCTCGAGGTCATTTCCGACCCACTCAAGCTGTCATCACACAGCACCGATCTGTCTCTGGCTCAGTCTAGAGGCTGCAGAGCTTGACTGGCAGGGCTGCTGTGCACCTGCCTCCTCCTCCCCCCCTCCATCTCCCCCTCCTTCTCCCTTCCCCCCCTCCATCTCCCCCTTCTTCTCCCTTCTCCCTCTCTCTCCATTTCCCCCTCCTTCTCCCTTCCCCTCTCTTGCAGGCATCACTCCCTGGCAAAAGTCAGTCACCTATGCTGAAACGGGGAAGAAGGGTGGTGTATTCTTTTTTCAGATGCCAAAGCACTAACTCTGTGGACCTTCTAATGCACACACAAGCTGTGTTTCCTTCTAATGCACACACAAGCTATGTTGGGTTTTCCTGTACACACAGCACAAAAACAGGAATGGAAGATGGAATATAATTTATCAATAATCTCCTTAAAACATCTAATAATCATAGGGATGAAATATTACTACAGTGTGCTAATTTCAGCTGTTTTAAAGATTTGATTGTAGGGAAACTAAACCTCTAAAATCTCAGTATCTTTGCATAGTTTCCACTCGCTGATTGACAAGTGAAACACCGTTGTTTTCCTCGTGGATGTGGATGTAAGTGCAGGGCAGGCAGGCAGCATTTGACCTTCCACTCTGTTTTGGGTTGTGGTAGATTAAAGGGGAAGTGTTCCCAGCAGGCTTACTTGGTCTCCAACTGGCAGCAGTGTTTGGGAAGGTTGTGGAACCATCAAGGGGAAGAGACCCTAGGGGCAGGCAGTGGGATTTCATAGCCCAGCCCGCCTTCTCCACTCACTCTCCAGTATGGACGCTACGTGACCACCCACCCACCCACCCGTCTGTCTGCTGCTGTGTCTTAGGCACCAGGATGGACCGCAATCCTCTGGGAGTGTGAGCCAGAACAAACCCTTTCTCCATTCCTTTGCTTCTGTCAGGTTATATTATCACCGCAACAGAAAAGTAACTAAGAGTAGAATCCAACAAGCTAAACTAATTAATTGTTTCATTTTATATGTAATATCAAAGAGCTCAAAGAAACAGTCTATTTTAATGTACTTTAAATTAAGTTTTCTGCTGCATTAGAAAAGAAAATGATGGTTTGGTTATTTAATTGTCAAACTAATGAGGCAGGTGTTTTAGAATCTCTTGCCTCATGTTAAACATGAGAGACATGGGATATGTATTATACACATGTGCATGCACACACATATACACACACATACTGCTAAGTTTCTCAGTTTAAAATTGATAGCGCCAAATATTTTAACCTTAGTTTTGGAACTGTGTAAGCATTTGGTCACAAACACTCGTTCACTCTCTAAATACTTCTGTGCCTAATGCTACAGAATACTTCCCAGCAGTTGACAGGGACAGTTTTCTTCTTTGCTTTGCTAGTATTTTCCGTTTTAACTAAACGCGCTTCGAGACCTGCGATGAGCTTGCCATTGTACTGGGTGCTAAAATGTGCCGCTTGTACTTTTGAATCAAGTAGCGTACGGGCGTGCATGTGGCGGTGGAGGGCAACGGCCACGCGAGAAACGCAGAGCTTGGGCCTGTGTACCTTTTGACTCCTAATCCTATAAATTGATTCTTCTGTTATCTTGCAGAGATGGATGTTGACAAATCAGGTCATGGCTTGTTTTATTTCATCCTAAATTACTGATTAGGCTGGAGCCAGTAACTGAGACTATAGAAAAATAAACGTGTGACTGTAATCAACTGTAGAACCCAGGACCAATAGCTAGTACTGCATAGCTGGAAATATATATCAGCCACCGTACAAATAGACCCAGAGATCACTCCTTCATACCAATGTGCCTGGACTTAAAAATGAAATTGTCTTGAGATTGCCTGTCATGAGGACAGGAGAGAAAGAAAGGGAAGAAGAGAAGCAGAGGGTTAATTGGCTCCAGGAGGCAGGGCCTCAAGCAGGAAGAAAGATGTTTTTGATTCCCAGGGTGGTCTTCTTCTGCTGGGGAAACGCAGAAGAGGGCGTGCTGTATGCTTCATTTGTGATGCTGACCCTTCCCAAACTGCCCAAGATTCAGAACTCACACCCTGACCTTGGGCGGGTGGCAAGGGAAGGGTTGAGTGTGGCAGCAGGCCTGACCATGCACTGGAAATGGGGTGTGCTTGTGTGTCAGTCGGCACCACTGTCCCACACCTCTCTCCTGTTCCCATTTCCTATCCTAAGGGATCCCACTGGGGTTTTCCCCCTTACTGCCCACAGATCTGTACACTGATGTTCCTGTCCGCCATTCATGCCCCCTCGCCCTCAGGTCTCATGTTAGTGAAAGGCATTGCTGGAGCAGCTAGGAATGTTCACATTGTGGGAAACTGAGGACAGAGGATGATGGTAGCATCGAGTTTTAAAGATCTGCAAAACCCTGAAGACCATTTATAAGTAATACTGTGATGTTTCTCAGGGCCAGATTCTTGGCAGGCGGGAATATTTTCCTTCGTCCACATGTTTCCTTGTCACTGTTTTGTGCTAATGTCGTTTTAACCAGTTGAAACAGCCTCATTCCTCTTAATCATCTTCACAGTAGAAGCTGGCATTGTAATCATCTATGTAAAATGGCAGGGACTCCAGTGGTGCTGTGTTAGCCATCCTGCGGCTACCGGAACAACGTGCCACAGACTGGTGGCTTTACACAACAGGAACACGTTGTTCAACACTCTGGAGGCCCAAAGTCAAAGACTGAAGTCTTGGCAGTGAAGTGCTCCCTCTAAATCCTGGGAGTGGAAATCCCTCCATGTCTCTCCATCTGCTATTGGCCAAGTCCACTGCAGCTGCTCTGATATCTCTCCCCATCTATTTAGTACTCCCTCTGGGTGTGTCTGTCTGTGCCCAGTTTCCTTTCTGTGAGGACAACAGCCTCTTGACAAGGACCCATCTACAAAGAAGGTTCCATTTTTCTCCCCAGGGTGTTAGGACATCATCTGTCTCTTGAGGAGAGGACAGAGCTTACCCATGAAGCCAAGTTGTTCAGGAGGGGGATTATGTCTCTCCACCAGCATAGAGGCTTATTGCATTTTAAATGCAGGTGGCATATCAATCTCAGATGCTCCTTTTCCTAACAAAAGTACTTTGTGTAGAGAAAGGTAAAGATGGACACAAGGCAACCCCCGAGCCAGTGGTCCTGGGGTACACCGCAGAGCCACACAGATGGGGGTTCTTCCTCCTTTCTGCCTCTCGCCAGTAATGTATGCTTGACCAAGCCTGTCTGATGTCCGTACCCTTGTGTATAAGGTGGCAGCCATAGTGTTCACCACATAACATTGATATCAAGTGGTTAAAGTATTTGATCCAAATAAAGGATTTCTCTGTATCCAGCCCATAGTTACCAGTATCATTGTAGAAAATATCCCCGCCCTGTAGCAAAATTTTATGTTTTTAGTAGAATATAAGAATATTCTAAATATTTTTGGAGTGGTATAAAGCATAATCTGCATCTACTTATTTCTTCTCCCCTTGTAAATAGTGAGCGGTTGCATCCTGCTTGCAGAGGTGTGAATGAGCCTAGCCAATGCTCTGCCCTTTGCTCTCCCATAGGGGGCAGTAAGCACAGTGGGTGTGTGGGCGTGGGGCAGGAACTGTAAGATGAGCAAGGGCGGGGACTGACCTGCGACAGGGAATAGCAATGCCTTGATGCCCAGCAGGCCGCTGTCAGAAACAAGAGGACAGTATGGGAGATGACAAAAGATCAAAAGGCCAGGATCCCTGGCATGGATGAGCTGTCCAGCAATAGTGCCTGTTACAGACACGATTGAGCCAGATCCTGGGGGGGGGGGTGGTGAGGTGGTGGGGGCAGTCGCAGGCTGTGAGGTACGCATCAAAGAGTGTGTGGGAATTAAAGCAAGCTGCTTTTGGATACAGTCTAAATGCAGGTAGGGCAATAGTCCTTCTCAGGAAGACTTGTGAATGTGGCACTTGGAGAATTGTTAGCTGTGTCTCAAGTGTGACCTGTCCTCACCCATGATAATGTTGTGGTTTGAATGCGCAGTGTGCCCCATAGGCTCATGTGTTTGGGCCATTTCCCCCACAAGATGGCACTTAAGATTTCTTTTTCACTGATGTGTGCATCTGCTGTTTCACAGCTGTCCTCTCCTTCTTCTTTCACTCTTTCTGCCCACTCTGTGATGTCCCCAGAGACTGCGGTCAATAGATATCCATAAGATATAGATATCCATCTATAGTTGAGCATTCACAGTCATGTACTCTCAGCATTTTGACTATTTATGAGTCTTGCATCCACCGTAGCCTACTGCAGAAGGAACCCCTCTGAGTAGGTTTGGAAGGAGCACAAGGTCTTTAAGCATTCGTGATAAGAAGGTGGCTCGACCATCTCGCCAAACAACTGGTGGGGCTTTTGTTGGAAGGTGGAGTCTTGTGGGAGAAAGTGAGTCACAGGTGCTGGGCCTGGAGTTTAATTGCTTGTCCTCACCTCCCGTCTGCTCTGCTTTCTGACTAGTCCCATCATGCTCCTGTTTCCATCCGTGTCTTCTCTCCTCCGATAGGCTGAGGCAAAATAAACCCCTCCTCCCTAACATTACTTCTTGTCAGGTATTTGGTCAGAGTAACGAACACAGTAGCCAATAACATTTGGGAAAGTCAGCTGGCAATCTTTATGGCTGGATTCAGTCTAAGTTCTAAGTTCTAAGTTCTGGGAGGCTCCAAATCCTCTCCTACCTGTTAACCATCATCTAATGCCCAAATTTCAAAAGAAAGAAAAAGCTTATAGTTTATATTCTATAAAACCACGCTACGGAAAGAAAGCCTTCAGTGCTGGGCATAGCTTATATGATTATTGGAGATGTAGATGACTAAGGAAAGTGTCTGGAATCTGATGGGACTCCATGTTCTGAATGAAGAGGGCCCTGGTGTAGTGAAAGGCCTGGAGGACGATCTCCCAGCCACTACACCCTAGCTAGACTAGGGCGAGAGCTCTCCTCTCCCTGAGGCTCTGGGGCTACAAAATAATATATGTGTCAGCTAAGATCTTAAGTAACATGGAAAGTCATTTGAATGTTTCTGCAGATGAATTATAATTAATGAGTAGATAGAACAGGGTTCCCGGCATCTGAGGGGGTTCAGCATCTTGTCACACCTGGCCAAGGTTCAATTACAAGTTTCATTTGGCCCTTGGTTACATGGGACAGTAGCACCAAGTTCTTGTAACAGTTGACTCTGTTAAGTGTGTTTATAAACGTAAAGGAACATTGTGGGGGGATTCCATCCGCTTTATTTTATGTTTACTTATCTTTCTGTCTAATATCAATATAGAAGAAAGTAAGTTGAAAAGGGTATATTTTTCAAAACTGAGGTTAAGACTATAATTTATTCTATTGATTTAGGAAAAAATCTAGAATAGATTTAACAGTGAAAGCCCCAGACCCAGGAAATGGAGATGCAAATTGAAATAAGGCTGAGGTTTCAGTCTATTTTTCCTGAGGGACACACACTCTATCAGTTACGTTGAATGTAAGAAAAGGAGAGGTGAGGGCTGGAAACGTAGCTCAGCTGGGAGAACACTTGTCTGGACGCACAAAGCCCTGACGGCAGCACGTGTCTGTAATCCTGATACCGTACCACAGTCAGAAGCAGAAGGACCAGAAACTCACGGTCATCTTCCACTACACAGTAATTCTGAGTCTGAGATCATCCTGCCTCTCTCAAAATGAATGAATGAATGAATGAATGGATGGATGGATGAAATTTATTTGTAATTTCTATCAATTTCTCTTTAATTTCATGATTAAAGATAGTCAAAGTTTTCCCACTAATAATGTATGATATTTCTGCTTTAGTGACAAGTGAAAGCCATTAAAATCCTGAGAATAATCATAATTGTGATTACATAAATCATTTAACCACCATTCAGAACTTTCAGCAAAAAAATAGTGATAATAAATAAATAAAGATAAATAGCCAGGAATTAGGCTGGCATGGTTCCTAGTTTGGGGAGTGGGGCTTTGAAATCTAGCCAGCACAAGTTCTGAAAGCTATGCTGGTCTCAAGATTAACTCTATTTTATGAAAAAGAATGAATTTCAAATATTAATATTCTGTATTAATATTTAAACATTCATTTAAAACCCCATTTTTAAAATAGCTTGGATATGGGTTTTTTACAACAGATCTCATTTGTATGACAGGCTGTCGCCCACAGAGGCTCATATACAATTCTGCAAATGAAAACTGAAGTTTCTGAGCACCCCACATGTGTGCTTATGTAATTTTACTTCAAAACAAATTGCACTTGGCAGGTCCTCTGGACGCCCTGTCCTGGGGTAGATGGTTTTGTCGTAGCATCTGTCCCATTTATCTATGCTTGAAAGTATTTTTTTTACTTTATTCATTTGACAAATATTTCCCAAGTAGCTACCTTGTGTCCGACATAATCTTGATGCTGGAGCTATACCAACAAATGAGCCACTCGAAAGTGTGGAGCTCAGGAATATGGAAAGAGAAGATAATAACGCCATACGCGCACAAGTATAAGACACAGCATGCATTGCAAGGCAGCAGTACCAGTGTGGGGTACTCGGTGGGCGTGGAGGGGAGCTTGCATCAGTGGAGCGGCCAGAGACAAGCTCTCTACGTGATATGTGAATGGAGACCTGGGAGAGATGGAGGGTTTGTCACTCCAAGGCGAAGGTTCAGCAGTGTAGAGAGGCAGGTCTTATCTCTGGGAATTGCTGAGAAGCTAGTGACTGACTGGGAGTCTCCAGCTGGGCGAAGTAGCCAGGAGCACCTTGGGGACAGATTGAAGCCTTGTGGACCACCGTGGCAGCAGGAATCACATGACATGATCTGCACTCTTGAAGGATTCCTGCAATGACTGTGTCAAGAAGACCTAGTGGAAGAACGAGGTTTGGAGGTAGGCGGTTAGTCCAGGGCACAGGAGGTGCGGACCCAGATGCGGATGGAACGGCAGGAAGAGGGTGGTCCATGACTAGGCTATGCTGGGCTGTAGCAGTGTAAAGCAGCAACAAGGTCTGTCTGTACCCAGCCATAGCTGTGAATTCATGATGGGTCCCCCCTACATGTTCCCCCCTCCCCGTGATTGGGGCTGCTCTGTGGCTTAGAACTGCCTGTTGCCTCCAACTGGACCCCAGAAATCTTCATGTCTCTTGTCTTCACCCCGTAACACTGGTTTACTTGTGGACACACCAAGCCTTTTACATGACTGTGGGATTCAGGTTCAGGTCCTGACAGTAAGCTCAGTAAGTGAGTGCAGTAAGCTCAGGCACGCCGTGAACCATCACTCTGGCCCCCAAGTCTGTATTTTCATAGATCTGTGTCTCTTCCTTCATCGAGAACATTTTAGTCTAGTGATTGAACAATTACCCCAAACTTAATCTGCACGACATCAAATTTTACCTAAAATTTCCTCCATTGGCCCAAATGTTACCACCCCACTTTTGATCCTCCTAATTGAAAGTTGAAGGTGGTAGCACCCCCTTCATCCCAGCCACCAAGGCCTGGAACCTCTGACTCAGCCTCATGAGGTTCTTGCATACCACCCTGGTTCCTCTTCTCTGAGTTCTTGCCTTTAATCTAATATTCTCCCAGCCAGACCGGCACCCTGAGCCACAGTGTGCAATCTAAAGTGTGGTGGTGTGATGCATTCACCTGATTACAGTGCCTTGGTGAGACTCTTGCTTTCAACAGTTTCTACAGGAACCTGAACCCCAGCTGACTCTCAGTATTCACTGTCTCCTCTGTGGGTATTCACTGACTCCTTTGTGCCCACTCACCGCTCCAACATACGCTTTGGTGAGTCCTGAACTAACCATGATCTGTGCCATTACTTATGTATTTATTCCTTTTGGAATGTTCTTTCTTTGCCACTGGAATGATGAAAACCTACTTACTCGTCTGTGGAGGCTCAGGACATATCCATCCCCCAAGGCCCTCCTGTGAACACTAAGTTTAATACCCTGTTCTCTGTGTGTCTCCATTTCACCCTGCTCACCCCCTACAAGTCTTTGGAACACATTCGACATTTTGGGTCCTCTCTTTATCCAACGCCCTTTTATTGGGTTATCTTATTGGAACTTACTCCACTATCTCCCTGAAGATAATGTGGGCTGGTGATGTCATGGACTGATTTGCACTCCCCTCCCCACCCCTATATTGAGGCCTCCAGATATTATGTTGCTTAAAGATTGGGACTTTTAGAAATGAATAGGCTTAGCCAATGTCACCAGAGATGGAATTAGCATTTTTATAAAAGAAGAGGCCCTCAGTTCTTTCCATCACATGTGGATGCACAGAAAGCAAACCCAGCAAGACAGGCATGTCAAAGATCCCATCACCACTAAACACCAAATCTGTTGGCACCTGAGGTTGGGCTTCCCAGCCTTCAGAATGGGGGTGGGGTGCGACTGTATATTATGTGTTTGTGCCGCAGTTACAACAGCCAGAGTATTTCCTGAGTATTTGTATTAAATCTGAAGTGTTCCTTACAGGCTCATGTTCTGAGTGCTTGTTACAAGCTAGGCCTGTCATACAGAAGTCTGTTATTAGGAGAGTGGGACCCTGAAGATTAGAGAGTGGCCTGTAGTACGTGGGCTTTCTCTGCTTCCTACTTCATGTCCACGTGAGAATCTGTTTCTGGAGAGATTAGGAGACAAAAGGCAGTGATAAGGGAGCCAAGAGCCTAGCAGTTCCCCAAACTGAGGTCATGGCATTGACTATGTGTATACTCAACAGACCACTGTGAAAGCAAACTGTCTTTTGTGGGTACCACTGTCTGCATTTCAGAATTATAGAATATTGGCAAACCTCTAGAGTGCCTTCAGTGGCTAACCTGTGTAATAGAGAGAGCTATGTCAGTATTAATAGCACAGGTTTTGCTAGAGTAACATGAAGATGTCTAGGGAAGTGTAAGATGGAATTAGAATAGCGGAACTGTCTTTGGGGGAAAAGAAGGCAAGCTTTCTGTACTGAATTGCTTCTAAAATATAAAAAGATGCCGATTTAGACAGGTAAAGAAGGGTAGTGGAAACTGAAGTATGAAAACTTTCCTTTGTTCAAAGAATGTGTTTTTTAATGGCTAATTCTATGTAACAAAAGATTCTTCTAGAAGTGATTATGTTAGATATTAAAAGATGTTATGTCTCCAGTATGCAAATATCCAATCCAGAAAGCTAATCTTTCATCCCATGGTACAAGTAATTATAAGATGCCAATAAAACTCCCACAGATCACAGACATATCATGTGAAATTTCAGCTCAAAGTCATATGTATATCATTGCACACAACAAAACAAGTTGCCCAGAAAGGATGCATAAATGTATAACTGTTATATAGGTGTATATAAATGCGCATGCAGGTATATGTGGTCATCTTTCTCATCTGGAAACTCACCAGTTTTAGGAGAATGTTCAATATTAGCGAGCTGCATTCAGACCTGCACAATTTCATCTTTTTTATCTTCCTACTATATCTCCTCCTGTTGTAATATGTCAGTTATATCATGGGCTGTAGCTACATAAACAGTCACATTTATAGCACTATTTCAATTTAGTGGTTCCCTGGAGGAGAAGACTCTTTGCCTTGCGTGTCGTTATCAACCCCTGCACTTAGTGAGAGACCTTGCCGGGAGGAGCTGGGACTCCATAAATATTTATTTAATGAATTGATTTGAAAAGGAACAAACACAACAGAAATTGACTAGCGTAGTAGTGGTGGTGAACTATATATAAAGCAGCGAGAGCAGAAGCAGACAGCACACGGGCGTGGCTGAAATCCTGCACGGCAGAGTCAACCCCAACTTCCCATCCCAGCGCTGCCATTTTCAAAATAAATAACTTTCGGCAAAAATACTTCCTCTCATTAAATCTTACTCTTCATGTCTACAAAAGAATGAGTTTCTCTCAAGGTGTAATGAGATAATTCTCAGCAAAATTTCAGCTCAAGGAAGGCTGTGATTAATTTCTTAGCTATTTTAATGAAAAGTCATAATCCCCAAAACATTAAGTTAATGAAATCACACGCAAGCTTTTCGGTTGCTGTTATTAACCTTGATTCCAGGAACTGACTCAGTGAGAAAGGGCAGATTTGGGTCTTCTAAGAGAGGGTCATCTTAGAAGTCTCTTGTGCTCTGTGAAGGTCAGAGAGAGGACTCTGTGTGGCCAACACACTCTTCTGGAGCACATGACCATGATACCCCACTAAGAGGACCATAAGACTAGTCACTTAGCATAGAGCCCAGAGTTCTCCATGCTAATGAGGTGTCTAGATGGGCCAGCCCGAGGGCTTAGCCAATAAGCCTCCCTTCTAGGGCATTCCTTCCTACAAAAGATATTTTATCGCTGGTTCACCCTAAGCTGTATGCATCCATTTTTCCACCATGAATAAACAGTTTGGACGAGCAAGGACTGTCTCTCTCATCAAGAACCGCTATGGGGGAAGCCTTTCTTACTAAGCCATGCTGCCTAAGTCTCCCTCAGAAGGTCCCTTTGTGCTTCTGACACTCGCTCTTAAGCTAAGCCGGATCCCTCTGTCCTAGGCTCATGGTTGGCCTGAAGCCCCCCCCCACTCCATTCACAGCTCCTCGAGGTTTTCAGTGGCTTCTGGGTGTCCAAGAGTTAGACAGCCTCAGTCTCAGCCTCAGCTGAGCACAGTTTCTCACTCAGAGGAATCACGGGCTGGGGATCCCTATCTTAGTGTTCGCCTCCCCTGAGCAGACCACACCCCAATGGCGGCAAGGAAGGAATGTAACAAAGCACCCCTGCATTTCGTTTTCCTGAGCAGCAAGGCAAAACTTAGACTCACATCACAGCATTCAGATAACTGTTCCTGTCTTAGAAAAAAAAACGGTGGTGGGTAGAACAAGACATAGAGTTGGGTGTTGCCTTTGGAGGTGGGCGTAAAGTCACATAGAAGTGCACATTTAGTAGACAGGAGCTAAGGGGATTCTTCTTAAAGAAGGAAGCAAGGGAAGCTGCAGATAAGATGGCTGGGGAGAGGCAGGGCTTGGGTACAAGGGTGCTTAGTAGCTGTGGGGTAGATAACAGCATGCCTAGACGTTGGGGAAAGTTTATCTCAGATACCGTCCAAAAGACCCTCTGGACACATGCAAAGTATACTTCCTACACAGCCCTTATTCAGAAAAGATACGAAGGTCCCAGAGCAGCTTACTGCCACCACATGAGGCACCTGGAATCTTCTCACCGACTTCAGCCTACTTAAAATAGACAGACATCTTCCTTCTAGGAACCAGTGGGATGCCTGTCATCTCTTCTGGGTGGTTGTCTCTGTTGGTTGAGGGCTGTGTCCTAAGTGTTGACGTGTCGTAGCTGCTCAGTCACTCTACGATGCTGTGCACATGCCTTCTAACTGTGGGAGTGACATGCTTTTAAAGAAATGTATCCCAGATGTTGCCCACAAGGTTTGGGAATTGAGATAAAAAGACTGCTGAGTCATATGACAAATGCTGAGTGAGCGAAATATTCATTCTCTTTGCCTCGTAAGGGTAAGAGTCTGTGTGACTGCATGGAAATTACATAAACACTATTTTGTGATTAGATCCATACGTAGATACATTCGCCTACCTTCTGGGAAATAGAAGACTTTGCCTTATTATAATTCTCTCCTGTCTTATGCTAGATGGTTTGCTGCTAAAGAGTAGCATAAACCTTTGATTACGGAATCCAGGCTTCCCTGAATGGGGCGTTTCCCTTTGCGGACTTACAGAGGACACTCTGTAGACTGCCTCTGGCAGCAGTGCCATAGCTAAGTGGTGTGTGTGGGGTGGGGGTGGGGAGTGTCACCTTTCAGAGAGGACTAGTGCTTGATGCACCTGAAGTCTGCACCCTGTTACACTGGCATCTTTTGCTGATCATCTGAAAATTAAGATGCTCTCTGGATTAACACACTTGATTAAATAGATGTGGAACAAGTCGCATCTATATGGCCTTTGTATTTAAGTTACATGTGGAATTTTGATCAATTTTACCTCTTTCTCTTTTTAAGTCATCTTCCTTTTTACATTTTAAAATGCTACTTTGTTGAATCATATCAATGTACATTCTCCAATGAGCCTATCGATAAAACTACTATTGAAATAATAATAAAATACAAGTGTATATATTGTAAATTAAATTGCTGCGTTTATAGTAAAGTTTTCCTATATTTCTTTATCTTAAAAATAGAAGTTATTCAGAAGCATTATTATAGAATATTTTCCTTCAACTAACATGAATCTGTGGGTTATTTACACAGTAAGATATTAGATACCCATCCTTTCCTCTGTCCCATGAGTTTCCAGACTATCATAATTTAAGTGAATTTAAGGCCCATCTGTGGCCTGTGTGCTGGTCTGTTATGACGTTCTTCTGAGTTGTTTCTCTCTCTACTCTGATGAGTCCAAATGAACATATATGTATATATGCATTTATGCATAAGTATATTTGACTGTTTTATTTAATGAGGCCATAATGAGGTGGTTCTGTAAACTACCTCAGTAAGAACGTTGTCAAAATGAACCCCTACCTGCCATCCTCACTGGAACCCTTGGAGGATTAATGAGGTATCGCAGTTAGACTGTGCAATCCTTCCAGAAATCTCAAAGCAGGAGAGTACACAGTGCTTCCTTTTGGGAAGCATATGCTTTGCTGTCAAACCAGACCCAAAGCAGAGGAATGATTCACATCTCTGAGTCAACATCCTGCCTTTCTTGGACATGTCAAATCTCTGACGTGTCAATATGACAGGACCCTCATAATGAAGGAACCAAGTAGGTGGAAAAACCCAGCTTTCAGTCACACGATTGTCACGTGAGCACATAGTAATCACAGAAAGGAAACCCACACATTCTGGTCACATCTAAACCAAAACTTAAGAAGTAAAGGAAGAGCCATGGTCTAGGCTGTCAGTTATTTCCCTGATTTTATTTTTGCTATTTATTGATTATGCTACTTACTTTCTGATTATTACTTAAACATTAATAAAGGTCCATTTACTAATAATCTAATGGTTACACCAACTATTTAAGTGGTATATGACATGTACTTCATTCCACAAACTTGAAAATAAAGTTGTTACCTAAGACTATTATTATTGATGAGGCACTCAATACAGGAAGGTATGAATCATTCTCCATTCCTCACTTCTCCACTACCTTGACATCCACACTGTCAGAAGACTAGTGTTCATTATCTCCACCCAATTCTCTAGGAAGGCCTCTCTGCTGGCTAGGTTTATGTCATCTTCACACAGGCTACAGTCATGCAGAGGAAGAAGCTTCAATTCAGAAAATGCCTCCATTAGATCAGACCGTAAGCAAGCCTGTAGCAAATTTTCCTAATAAGTGGTTGATGGGAGAGGGCTCCGCACGTTTTTTGGTGGTACCATCCCTGAGCTGCTGCTGGTGGGTTCTGTAAGAAAGCAGGATGAGCAAGCCAGTAAGCACCTCCCCTCCAAGGCCTCTACCTCAGCTCCTGCCTCCAGGTTCCTGCCCTCTTTGAGTTCCTGCCCTGACTTCCTTCAGTGATGAACAGCGATGTGGAAGTACAAGCTGAAGAAATCCTTTCCTCCCCGAGTTGCTTTTGGACATGGTGTTTCACCACCTCACCCTAACTGAGGCAGCAACAGAAGGGTAATTCAGACAGGGCCCTTCACTCCTCTGTAGCAACAAAGGCTCCAGTCAACTCGCCCTACTGGTCATTCTGCTTTCTCTGTTACCACCACCTTCTCCCAACATCCAGTATACAGGAGAAGCAAGGGCACAAAATATCAGCGCTCACATCGCTCCGCTATGAAAACTTGTCACTGCCTTTATTTAAAGCATCCACTCTGTTTGGCCTCCACCATCCTCGTTGCTCACCAGGCTCTGGCCACCTGACCTTATTTCAGCTCCTTACAAATCTCCTTTGCCTCCTCCTGAAGGCCTCTCACAAGATAACACCGCTTTCTCATTATTAAAGATTGGAGTTAAATGCCTCCTCCACAAAGGGTCCTCCCTACCCTCCTTATGTTAAGTCAGCTGTTACCAGCTATTCTGCACTTTGCCAGCTCAGCTGTAGTTTACTAAAGTAAATGACGTAAATGAAGCAAAAAAGGTCTCCTCCAGTGAATTTAGTGAAAATTGCCTCCCTGTTTGTGGCATATCTCTGAACAAATGCAAATGCTTTGTGAGTATAGGAATCAGGTTTGTGTTGCTAAGCCCTAGCACACCGTTCCCAATAGACTCCCACTTGCAGTATGACATGGATGGATAGATAGATGGATGGATGGATGGATGGATGGATGGATGGATGGATGGATGAATGATAGGTGGATGGGTAGATGATAGATAATTAATGGATGGATGAGTGGATTGATGGATGGATGAATGGAGGATGGATAGATGGATGGATGGATGAAAGGATGGATGGATGGATGATAGGTAAGTGGATAGATGGGTAGATTGATAGATGGCTGGATAGATGATAGATGATGAATGGGTAGGTGGATGATGGATGGATGCATAGATGAGAGAGTGAATGCAGTGGCCAGATGGGACATGTCTGCAGTTTGTATACACTAAGGTTCATGTGCCCAGAATGTTTATAGAGACTGATGCTGCCATACTGGCTAGAGTTCCTTGTTGTGTGACATAGTGAGTAGGGTGTGCCTCAGTTTCCCCACCTGAAAAGGAAAGGAAAGCATACCAACCAAGACATCTTCCAGCCAGGACATTCCCAGTTTTTGGACATGTCCCTTTTTTGAGCAAATGTTATATATCCCGAAAGTAGCTCAAACCGTATCATGCCTGAGGAGTTTCCCCATGCATAAAAGAAAGAGTGGGGTTTGGTTGAGGACCTGGGAAGCACACTGACCTAACATAGCTGCCTTGAGGCCTCCACTGAGGTTCTATGGAAGGGTTTTCACTTAGCAGACTCCATCTCCACCACCTCACTCCCCCCCCCTACCCCCAGCTCCCGGGGAAGCCGGCTGCTGTCTGTGAGGTGGGCAGGCAGAGGTGCATGCACATGTTTTCACAGCCCCCACCATTCCTGCCTACCTTCACGTCCACCCAGGGACTCACGGGAGGAGAACCAGCCCAGCAGATGCCAGCACAGGAGAAGGCTGCTCTTCAGTTGGCTGCTCGGTACAACTTTGCTAGCAATGGCTGGAGCAGCCGGCAGTATCTTTTCTCAGCCCTTTATCTATTGAGAGTTGTTGAGAGAGCTAAATTAAAGTTGCCTGCCATTAATCTCTGTTCTCGGTGCCATAAATCAAAGGAAGGAAATAGTTCTCATCACAGTTCAGATTCCAAACAGGTAAAAATTACAACATAAAACAAAATTTAATACTGGCATTGTTGCTGCCACCCCAGCCGTACATTCTCGGCTGAAGTAATCAGCGAGGGCTGTGCCTGGGCCGTAACTCAGTGATTGTTCCAGGGGCTATGGGCCTTACAAGCGCATTCTGGTTTTACTGCCCTGCCCTTCAGACATGGGTCCGGTGTTGTACTTGCCCCCAGGGCTGAGAGTTCTGATCCTTTCTCTGAGACATTCTATGAACCTGCTCTGTATTCCCAGCTTTTTCAGTGCAGACTCAGGTTGTGAAGACCCAACTATTTACTGTCACAGAGCACTCTAGGTAACCCCCTTTTTATCCAAAAGGTGCACACAACAAGAGTTTTAAAGAGGCAAGATGGGGACCCAATGAACCAGAAGGCTCCAGTGAGCTGAGTTTCACTCAGGTTGCAATGTTTTATGGAGCCTTAATAATGTCTTAGCTATAATTCTGCTGTTTACACTATAGACTGTGGACCACACTGCCGGTCTGCGTAGCCCAGCAGGTCACTCACTCATTGTGGAAACAGAACCAGCACCAATCGGATGGGCCCTGTAACCCCAGCAGTGTTCTGGAGGGCCTTTTCATAGCTCCCAAATGCCCTGGGAAGAAGCCAGTGTCTGAGCACAAAGAATTTATACACAGCGTAAAATAGAAACCACGAGTGTCACGGCCTCCAATTCCTCTGCAGTCACCTGGCTTGGGATGGTAGATTCATGGCAGCCACGCCTCCTCCTTCACACTCAGTCCCGGGGTTTCCAAGGTGCTCATAAATAGGGCAAGTATTTCACCAAAACATGTAAGTCAAAAGGAACGGGCTCTGTCTTCAAAATCAACCTCACTGAGCAGGGCTTAAGGTTAGCCAAAGAAAGAGCTGTTGGTTCTTTGCCCTGTGAGCATCTGTAGGTACAGGAGGTGTGGCTGCATCTGCTGCTGATCCCTGCCCTGCTGATTCTCTGTGCTGAGGAGGAAGGCTTTCCATTCACAAATGTTCCGCAGCTTGGAGGCAACCACAGACTCGATGTTCTCTTTACCTCCCTCACCACCCCTCTTGTTCTGTCATAACAGGGCCCCCACTCTTCTCAAGAGACACAGACACGACTTCATGTTCCTGAGGCCTCTGTCACCCTATGACTCCACGTAGTCACAAGACCGTAAACCCTCATGTGGGAACAGAACAGGATGACAAAGGGCAGAAGGCCTAGCCAGCGATCTGACCCTCTACACTCAGCCTTCCCTCTGCCTGTCGCAGAATTAGCGACGCTGAGAAGTATCAAATTTCCAGTACCTACATTTCCTCATCTCTTAGAAGAGATTAGATTGAGCTGCAATTGAGATCATTTCCACCCCTGCAGCAATCCGTCCAAAGATAGTGTCTTAGTCAGTGTTCTCTTGCTGTGAAGAGACGCCATGACCACAGCAACTCTTATAAGAGAAAGCGTTTAATTGGGGCTGGCTTACGGTTCAGAGGGTTAGGCAATTGTCATCATAGCAGGAAGCAAGGCAACATGTGGGCAGACATGATGCAGGAGGAGGAGTTGAGAGTTCTACATGCAGATCCACAGGCAACAGGAAGAGGAAGCCACTGGGCTTGGCTTGGGCTTTTAAAACCTCTAAGCTCACCTCCAGTGACACGCTTCCTCCAACAAGGCCACACCTAAACTTCTCAAATAGTGCCACTCCCTGGTGACTAAGCGTTCAAATATATAAGACTCTGGGGGCCATTTCCGTTCAAAACACCACAGTGTTATGTTCTCAGCATCTCGTAGGCAAAGTGCTGTATGGATTGTCTTAGAGCCATTTGTCCTTCAATTACCTGGTCCATACACAGAAACAAGTCTTAAAGATGGCCACTTCCAGGACCCGTGGAGTCTGCCACACAAGTACTTTGTGGGAGGGGAGTATTTCATTCAGTGGCTGATTGACAGGACCAAATCCTTCATAAGCCCACCATGACCCACACCAAATGCCTCCCTGTAATGGTCCCACCCAGCTTTAGCTTCATTATAGGCCATACGCAATTTTAGTCTCTCTCTTGTGCTTGCATAAAGCTGGACATGCCAGTCCAAGCTGGCGTCATTCTTTGTTCCTCGTGCACATCACACCCTGGAATTAAGGAGACAAGATCTCCCAGGTTGAAAGACGAGAAAAATCCCAAAATGCATCGGCCAACCCCAGCTGTCTCAGATTATAGCCTTGGCAGAGCTTTTACATTTTTCTTTTTAAAATTCTAAAATGGATTTCTTTTCTTGCCCAAAAAACTTCAAAAGGTGACATCAAAGTAAATTTTGCAAAGTACTGCAATGTACCAGTGTGAGACTATCTTAAGAGAAAGAGCCATTGTACAAAATCTGTATCATAAGAATTAATAATACATTGTAGACAGATTCTTCTCTTATTTTTGCATTGGAGATTAAAGATTGCAGCCTCATTTACTTTGTTGTAACTGATTCTTGTGGCCAATTTTTTTTCTAGAATGAGGTGTCTATCCACTCAACACATTTGAAACACACACTAGGGGAGCTCACAAAATATAATGCCCACTATGACACAGCATTTTCTTGCCTCTTCACTGTTTCCTATTGACACACATCCTAATTCATTAATAATATGCTTATGTGATGCTTAGGGGCACAAAAACCTTTGTATTTGATCATGAATAGTCTTCTCAGACAGAGATAGAGTCATTTGACAGGTGATTAAATCCAGTCACCGAGAGATGAATCACCTAGTTAGTAACAAGTAGCTCTTGAACTTGACAATCTTGCTCCAGGATCTAAGTGAGTCCCAAGTCACTCTCCTGCCCACATGGAAGCACAGTGACAATGTCTGCTGGTCACAGCTTGCGACAATAGAATCTGAGAGAAATGAACTATCTGGGACTCAAGATACACTTTCTGAGTTTTTCTGAAAACCAAAGAAAATATGAGCTGTAGAAATACCAAGAGCATCCCGCAGCACTCGGAGCTGGCTTTGTGATGCTCTCTCTCTGCCTTTCTCATCTGCTCCATGACCACCACGGTCCAGGATGCTCAGTTCCCTCCCCACGGTGGAGAGGCTGAAGACGGTACTGAAGCCGCAGGGGGGACCAGCCTTCTCCATGTAAACCCTTACTGTGATCTGGGCTTAATTATCTCAGCACCGTTAAAATACAAGCTTGTAAACATAAATATGCCAAGACAAAAAAAAAAAAACTAGGAGTTTCCATTATAGTTGCTAAGTTTAAAACGCATCTTAACATGCAAGATGGTGCTGCAATACAAGAAAACTGTGTAAGAAAGCCGGTCATCTGCTGTTTGCCCAACTTCCCTCACACAGGATAGTTGCTCCTGTGTTTCGTTTCATATTTTTAAAAATGTTTACAAAGCAGAAGTCATGATGCTCATTTTTCATGTCTTCCTTTAGCTTCTAAATTTTCCTTCTCGATATACCACTCTCCACTGGAGAAAAGCTTGCTGACATACAACAGAATGATTTTGTTTTGGACATGAAAATGTGCTCCTTAATCTTAATTTTTTTTAACATTAAAAGTCAGTTTTGTTCAGTTTATCCTTCATCACCTCAGCATGTTCCAACCTTGTTAGCTTTATTTCAGGACTAATTGGTTCTTAAACAATCATGAACACGGTCGCAGGCTAGTGCCGGGCAGACATCTGGAAGGAGCTTGGAAGACTCGGAAAACTGACTAGAACTGACAAAGCGACCACAGCAAGGACAAGAAGAGAAGCCGCCTGTGGCACTGCATGGCTTTATAGATGGGGCTGCTGGGAGGTAGAAGGAGCAGCAGTGTTTACAGTGATGAATCCAGGGTTTGATGTTAACAGTCAGCAGCAGTGGGGTCTAAGGAAAACCATCACCAGACTTGGAAGGAGACGTGTGTGCGTGGTTTCATTTCTATTATCTAACATGTTTTTAGATAATCTAAAGTGATAAGATAAGAAAATACAATGCCTGACCTGAATTCAAAAGAAGAGGAGGAGGAGGAGGAGGAGGAAAAATATAAGAATATGACGACGACCTGTGGGTGGCCATCACTTAGAAAGTGGAATGCTTGCATTTTGATAACAATCCCAGACTTAGAGAATATGTGTTAGAGCAGCCACTGATAGATTGTGTTTTTGTTTTTGTTTTTTTTAAGTCACAGGCTTAATGTCAGAGAATTAGCTTTTAGAGACAACTAAATCAAGAGATTCAAATGAATTCTATTAGAAGTACCAAAGGAATTTTGCAAGGCAGATAAATGTGCAAAATAAATACATATAATGAAGTTTGTTTTATTGTAGTTTGATTTTTATGTACTTTTTAAATAACAAGCTGAAACTAGGAATAGAAAAGTATGGGGCGGAGTGATGGTTCAGCAGTTAAGGACACTGGCTGCTTTTGGAGAGGACTTGGATTTGGTTCCCAGCAGCCACATGGTGACTCACGACCCAGTTCTGAGGGACCCCATGCCCTCTTCTGACCTCCTTGGGCACTACCAGGAATTCATGTGGTGCACAGAGATACAACCAGGTAAAACATTCACACATACAAAAATAATTATTTTAAAACTTAGGAAGTTAGCACAGAAAGAATAAAACTGTTCAACTCAACTCTTAGTAAAAGCAAGAAATTTATCTGACTCCAGTAAACTACAAAACCTAATTAAAACCTAATAATATCTGCTATCAACAAGTTGACTGTTGTGTAATGCCTTCTAAACAAAAGATAAAATAGTAAAACTTTTAAAATACCAATGAGGTAGCATTTTTCTGACATTAAACCTGTGACTTTTTTTTTTTTAAAAAAAAACACAATCTATCGGTGGTTGGTCTAACACATACCCTCTAAGTCTGAGATTTTCATCAAAATGCAAGCATTCCACTTTCTAAGTGATGGCCACCCACAGGCCGCTTCTCCCCGAGCACCAACGCTCAGGACTCTGTCTAGGCAGACTCTTTAGCCATTGAGAAGCAGTAAATGTTCCTGTGTTCTTGACCTGCTTACTCCATTTTTGTTTGTTTTGTTTTTCTTCTCCTGTTCTTTTCATGAGCTTGAGTGTGTGTGTGTGTTGTTTGTGACAGCGTTTTAAGTGCTCAGCCAACTCCCCAAACCCCTATAGGTTTAAGTATTTACAGCATCACAAACCACTTGGTTTTACATCCCAGGAGAACACATGAATCACTAAAACTGCATCTGCAACAGTTACACGACCATGTTTATTAGGACCCCATAACTGTTTATGCTTCAACACCCAACCCTACTTTTTTATTTACTTGTTTGCTTGTGGTTTTGAGACAGTCTCATGTAACCCATGCTAGTCTGAAATTTTCTTTTTAGCCAAACCTGGCCTTTATACCTCCACCTCCATGTGCTACGGCTACAAACATGAGCCACCAAACCCAGATTCCATTTTATTTTAAGTCCAGGAAATATGAAAGTCCAACCATATGGTAAGTACATGGTAATCTTTATGGCATAGTTGTTTAAATAGCTCCAAACATTAAACCATCCAAATGCTTATCCCATTAATGTGCAACACACACACACACACACACACACACACCACACACATATACACACACCACACACACACACACACACACCACACACATATACACACACCACACACATACACACACACCATACACCATACACACACACATACACCATACACACACACATGTACACACATACAACAAACACACTTAACACATGAATAACACACATACACATAACAATCACATAAACACACATTCAGACACACATGCACATAGTAAATACACATAGCAAAAATATAGTGACATAACACATACATAGACTTAACATACACATATATATACATATACTTAATATACATATATCCACACACATGTATATATTCATAACACACATACACACATGCACACATGACTCACATGTATACACATGCACACATATAGACATATAACACAGATCTTGCCCACCCTTCCAGACACTCTTCCTATCCCACCTTGTTTAATAAACCTTGCCCCAGTCCATCAGCCAGCATAAACCTTACTGTCTGTTTTTATCTCTGTCGTGTTTTTAGCACCTCTATATACCTCTACAAACCATTACGGTGAATTGTACAGGTGTCTTATCTCATCTCCTGGACTATTAGGTCCTTGAAAAAGTCACAGCTTGCATCCTGGTCTTTTAAACCTACCCCTCTGTCCAGAGCAGGCCTTGAAGGCTATGGCCCCCAGTAAATGCCAAATCGAATTGATTTTGAGCTAACTTCAGTGGCAACTTGGAACAGGATGTCCTTTCAGGCCTTGTAGGGTATTTTTCCCCCTTAATAATGCAATACTTTTTTTCTTCTGCACAAATGTGCCTCAATCTACAGAAAGAGCCACAACTTTTTGCCTACTATTCACGGTGTGTCCTGCTGTAGAGGAGTCTAATGAATGGAGTCTGCTGAATAACGAAACAGTGAGGGGCTTTCCCATGTTATAACTCATTTACCCTCATTTAAATCATGCTAGGAAAGAAAATTACTCCATGTATACATTTGATTTTGTAATTTTTGTTTGTTTGTTTGTTTGTTGGTTGGTTGATTGGTTGGTTGGTTGAGGTGGGATCTCTCTACATGGCTGTGGCTGTCTTGGAAGTCACTCTATAGACCAGCCTGGCCTTGAACTCAGAGAGATCCACCTGCTTTTACCTCCCAAATGCTGGGATTAAAGGCTTGTGCTACCATGCCTGGCTGACATTTGAAATTTTAATATAATTTTATATTTTACATAAATTTTCCAACTTTAGTTTGAGGTATTACTTCTTTTGTTTATTTCTCCTATCAAAATAAGGAATGCCAAGTACACGTTAACACAGTTTTAATGCCCTGTGTAGATATTCTACTGAGTAGAAATCAATAGGTTTACTTGAGTGAAATAAATTCTTTTGGCTTCCCACTCCCCTTACCCAGGGCTTTTAGCTTTTAAGATCTAAAACTGGCAAGTACTTTTCAGAACATGAAAATAAAAATCAACAGAAATTGATAAGGAAATGTACAAAATTATATTTTGAAAGCATAAGGACTTGAGGCTTAGAAATCCTTATGGCTTGTGGTATTTAACAGTCAGTATGTGAACTTCTTCTATCTAGCAACTTTATACTGTGAAAAGAACGTTGGAACTTTTACCAATAATTCCAATCAAAATTATTGGAAATGCTCTAGGGTCGGGAGGACATGAACATGTACATTTTTAATATAATTGCTGGTCTAATTTTAATTATCCCCATATTGTTGTTAGCCTCAGTCACAAGTCTTTGCTCACATCATCCAATCAATTGTCCATTATTTTATGTAGATTCAGAAATAAACAGGAAAAACATTTCATTCCTCTGACTTTCCAGCAGGAACCACTGAAGTCTAGTTTGCATTGGTTTTTTTGTTTTGTTTTGTTTTGTTTTGCCTTGCCTTACATTAACAACAATAAAAAATTCTACTAAGTGTTCACATGTTGTTTATCAGGATTGAATAAGCTAGCATCAGGAAGAATTTGCAAATTGTAATAATAACATATTCTGTACATTTATTTCCTTGCTGGTTTGTTTAGACTCTCCATGTATGCTCATCTGGTAATCCTTATTCTAGCAGCAGCCTGGTGCCAGTGAGGGAAGAGCTATTACAATACGTAGAAAGGAAAACTCCATGCAGAAAGGGTAATTGGAGCATTTGGATCTGAGCTTGCTCAATTTGCATCAGATATTTGCAAGACATTGAAATAAAGATATTAATAATATCTTGTCCAAATATCAAGAGCAAATAGAAATATATAAGCATTAAGGAAGGCTCATTAAATTTATCCATTATAAGCAAGAATAGGAAGCAGTTGTTTTTAAATACAGGAAGCTGTTGGCCTGGGTTTGCTCAGGAAGTAGACTATGGTTGGAGCTTCCACTTAACTGATTAAAGGAGAGATGGAGGCAGTAGAAAGCATAAGCCATTAAGGTCTTACTCAAGAACAGGGGAGGATTTGGAAGGAGGCGGGACTGAGAAGGGGAGGGTGCGGTGGCACAGAGCGGGTAGGTGCCCCACGGGCAGGCCTTTGCAAGGCAAGCTGAGGGATATCTCACCAGTAGATCGTCAACCGCCAACCACTTAGCTGTTTTCAGAAAGAACCATTTTGGGAGAGAATCAACTACGTTCTTCAGAAAGCTGAGAGTAGCACTGTATGTAGAATAGATAACAATAGGCAATCTCTAACAAGTTTGTGTATTTTGGTGGGGTAGCACCGTTGCCAAGTGTATCCTAAGGAAACAAGAGACTCTCTGTGAAAAGAACCTTTCAGGTCCTTCTACTACTTGGGGACAGGGCTTTATAATCTATGGTGTAATTGCTAACTAGAGTATTAGGAAGTAGCTATAAAGGATGAACCTTGCAACAGTCTTAATCATAAAAATCAGCTGACTGCAATGAAAGAGGTAAAGGATCAGAAAAGCCTAAGGTGATCACAGGGTTGCATGTAGGAAGAACAACATGCAGTTACTGCAGGAGACACACCTGGGAAGCCATGCAGGGCCCACCAAGTGAGGAGGCTACTGAATTTTCCTTCCTTCCTTCCTTCCTTCCTTCCTTCCTTCCTTCCTTCCTTTCCTTCCCTCCCTCCCTCCCTCCCTCCCTCCCTCCTCTCCTTCCTCCCTCCCCCCTCTCTCTTTCTTCTTTCTTTCTTTCTTTCTTTCTTTCTTTCTTTCTTTCTTTCTTTCTTTCTTTCTTTCTTTCTTTCTATATTACAGTGACCAAGTATATTTCTCTCAGGGCATATTATGCAGTTAAAAAAATTAATGCTCCTTTTAATAGGACAATCGAGAACAGAGGAGCCCTTGAACCAAGCAGCCACTGTGTGACTGCAGAGAAGGTTCTCATAAACCTGAGGCAGAGGTAGGGAGGACACCATGTTGCTCAGACCTCTACAGCTTGCTGGATGGCTAGGCTCTAGGCAAGGGCCACAAGTGCAGGAGAGGCAGACAAGACATGAAGGAACTTACGTGGTTCCATAGTGAGCATCTGGGTTGGAAAGGCCTTCAAGATATCTCACTGAAGAAACTAGAATTCTTCAGTACCCCTTTACTTTTAAAGATGAGTAATGTGTCCCTGTGTATAACATTCCCTTTGTCTAACCGCTTACACATCAAAGGAAATACAGACAGTTGTCTTGAATAATGTCACAGAAAAGTCTTTGTGATCTTACATTTCCCAATTCTTCTTACATTGACCTCTGACCTACACACACACACACACACAGAGAGAGAGAGAGAGAGAGAGTTGCACACAGACACATACACAGCGAGAGACAGACAGAAACATACATATACAAATGCACACAGTGAGAGACACACAGAAAGATACACACACAGATAGACACACATATACAAGCACATAGACATAGACACTACATATAGACATACACAGAGAGAAATATATACACAGATGCACACACACACATATACATATACACATATACAAGCACATATACATGACACTACACATAGACACATATACACACACACACTAGCTGTTACAACTGACAAAAATATAATAAAACCTCTACCTATGTCCATGTTAAAAGTGATCAAAACTATTTTAGTAATTTGTCCAAACTAAACATAGAAAATGTATTGTATAATTAATGCAAAATAGAACCCCACACACACACCAATCATTCTATACCAAGATAGACATTTATCGCCTATTACCAAATAAAACAGACAAAACACACTTCCAATTAGGAAAATGATTACATTAGGATGAATGTGTTCAACAGAATATTACATTGCCATCAAAATAACAGATTAATGAAAGTGTCAGGAATATGTCACGTTTTTAAAAATAGCATGTTAAAATTCTGTACACAGTAAAAATTTGGACCTTGGAAAATATGTAAATGAAACACATATACCTGAGTGTTTGCAATGGCTGTCTTGACTCCTGATAGTGGTGCTACAGAGCTTTCTACTACTTCTTTAAAAGTCTTTTTTTCCTGCCAAGGGCACACAGTAATCATATAACTAGAGCTTAAAAATAATTGAGGAGCCTATTGCTGAGGGTCAGGTTGCGTATCTGAGACTCGTGCACATGAAGATGGTAGCAAAAGTCCTGGGTGGTCCCTCTCTTCAGCAGGAGATGTGTGGCCTCTCTCAGTAACTGCTCACTGGGTATGGTTTCTACAGGAAGTAGCAGCATTCTAATTATTCCGTCACGTTTGGCAAGAGTCAATTAGAGTCGGAGGCCTTTGTAATTTGGAGATGCTTGGCAGAATGAACATGATTTTAAAACTTGATTTGATAAAGATGAAACTTGACACTCACATACGGGAATCCATTTCTTACTTTTTTTCAGAAAACATGTCATGTTCAATTTTAATTTCAACAAACTAGAGAGCAAATCTACATAAAACTACAAAAAAAAGCTAAGGATTTGTTTACCCTGAGATATGTTTTGCTCACTATAATTGGATTGTCAGAATGTGTCTGACATATGCTAATGAAACCGCAAGAAAGCCAAAATATGGTTTATTTGGTTACATTTGTCCTTTTTAGAGTGAAACCAGCAACGATTGCTTCACTCCTACTTAGACACTTGGAATGAAAGTTTATAAAACAAGACCAGTCCTTAAGTAACAGATGAGGGTATTGACTGAGTGGGAGAAGGATACCACCTGGCTACATTCTCAGCTACAAAATTCACTGTTCACGAAGCTTCTGAATTATCTCTCTCACATCTTGCAGGTGCAAACTCCTTTTTTTGAGTTTACTATTTAAATCTGGAAATCTTTACTTTCTATATGTCAGCTGCAGGACCCACACTAAGGAAGGTTCCCTCTGTCCATAGTTGCATTAAAATGGTTAATTATGTTTTCCATACATGTTCGACACTAATGTCATTTAGACTTGATTTGTTCAGAAGGACCTATATAGAGGATCTGGTAATGTAGCTCTAAGAGCTTCTACTGGATGTCTCAAGGCATAGGAACCACCAACTGCCCTCTAGGACCCCCATAGGATATGGAGACACCAAGAGATACCAGCCTTCTCTCTCCCACACCCAGACAATAGGTTTCACCACTTATAGACAATAAGGATCTGTCCAACTCTCTTCTAGACACCTGTCCTTATCGGCAAGAATAGAAAAAAAAAAGTGGCAGTTTAATTAATTGTTAAATAAGCCCCAAACCACTTGGACTTGAAATACTGAAATAATTGGAACACCAGAAAATGCTCTCCTGTAGGCATCTAGACATAAATGTAAGTAAAAGGAACTTGAAGGGTTGCTGTAAGGACCCTCTTTATCATCAGGAAGCAGCCAGGTTTCTATGTCCCTCCTGAGAACTGATAGGTTCCGGTTCAGATGTGAACCACAGCCCTGGCACTCACTGAACATGTGACACGGGACAGTTTCTGTAGCCTGCCTTTGTTCCTTTGGTGAGGACTTTTAAGCAAGCCTCTGTTCAGGCAGGCTGCTTGTTGGCCTCAACTTTAGGTACCTGTCAGTAACAGGGGCCCTTAAGGGCCAGTTTATGTTTGGACAGTGTGTTTGTGTTGTTATAGGTGCCCATCACGGACCAAAATGCTGAACATCTAGGAGCCTATGTCAGCTAAAATGGCTGACACTGAAAGTCTTCAAACCCAAAAGTAAATAGCTGTGCAATCTGCTCTATAGCTATTTCTGTCAGAATGTTACTTTTATGGGGTTCTATAGATATTATAGACTCCAGGTCAGAGGCCAGTGTCTTAACTTAGCCTTGGCCAGTCTGCCTATATGCACCTTTTTATAGTCCTGTGTGCCTACTTTGTGTGCAGCTATATACTGGTCCATATGTGTGTGTGTGCCTATCTATGTATGATCTGTGGGTGCTGGTCTATCCTGCCAATGTCGACTTGCCTCCCTAGAGGTCTATGTGAATGAAGTGTGTCCCATCTGCCCTCAGATTCTCACATCGCCAATGTCCCATCTGCCCAGGACCCTGCCTGCTTCCTGGCACTGGAGCTCAGGCTTTGCAGGACAGTTGTCACTACAAGCTGTGTTAGACACGCGTGTGCTAAAGCCTTAGCTCAGAATAGAAGCTCAGAGTGAGTGCTCACCATCCACTACCTTTCCAGTCTGCCAGCCCACTTAAATTAGATTGAACACAATGGAGATTATTCAGAATAAAATTGGATTGGCCTTCAGTCGTCCCATAGTTCAATAACATTTTAGTGACAAACACTAAAAATTACATTCTTAGAAAGGATTAGCATTTTAATTATACAAACTGTGTTTACCGAATGAAGCCTGATTTTCCAATGTGAAGTTTAATTCACCAGATATGACTAATTTCCTTGTGAGTTTTACTTTAACCTTAGCCTTTCAAATTTTCGTAGTGGAATATCATTAATCCTAGTGATTCATGACCTGCCCCTGGTATTTTGCCATCTTTAGTATGAAATCGTTCACTTAGAAAGCTGCAGACTGAGGTGTGAACCTAAAGTGTTACTTGAGAGCATTAACTATAAGGCATAATTATAAACACTACTGCCTACAATGGTAATAATTTTATAACTCAGAATTTTACTAGAAACCTGAAACTGGGTTCCCTCATGATGTCCTCTGGCTGCATCCCTTTAAATGGACCACAAGAGAGTGAACCTCAAGCTATATATATATATTTTTAGTGTGATAATCAAGATCCTCCATCAACATCTGATGCAAGAGTGAGCCAAATAAAATCATATCCACCTTGTCTAGATTAATTTTCTTTCTTCTCAGGTTTGGTCCAACATCTCTAAGTGGGATCACATTCTACCCATCCATGGGGTCATGCCTGTGGTAGAGTGTCATTGGGGTAAACTACCCTATCCAGGGTTCCACTTGGGAGTCCTTGAAGTTCAACTCCTTCTATGGCCTTCCTGTTATTCTAAGAGGCATCCTTTGAGACCACTGATGGAGACTAGGCCTCCCCATCCTTCCCTAAACCACACAATCCAGAAGGGCCCTGGAGACAGAAGCCCTGTCTCCAAATGAGAGGTCCAGGGCATACTTGCACCAAGATGTTTTGTTTTTTTGAAGCAAACAAGCCAACCTGTACTTAAATTTGGTTTTGGCATGCTCTCGATGTGACCTGGAGTATATCATCTCTTTCTTTAGCTGCAATATGAGGGCACCAGAGACTGCTGGCCAGGGACTGCAGATGTAAAGTGGTCATTTACATGGTAATGACTTCTTATCACTGTGCAATTTTCCCATACCTTTTATGGTGGACACATCTGCACTTTGGGCTCCTTGTTAGATACCAGTGCTTGGAGAGTGGCTGCTTTGGGAAGGAAACCATGACTTACTCACAATCCCTACAGGTGACTGCTGAGACAGAATGCAGGAGCCGTGTTTCTGGGGCACGTCTGGGACCCTTGGTCTCAGTGCAGCTAGGAATCAGCAAAATCTGGGGGTCTCCATTACTGCCTCATCCTAGGAAGGTGCTTCTTAGCCAAGAGTACCTAGTGCATACCAGGGCTGGAAAAGACCTCAGCATCCCTGGAGAGCTGAGCCTTCCATGGCTGGAAACTCTTGAAAACACGTATGTTCACTGCCCAGGAACTGGCTTTAGGCTTTGTCCAGAAATCCAGTGAAACGGAATGAGAAGAAAATGGGTCTCCATGAGGAGAGTGGTGAGCAAAACTAAATCTTTAAAGGGCCTAAGAATGCTGCCACTAGCAGGTACCAGAAGCCACTGCTGCAGAATTCAGGACGCCTGCTCTCTCCACGCCACTCACTGCCTCTGCGTTTACACACTTCTGAGACCTTGGTACAAACAGCACAGTACATAAATGCTCACCAGGGTGAGTCAGGGGGAAAATTAATATAATATAGAAGCAAAAGCCCATAGACAAAGCAGAGGCGGCAGGGCCGAAAATAACGAGACCAAACAAGAACAGGAGACAGTGGTCTGTGTACCAAACTTCAAGGAAGACCCAGTTTTCCTTGCCCTCTGGAAACACTCAGCTTCCCTAAGCCTGGGATCCTCCTCCCTACTCACAGGGTACAATTGCTTCTTCCTGCAATTGCCTGCACTGGATCTGACTCTTGGTAGAGTTTGATTTAATTATGTGGTCATGGTTATGGGGGTGAGCGGTTAATCAGGACAACGTTCACTTACACAAGACAATATAGAAAAGTTACATGGTGAGATTCTGTTATAACTTTTTACTCAACGTAATTAAATTCTAGCCTAATGTGCCAAGACAGAACAGTGTAATATACACCCTGGCATTTGTTTAGCCCAAGAAAATTCACTCATCCAAGAAGTCCACTGATAGCGTACTCATTTAATGTAATTACCCTATTATGCATAAAATAATGTGCTTAAAGAGAGTTAGGCAACCTGCTTTAATCACTGCAGTAAGTTGTAAATGGAATAAAATAACCCAGGCTGTATTATTAAAAATATCAAAAGCATTTAATGAGGAATCTGCCGTAGCTGAATAAAGGCAAATATTTCAGAATGACATCAAAATATTGTGTTTATCTGAAAGAAAGAATGTTAGGAATTTTTAATTAAAAAGTCACCTCAGCTGATGTATATTATAGTCCCAAGGCCTAGCTACTTGATAATAGAGGAATGCGTATGTCAGACAGATGCGCAGAGACTAGGAACCCAGTCCAGCTGCTGTCCGTCACAGCATCTGTTTGCTGCTGGGCAAGGCTTTCCAGTTAAAAATTCTTGACTGTCAAAACTCATCTGTTACCATTAAAGCCTTCCTCTCTCTGACCTTCAAAGCCTTTCTAATGCCGAGTATGGAAGAAAAGACAGGGGTAAATAAAAAGGATTTGAAATAAGTAACAGTGATTCTTAAAATATCTTTTCTTGGGGTATAAAAAGACAAATGGACAAAAATGATCAAAACAGTATCTGTCGTATCTCGGCTGTCTTTGTTTAGTCCATGATTCCCGGATCACACTAGACATTCCATAGTCAGTCGTCCTTCACTGAAAGACGGAAGTTAGTCTATGAGAGAGACACACTTGTATTTTACAGAAATAGTTTGGTTGTGTAGTTGGGGAATGTTGTTTACTAACAAATGAATAGAGAGCTTACTTACTGTGAATAACCAAAAGACTAGAAATGGCTATTTGGCTCCTCTCTTCTCCATCATTCTCTCCTATAAAAGCGTTTTCCTATCATCAGACTATACACAACAGAGGCCCCACTGGTAATAACTGTCCGACTACAGTTGGGTTCATGGAAACCTGAAGGCCAAAAGGCTGGATCCAACTCTCAGATATATTTAGCAAGCCCAAGCAAATATTTGAAGACAACTACCGCTTGAGAGTTTTGATAGCCAAGTCTCTGGCTTCTTTTAAAGCTGAAAAGAGCTCTGGAAGTTGGACCCTCCTTCCTGCCTGTCAGGACAGATCTGGGGCACCGTAGGGGGCAGTGCACCCTAGTTTTTCTCCATTCTCACCACATGCTACTCCAGTGCAGCAATCTACAGCCAACCGGCTCCGATTACCTTGTTTATGTTATTATTTTTCTTACAGCAGGGAAATGGTCCTATGGTCCCACATCGCCTGGCTGAGCTCTCGCTGCCAGAAAAATGGAAGAGAACAAATTTTTGTGTGGAAGTGAATAATGACCTCTTCATGATTAATAAGCAAATCCAGCATTCTGTGGGGAAGGAGCACAACGGGACGCTTCGGTGATTCATTTGCATAATTCCAAATGCATTCGAACTTCAACCCTCCTCTTCCCGAACAGTAGCAACGAAGGGAGCAGGAAATTGAGGCTGTGGCCCAAGAACAGAGTCAGAAATAAGATGAGGGCAAAGGGTTGGTAGACAGGAAGAGGTGGAAGAGAAGGAATGTGTCCGATGTGATCCCTCCCCTCTGTCTACTGAATCTCCACGTGGTTTTCGCCCCTCGTTCTGTCTTTGTGTTCAGGTGCAATTATTTTAACTGTGCCCATTTTCTTCAAGAACAACTTCTGCTTATTAACAGCAGGATCTGAGTTTCAAGAGTAGAGCCTAGCCTGACACCAGCACTAGCAACAAAGATAGTGCCCGTCCTTTGTACTTGTTGTCCTCTCCACCTGCCGTGAGGTTGGCCACATTACCCACATGAGCCTTCGTCCTTGAGGTTATTTTTAATGTAGCATTGAGCCCTCCACTCTTGCAGATGATATGACTGAAGCTTACAGTGATTAAGTAATTTCCCCCCATAAGAAAAGCAGAACCGTGATTTACATTAGGTCCACGTGGCTGCGCCGTGCCGACTCCGGCTCCTTCCACTTGGACTCGCTTAGTAGTTGGCTAATCATTCCTACTGTAGTTAACTCATGCTTAAAAAGTAATAACCGTACAGGTCCGTTTCAGAGTTCACTGATCCTAAATTATAACTTCCAGAAAAGAGACCTTATGATAATTTAAGCCATGGTTACTCTTTACTTGCCCAAATGAATACACGGAAAGGTTTTAAAGTTAGTTTCTATTGAATTGTCTCGTAATATATGTGGGCACAAATGCAGCCCCAAATATAAAGGATATTCACCATGACATGGTGTGGATGACCTCCTAGTGTAGACCTGAATGGAATAAAAGGCGCTTCCAGATGAAATCGTCTGTTCATTAGTTCAGTGATACCGAGTGATAGGTGGAGCGGAGAAAGTGTGAGCTTGGTATCTATGAGCCCTGGATACAAAATCCACTGTCTGTTCACTGTGAGGCCCTGCCCACACAACTGTGAGACCCTACTTCTATATTCACCACCATGGCCCTTTACCTTACTCACTGACCTGTCTCCTCAGCTCATTTCCTCACACAGCATTAAACATGACAGCTTTAGAAACAACTCTGCTGCTAAAGGTGCTTGCTGCCAAGATTGATGACCTGAGTTCAATCCCCACAACCCACATGGTAGATGGAAGTAGAGGACTGACCCATACAAGTTATCCTCTGACCTCCACACATGGGCTTTGGCATGTATGCCCATATACATTTACAAATAAATAAATAGGCATAAAATAAAATGTTGCTTAAATGTCAGCTTCACTTGAATGATAAGATGAAAATGTCTCAAGAGTTAGATGATGGATGAATACATTGATAGATAGATGATAGATAAATACAGAGATGCAGAGATACAGAGATATGGATGGTTAGATAGATAGATAAGAAGATAGATGGATAGATAAATAGAAAGATCAATGGATGGATGATAGGTAGATAGATAGATAGATAGATAGATAGATAGATAGATAGATAGAGATCCAGGTTGCCTCTTTCTTCTGTAGATTTTGGTAGCCTATGTGCTTTCAAGACTTCATCATTTCATGTAAGGTGTGATTTTTGGCAGGACATTCTTTACAGCTTTCCCTTGGTGTGCATGGGTTAGCATCTGAAGGGTATCACTGCTTGTGTCTTCCATCTTTCTTTGAGGTGACCTCCCCAGAAGCTTATCTGTAGCATCCATTTTCTCCAAGACCAAGTTTCAGGCTGGACTCTCTTGCTGTCTCCTTTCCCATCCCCAGTCTCGTTGGCTTCCGTTTAGATGCATGTTAGCTGTCTGACTGCCGTGGAGTGTCCCCTGTGCTTTCCTAGTCTCCTCAGTTTTAATGGAGATAGCTGACTTCAGATCCCCGCTTTGTTCTCACCGGGAGCCTAGCAATTAAACTGACTTCTAATTATTACGTTTGTCGTAACCCCCAAATTTTGATACTTCTTTTATTCTTGGTTAAAGTGCTTCAAAGTTTTACCTTCGCCTTCTTTGACACATAAATTTTGTTTATCTTTAAAAATATTTGGGAGTTTCCTCAAATATCTTCATGTCATTAGCTTTCTTTCCATTTAAATCCACATGGTCAGATAGCATACCTGTGTAGCTTGAATACTTTTTAAATCTCCTGAGACTTGTTTTATGTCCAAGATTATATATGATTTTCACTAAAGTATTGTGTGCACTCCAAAGAGTGTGCATGTGACAGCTGCTGCTGGGTACAAGGCTCTGTGTGGTTTTGGTGAGCATGGTGATAGTGCTGCTTGGGTCAGTGATTCATAAAGTTGCTTACCTTTTCTAGACCATTCTAGATCTCATTCATCAGCTAATTCTGGTAAGTGATCAGACGACGACATTGAAGTCTTTGGTGGTGGTTGTGGTTGCTAATCGTTGTCATTCAATAGTGTGTCTTTAAGCTCAGTTTTGAGGTGCATAAGTGTTCAGTATTACTACACTTAATGAACTAGCCCTTTATCAATATAAACTTGCACTCTTTGTCCTTGGTAAATGTCTATATGCTGAAAGTTGCTCTCTTGATGGTAATGCACCCACTGATGATTTCCTTTTGATTGATGTTGTTATTGTCTTTTTACATTCTTTTATACCTTTGTGAGGCAGCTTATAATTTTCCTTTATCTTTTATGTAGATTGTCTCTTTTGATTTAATTGTATACATTATTATGGTACAGCTGCTTGTGAAATGAGTGATTTCCTGAGTGCGAGAGGGTCTCTGCTGTCTTTACATCAGATAGGAATTAATTCCAAGAACATACAAAGACTAGGAAAATTGTCTGGGAAAGAACTATAAAGGTTTTGTTATAGTCTTTGGCTAGATCAAGTATTTTTCATAGTTCTCTTTTATATTATTTTAGCAATTGTCTTAATATTATAGCATATGTTTTATCTTATATTAGAACTTCATAAAAGATAACAGCCTTCATATGCAGTGTATAGATATTAATTTTTTCCATTTCTTCCCTTCTAAGTTTCTAAAGCCCAAATAAATAGTTAATTTGGCCTTCAATGATCTTCTAGAGATGTAAATAGGGAAAAATGTGTTTTGAAAAAATGTCTTTCCTCTTATGGCCCCACATTTTCATCTGGCACCATTCCTTCTGCTTGAATTATCTGCTTTTGTATGTTTTTGGACTGTAGTTATTCTGGACATAAATTCTTTTGTGTGCCTGTAATACAAAGAACTCAAAGGCATCGTCCAAACCCATCATTTAAAGAAGACTTTTGTGGTTAACAAAGCAAAACCTGCTTTTTGACTGTTGGGACTGTCCTTATTCCTAGTCTTAAGCAATCTCTGACAGGCCTTGCTGTGTTTGATGGGCTTCTTAGATCTCTGGGTCTGTCTGTAGCTCTTAGCAGTTTGGAAATTTTCAGCTATCCCACCCCATATATACACCCGCAGGGACTCCTATTACATTTGAAATTGAAATTGCTCCATCACTTCTTTGTGCTTTTGGTTCCTGGTTAAGTGATTTGTACTGCTAGATCTTTGAGTACATTAAGCACTTGTCCTGTGGTGTATAATTCTCCACTACAGATTTCTCTCAACATCTTTTAAATCTCTAAAATGGCTTTTTTCATCTCCAGAGTCCAGTTTGAATTTTAAAAACATCTTGAACCCAACTCTGCTTAACATGCCCAGATTTTCCTCTGGCTTCTGGAACATGTATGCATCAGTCAGAACAGTTGTGATCGTGCCCTGACTACTCGGTCATCTGTGTCATCCTTGAATCAGTTTCAATGGTTGGTTTCTTTGACCTCTAGGGCATCCTGGGCTACATAGGGAGTTCCAAGCTATCCTGGGCTTGGATAGACACTAGAGTGAAACTTAGCCTTAAAAATTAAAGACAACAACAACAAAAATAGCAGACAGACAGACAGACAGACGAGGAAGAAGGAAGGAAGGAAGGAAGGAAGGAAGGAAGGAAGGAAGAAAGGAAGAAAGAAAGAAAGAGAAAGAAAGAAAGGAATAAAGAAAGGAGGGAGAAAGGATAAAAGAGAAAAGGTTCTGTCCAGCCACAGCTATAACTGTACCATCTGGGACAATGGCTCGACACCTCCAAGGGTTAGGTACCATTTGTCTCTCCTACTCATGGAGACTCTCTGACCTTGAGTCTAAAGAATGACTGCACTGAGGAACATAAAGAGAGGGCTCTAACCTACTGCACTGCACAGAATGCCCACATTGTTATGTGAGGATAAATGCTGCCATTTTCTATGGCTCAAGGTGGATCCCGTGGTCCCCTGGAGCAGCCCGAGATTTTCCTCGGCTTTCTCTTCACTTTAGACCACATGCTTGCTGGGCCGTTTTCTATTTTCTCAACTGGTAGACAGTTTTATTCTTAAAATCCTTTCAACTCCAAATAACCAACTACCAGAGAATAGAAATACTGAGTTTCATCCTATAAATTCTACACAGAAAATATATATATTTGCTGTGTAGAATTTATATATATATATATATATATAAATGTATATATGTATATATACATACATACACACACATGCGTGGTCCAATTAACTGGGTCCTGTGATGAAAGCAATAAAATCTAAATGACTGGGCAAACCCAAGCCATGGACTTCATTCTTCCATCTATTCAATGCTAATTATTCAGAAAACATTTTACTCTCACAGAAATGTTTAGTAAGTAAATAACCATAAGTAAGGAATCAGATGTTGGAATAAAGTCTAAAATCTGTCTTTCACCCCTTGTGAAACTGTTGTCTAAGTATTCTGTAAAATAATGCATCATACTAAAAAGAAAGTGAACTCAGATTTGGAAATATGAAACTCCACCACTGTGATCTTCTCCTATCCAAATCTCAAATCCAACATGACATTAACAAGGTTTATGACGTTTAATGATCTCAATAAAAATAAAGACAATGTTCTAAAAAAAAAAATCACTCAACTCTTCCTGTAGTCTTTGGGAAGATATTGTTTATCTCCCCATGTGGATCCTCTCCAGAATTTTTAATCTAAGCATGATTTCTTTGACAATCCAAATTATGGAAATTATTAGCACAGCTAGCCACTTGCCTCCTTCAGCTGATGAAGAATGAGCTAATTAGAGATGCAGAAATGCATCCCAGCAGTGATTAAGCAGCCTCCACGGAGTTATTTACACCTCTGGAAAGCATGCAAAACCTTACACATCTCAAGCAGGGCCAGCAGAACTCTAAACTGACACTGGCAAAGCCACTGGGAACCTGCAAACATGAGCTTTATCATTATCAAGTTTCATTGTTACTTACAGCAAGCACCCATCTAAGAAAGAAGGGGTACGCTAAGACTGAGTCGCTAGAGAGACGGACCGTGAACCCCTGCTTTCAGTGCCATGAAGGGTAAGTTAGTATCTGAGTAAAACCCGATACAGGGCTGTGCCTGTAGATATAGAGGTGAACGTGCAAATGGAGGGTGTTCAGAGTCAAAGGAAATGAGACTTTTTGAAGAGTCTGGGATCTTGTGACGATGCCTTAACAGTCAACTCAGTCTGCATAAAGTTACCTTTATGTGTGTTGGTGGGCCTGGTCACGTGGCACTGGGTAACCAATCCCTGTGCCCTTCCCTGAGAAAGAGCACTTCTCCGGCTCTCAGCATTAGCTGCCTGTAGTTGTGTGCGGAGGGTTGAGGTATCCTGGGCTTTCCCCATCCGCATTAGCTTGACGTTGTTGTCCTAGTCCAGTGCCTGCCTAGGCAGTCATGTGGGTGAGCCTTTATGGTGCACATTTTGGCGTCTCTAGGAGACACAATTGCGCAAAATAACTCCCTGTTCTCTGGCTTTTGCAATCTTTCTGCAGGTCGCAATAGCCTTTCACCTCATAAAAAGAAGAAAAGGAAATAGAAAAGGGAGGGGGGGAATCACATTCCCTTTGCAACATGGTATATGAGACAGGTCCATAAATGAAATTTGGAGACCAAAGGACTGGAGAGCAATGCCTTTGATGTGATCAAACCTGCCATGTTATCTAGAGAACAAACTGCCTGTTAGCCATTGTCCCACACAGACAGTAAGGCGGTCAAGTGCTTATTCTGGTTTACTCGGTGTTTTAGAGAGCCAGGATTCATTGTATATTTTTTTCAACATTCTCTCTTCCCCCCGCCCCTTTCCCTCCCTTCTTTTTTCATTCCCGGGTCCTGGAGCTCTGAGGAGGCTGAGACATGTGATCCCAGCTAAGGCCAGCAGGTAGAACGGCAGCCCCCACACCACAGCACCGTGCTCTCCCACTCAACATCACCACTCAACACCTAGCCCAGGCCTTCTGCCCTCGTGAACCCGGCCCTCCTCCTCTCCTATTCATAGCATCATTAGCTTTATCTCCAGAAGCACCCGTGACCATCTCTGATATTCTTTCACCCCAATCCCCCTTTTCCTCCTCTTTAAAAATATTTTTGTTCATTCGTTTAGTGACTCGCCTGTGTGAGTGTGCGTGTGCGTGTGTGCGCACGCGCGCGCACATGCATGCTGGAGCCACTGAATGCAGGTAGCAATCAGAGGACAACTTTCAATCATGTGGGTCTGGGCTCTTAGGTTGTGAGATGTGGCAGCTAGTGCCTTTACCCACTGTGCCTTGATTAGGTTAATTGATATGGGGTCATCCATTCTGACTGTGGGCAGGAGTAGTTCCAGGGAGGATCCTGGGCAGGAGAAAGTGAGTTTGGTCCCTATCACCCATTTCTCTCTGCTCTTTGACTGAGGACACACTGTAACCAGCTCCAGCTGCAGTGACTTCCACACGAGGGTCGACTGTGACCTTGTACTACGAGCCAAAGTGAACCTTTTCTCACCTCAAGTTACTTGTATCAGGGTGTTTTATCATAGCAACACTAAAAGAAGTTAAACCACCACCCTGGCAGAATCTGTGAGTTCAGGGCAATGAGACTCAAAAACAACCTGAGAAAGGACACCCCAGCAGGGTGACTACTGACCACACATATACACAATGACACGTGCATATGCGCATGCTCGCACACTCACAAACACCTGCACACAGATGGACACATCTCCAAACGACTCTGCAGGCCCCACCAAAGTGCATGTTCTCCAGGGACCACATGATGCTTCTCAGACTACTCAGGGATCCTGGCTAGCTGGCCAGGGGTGCCTTGGGGCAGAGCACAGGACTCTTTTCTGGGTGCATTTGTCACCCAGAAAGGGGGTACATTCAATATTTATTTAATAAAGAATAAATGAAATGCCTGTGTATTAGATGAGAGAGAAATAAAAGCAACAAAACTCAAAACAAAAATTCATTTCACTTACACTACTCCTATGGACAGTATTTCCATAATGATGCAGCTTCCCAGTTGTGCGCTAAAACCAATTAGTCCACTGCCTCAGGCTGAGTAATGAAGAAGCAGGGTGCCTCACTGAATGAGGACCAGCTACTACATGGAAAGAAACGTGAGGAGCAGGGAGGAAGAGTTCTCCCTACAGACAGATGCTACTTGTATGGGGATGAGATGCAAACTCTACGGCTTCTTCAACTACATGTGCTCCAGAGGACCTTTCATCTCTGTCCCAAGGTCTAGGAAAAGCTTTCATTATGTTCTTCCCACAGTCAAAGCAAACTTACGGATGCGTTTGTTTGTCATTGTCATGTTTCAGATTCATTCAGGAGGAACTCAAGGTCTGTTTGTAATGTTAGAAAAACAAGGTCTTGTCTGCTACTGTCCAATAAGAGCTAAGACATCATGCACCGATCACATCTCAGAAAGTGACTTGCATTGCCAACGTCAGCACACAGCAACAAGATGGTGGAAAATTCAACCCTGAAATGGACTGCTGACGTATACACAAGTGTGTAGATCATTTTTAAACCACAGATCTGAATGTTGTCTCATAACTATTGTAGACATAGCTCCTGGAAGGGTATTTTCCTTTGACTGTTGTGCCCAACCCAGTTCTCTGGGCTGCACAGACAACCAGCCTACATGTATTAACAGGCTCAATACCGTGTGTACCTTTTACGTCTTATGACATGTGGCCACCCTGACATCAGCCCTCAAGCATAGGCATCACACTTTAAAACACACAGACCATCCAAGAGATACAGTACTGGTTCAATAAGCTCAGCTACTGATCTGAAACTTGTAGGGTATTTGTAAACCTTCCAGCCCAATGGACACTATCTACTAAAAGCTCAGCGGGATTTGAAGGCTCCACAGGGGAAAATACAAAACATCTTTTTAACGATTCTTACATGGATGCCATATTGAAATGATAATAACTTCCTGTTTCTCTTTGCTATTTACTTTGGCTGTGGTTTTCGCCTGTGCATCATGGTGCTGAGTCACCTTCAAGGTAATGTTGCCTTGGATGGAAACCTGAGCCATAACCTGAGGTTACCTTTATAGTTCTCTGGTGTCCACACACACACCAGCACAGTAACAGTGGCATAGAAACATCCCGCTGTCATCGGACTGAGCATGACATTTTCAGCACGGCCTGATAAAGAGTGTGTGCTTTGTTTGCAAGAGCAGCATGCGCGAGCCTAGCAAGCACAGCCGTCCACGTGTCTGTGCTGACCTTAGGTAAAGCAACCTGGGGGGCTTTTCCCCTGGAAGCTACCTTCAGTTGTACTTTAAAACATCAGGCTTTGCTGGTCCTTCTGAGATCACGCAAGTGATGCAGAGGGGAAATTCAGATTGCTGGGCTCTGCGCAAGCCTGGATGCCCAGCTCAGGAAGAAATGCACAGGCATGTGAACAAATGCAACCGGCCCTGCACTGGTGTTGATGACCATCATGTCTGACCCTTCACTCAATTGAAAACTCATGTATTCACTTGAATATAAATAAAACAGAACAATGGTCATCAAAGATAAGTGTTTTAGAATTAACAAATACTGTTGTTGTAATATTAATTTGGGGCCTGGAGAGATGGCTAAGAGCACTTGTTAGCTTTAGAGAAAAGCTTGCTTTAATTCCCAGCACCCACATCATGGCTCCCAACTAATGATAGCTCTAGTTTTAGAGGGTCCCAAGCTCTCTTCTGACTTCACGGGCACTACACGTGTTTGTAGTACACAGTCTATGCACACAGACTAAACACTCACAGGCATTAAATAAATAAATCTAAAACATACTTGGTGCTTTTTGCAAAAATGCTTGTCCGGATCAAATCTTGGATTTGGACTAAAAATGAAATAATACGATGGCGATGGTGTCGACCTGACACGCTCTCACAAGAAATGATAGCGTTACTTGGACCGTGTTTCCTACTGTCCGTCATCGCCGTGGGCAAATCTGTAGCATATGTTGTACAGGAACCATCTTCCTCATAATTTCCAAAACATTTCGAAAGCATTATACTCCTGTATTGAATAAGCATTTCAGTAATAAACTATTTCCAATTGCTTCAATGAAATGCACTGTTAAAGTTGTTTTTAATTTTTTTTAATTTATATCCTTCTGTAAGACCCAACCCTTCACCAAAGAAATCTTTTAGCTCACACGAAGTACAACGTAGTATCAGCCTTTCTGAGCTCACATTCCTAACATTATAACCTATAACAACAGCTACACTTCATAAAATAACCCACTGCTTCCTAAGAAGCATTGTCAAGAATTAAGTCACAGTCCTAGGTATACATACTATACAGGAAAAGCTGAAGTATCCTCCAATGTAGAAAATCTATAGTACTCTCTTCATGGTGAAGTATTATCTTTATTATATCTTAAGTGCTTAACAATCGTACTATAGTTCTTTAAATCTAATGCTTTGTAAACTTTCATGTGCTTCAACTGCAGTAGAGAAAGGACATGACCTGCTCAGCCCTCAGTGTTTCTTTCCCTCTCTTTCTCTCTCTTCCCCCTTACTAAGTAATCTATAAATGACAGACATTACTTGCCTGTGAGTTCAGCAGTAAAACATTCACCAAGCATGCATGGTGTCTGAGAGTCGGCTCCCAGCACTCATAATAAATAAATGGAGAGAGAGAGAGAGAGAGAGAAAGAGAGAGAGATTTTACCATGAATATTTGCTGATACAAAAATCTAAAAGAAGTCAGTCTCCAGTTTCGAGTCTGCCCCCAGCTCCCTCTGCCTTATTGACAAACCTGTTTATAGGGCTGCAGGAATTTTGGTAATCATGGTTTTAAGTAATCTTTGAAAACACTTTTCTGTTGCTTTGTATTGTGTAGTGGTTGCAAAGGTAGACATGAGTTCTCGACCAAATATACTACCCAATGGAGCTGCTGGGTTATCCGTGGTATGCCAGACAGGGGAGATGAGGGTCAGAACATTTCCATGCTCGTAGCTAGAATAGCATGTTTGTACATCAGTGAACACTGTGTACTTGCAATTCAGTTGGGTTTCAACAAATGTAAAATTTAGGTGTTTAAATAAATTGAAATGGAAGATTCTTGTAAATTCTAGTATCTTTATATACATAGGATGAAGTGAATTCTTTTTGAATCTATTTAGGTGTCTTTTCTCATCTACTGAACTCAAATATTGGGATAGTGTTTTATAAATTCCACGAGATCAGGTCAAAATGTATTTCATGTATAATGTATTACCTTACATGAAAATGGAACCAGAAAATATACTTTATTCTAAAATATATTAAATTTTTATCATGATGATTCAACTCAGCTGAGAAAACTGCTGCTTTTCTTTTGTTACTTCCACTTAATTTTCCCCTGGATCAACTTTATCAAGCCCATTAGTTGAATGAACTATGAAGTAAAACCAATCATTTATATAAGTTAAACTAATCACAAGCTAAGATTAAACTATTCTGCACATAATTGCACATGTAAAATTTATACATAATGATGGATATAAACCAGAACAATATATCTATTACAGCTCCATAGAAAAGAAATTTGGGGGCAGGGGCAGCATTTACCATGTTCCTATTTTGTGCTGGAGAAAAGTTACTAAGCAACATCCATCATTTACTAAGTCCATAAGTTCAAGGAACTGATTACAGTGTAGGTCCTCGTGCTCTGTCTTGTAAAAATCACCAGATCTTATCAAGCTGCTTTAACTTGTGTTTGCTGTTAAGATGTTTCCATGTTTGTCTCTCTACATAAAAAGCACACCTTTCATCTGTTCTACTTGAGCTTAAAAAAACTAATGCAGATAAATATTAAATCTTTCAAAGATAAACTTTGAGTTCAGGTAGTTGTAGGTGTCAATAGAGGCCTGATTAAAATAGACACCCTGTGTTTGAGTTCCTTTCTCATCATGTTAACTGACAAGCATCTTATTATTAACAGTATAATTACTTACGTATTTATTTGCTGTCGTACATTTAAAACCTCTGCAGGGCTAGACACAAAGATCAGTAGTGAGCTGCACGTACTGCTCTTGCAGAGGACTCGAGTTCTGTCCCAGCACCCATCCTGGCAGCTCCAGGGATCTGACACCTCTACCCTCCACGGCTGTCAACACTCACATGTGAATACCCACACACTGGTGCACACAGGCACACATAGACACACACAGACAGGCATGCACGCATCCACACACCCACACACACACACACATACACACACACACGTTAAAATAAATCTTTTGGGGCTGGAGAGATGGCTCAGCGGTTAAGAGCACTGACTGCTTGCTCTTCCAGAGGTCCTGAGTTCAAATCCCAGCATCCACATGGTGGCTCACAACCATCTTTAATGGGATCCAATGCCCTCTTCTGGTGTGTCTGAAGACAGCGACAGTGTACTTATATATAATAAATAAACAAATCTTTAAAAAAATAAATAAAATAAAATAAATCTTTTAAAAAAATATCTGTTTGCCTCTCTTTCTATGATAGCCTATTTTATGTATAAAGGAACTCTCAGACTCAGTTTCCCCTTCATTCTTTTCCATGCACCACATATGCGTATTCTATTAAACGGCTGTTTTAGAAGTCTGTGGATAGAATAATTGCATCTGTACCTGGCCTCTGCCATCAGTCCTGTGGCATGCCTCTGCAGCGATGGTGCTTACGTAAATCCCTGTTTCGAGCAGAAACAAGAAACAAGAAGTGTTCACGAGTTTGATATTTTGGAACCTAAGTGATTCCTTAAGAGTTCAAAAACTATTTTAGAAAGCGTCCTAGAAACTATTATAAAAAAATATCTGATAACAATCATTATAAATGATTTGGTAACTTAACCTGAACTTTATTTTTAGCAAAGACCCAGTAGACTGGTAAAGGAATGGGTCAGTGGTAACTTGTGTTCTGTTAAGTTTCTGAGGGTATAATCTTCCCTTTACTATGTAGCTTTGAGTGTTTCTGCCCCTTTTTTTTGGGGATGTATTCTTAAATTGCAATGTTTTAGTTATTCTGTTAACATGGGGATACTTATAGGTGTTGAATCTATTTTTCCTCTTTGTCACTTTATCAAAAATGCTTTTTTAAATCTAATTTTGGACAATCAAAATCGAGTTTCATTTCCCTTTTCCTTATAAAGCTCATATTGTGTGATAACTCCTTACTGAGCTCTTTCCTAGGCTACGTTTCTGTTCTTTCCCTTTTTTTCTGTTTATTTTCCCCCTCTTCATTTTTCATTGTGGATTCTTCTGTGAGTTGTACTCTGGGGAAATTTTTAAGTCCCTCCTGTCTTTTAAAAGTCACCTTGCTTTGAGATACTTGCTTAGGGTTTTTTCACCATGGCCTGCTTCTGTTGTCTGTGCCGACGTCACCGTCACCTTGCACTTTGGTCTTTTCTTATGACCATCTTGTAGAGGATTTGGTACCAATCCTTTGCTGTTCCTCAACTTTGAGAAGGAGGGGGTTGAACAAGATAGCATCCCAGCTTCCTATGTCCCTTGTCCCCACTTCCACTGCCACTACGTGTTTGTCTTAATAGCTTTGTATCTTGTCACTAAGCCTCCTCCCCGACCGCCATAGTTTCTGCTACTTACCCTCTCTCCTCTCCTCCTTTGGCCCTGTTGCTGCTCAACCCAGTCTGAGTTCTGTTCCCACAGGCTTTCCCCAGTGATGGGATTTGTGCTTGACAGGAAGTGGAGAGCTTCAGGATCACGTGACCTTTCAGACCTGTCATCTCAGATGTCCTTCTTCTGTGACCTGACTGCACACACCCTCTCCTGGCTCTCCCTGCATGCTTTACTCTTAGTGACGCTCCTGTCCTCAGTCCTGGTGGCTGCTACCCTCCCCTGCAGCCCCTTGAACATTGCCCATCCTCCGTGTGTGTGTGTGTGTGTGTGTGTGTGTGTGTGTGTGTGTGTAGACCTGCATACCACTGTCCCACAGCATTTGTACATGGGTGTAGAGTTTGCTATCTAAGTTTCACTATCCATCCATGTGTGAAAGAAATGTGGCAGAGTCTAGAAGCTGTACCCCTGCCTTAGCTCCTTGATCCCCACTCTGCTATAGACTCACTTTCTTGCTCAAACCAGCCATTATGGAACATTAAGTCTATTTTTTTGCTAATTCTTTGTATGGTTTTATTTGTTTCTACTTGATTTATTTCAGCCCTGAGTTTGATGATTTCCTGCCTTCTACTCCTCTTTGGTGTATTTGCTTCTTTTTGTTCCAGGGCTTTCAAGTGTACCATTAAGCTGCTAGTGTATGCTGTCTCCCGTTTCTTTTTGGCGGCACTCAGGGCTATGAATTTTCCTCTTAGCACTGCTTTCATTGTGTCCCATAAATTAGGGTATGTTGTGCCTTCATTTTCATTAAATTTCAAAAAGTCTTTGATTTCTTTCTTTATTTCCACCTTGACCAAGTTATCATTGAGTAGAGCATTGTTCAGCCTCCATGTGTATGTGGGTTTTCTGTTGTTTTTGTTGCCATTGAAGACCACCCTTATTCCATAGTGATCTGATAGGAGGCATGGGATTAGTTCGATCTTCTTATATCTGTTGAGGTCTGATTTGTGACCAATTATATAGTTGATTTTGGAGAAGGTACCATGAGGTGCTGAGAAAAAGGTGTATTCTTTTGCTCTAGGATGAAATCTTCTATATATATCTGTTAGTTCCATTTGGTCCAAGGCTTCAATTAGATTCACTGTGTCCCTGTTTAGTTTCTGCTTTCCTGAACGATCCATTTCAGAGAGCGGGGTGTTGAAGTCACCCACTATTATTGTGTGAGGTGCGATGTGTGCTTTGAGCTTTAGTAAAGTTTCTTTTACGAATGAGGGTGCCCTTACATTTGGAGCATAGGTATTCAGAATTGAGAGTTCTTCTTGCACTAAGCTCAATTCCAAGTGGATCAAGGACCTCCACATAAAACCAGACACACTGAAACTAAGAGAAAGGAAACTAGGGAAGAACCTTGAACATATGGGCACAGGGGAGAATTTCCTGAATAGAACTCCAATAGCTTATGCTCTAAGATCAAGAATTGACAAATGGGACCTCATTAAATTACAAAGTTTTTGCAAGGCAAAAGACACTGTCAAAAAGACAAAGCGGCAACCAACTAACTGGGAAATGATCTTTACCAACCCTACATCCGACAGAGGGCTAATATCCAATATATACAAAGAACTCAAGAAGTTAAACTCCAGAGAGGCAAGTAACCCTATTAAAAAATGGGGTACAGAGCTAAACAAAGAGTTCTCACCTGAAGAATATCTAATGGCTGAGAAGCACCTAAAGAGATGTTCATCATCCTTAGTCATTAGGGAAATGCAAATCAAAACAACCCTGAGATTCCATCTCACACCAGTCAGAATGGCTAAGATCAAAAACACAGGAGACAGCAGTTGTTGGCAAGGATGTGGAGAAAGAGGAACACTCCTCCACTGCTGGTGGGATTGCTATACCACTCCTGGGCATATACCCAGAGGCTTTACCTGCATGCAATAAGGACACATGCTCCACTATGTTCATAGCAGCCTTATTTATAATAGCCAGAAGCTGGAAAGAACCCAGATGTCCCTCAACGGAAGAATGGATTCAGAAGATGTGGTATATTTACACAATGGAATACTACTCTGCAATTAAAAACAATGAATTCACGATTTTCCTAGGCAAATGGTCAGAACTTGAAAATATCATCCTTAGTTAGGTAACCCAATCACAAAAGAACACACATAGTATGCAGTCACTGATAAGGGGATATTAACCCAGAATCTCGGAATACCCTAGACACAATACGCATATCAATAGATTTCCAAGAAGATGGAAGGTGAGACCCCTGGTCCTGGAAAGACTGGATGTAGGGGAATGCCGAGACAGAGAAGCGAGAGGGGGTTGAATGGGGAAAAGAGGGAGGGAAGGGGGCTTATGGGACTTTCGGGGAGGGAGGAAAAGGGAAAGGGGAAATGATTTTGAATGTAAATAAAAATATAAAAAAAAAGTCTATTTTTTTTCAAGCGTAACACACCCTTGGCTTTTCCCAAATGGTGGGAAGTGAAGACCACAGTCACACCAGATAGCTTTGGCAAAGGGTCTTCAAACTTTCCAAAGCAGAACTCATTCACTCATGGACTGACTACCCCTTACCTACATTGTTCAGGACAACAATACAAAGAAAACAAAAGTTTTCCGGTCTCAACCAGTTCAGGGAATGGTAGGACCTTCGGGCAGACAGCCAAGAGCATGCCAGCTGTTGCAAATTTAATTAAAACAGTTCTGATAATTAGCACAACTCGTTTATGAATGTGCAAGTCTTCCTTATGTGTACATACAGGTCACCTTGTCAGTTATGGAGTGGGGAGCCTATGGCATCTGGAACTGTGAGCCACTTACTAGGAAATTTAAAAAAAAAAAAAAGCTTGGAATTGCCCTTGGCCTCCCTTCCTATCTTTGTGCCCCTCAAAGAAACAATAGAACTGAAGTCAAATGAGCAGGGTGCCTTCTTAGCCCAGCTACTGAGTGTGGTGAGAGGCGATCGAGTTGGAGTGTGTGCTGTCCTCTCAAGCATTATGCTGTGGGTCCATGGACCTGAGCCCACCTGATCTCGGGAGTGAGCTCAGTGCTCACTCACCTGGAATCTGGAGACATGATTCTTGCATCTCGATTACCCACCATCCTCTCTGTAGCCTCTCTTCATTTCCTCAGTGTTTTCGCCTTTATTTACAAGAGAATAACAAATCACCTGGACTCTCCCCCCCCCCCTTCATTTTCATTTCAATGTATTTAACTCCCAAATGTCCTTTTCTTACTAATGATGCTCTGCAATCTGGGCTCAGAGTTATAACTGTTCTAAAAATGTCACATTTGGAAAGAAGAGCCACCCTCTGCTTGTCATTGGCCAGCACCTCTAAGGGTCCTGCTGTCATCAGTCTGCAGTTAACTCTCACTGTCACCTCCACACCCTCAGTGCTGTCACCCATGGCTCTAGCACCCTCCTTTCTCCTCCTCCCCCTCCCCTCCCCCTGTGTTCCAAGGATTTGGAGGGCATCTTGATGCCCTACCAACTTTTAAGTATGCATGCTTCATTCAAGAAGGTTTTGCAGCTCTCTCTCTCTCTCTCTCTCTCTCTCTCTCTCTGTCTGTCTCTCATTCGTTCATTCATGCACATGAGTGCATGAGGAGCCCTGAACTCAACTTTGAGTGTCAGTTGTCAACCTTTCTCCATCTCACTTTTTGAGACAGGATCTCAGTGAACCTAAAGCTTGCTGATTCTGCTGGACTAGATAGATGACCATCTATACCTCAGCCTAGACCTTATTTCTCTTGCGTTCCAGGTTCACACATCTGCCTACTACCTGGGCCTCTTTCCTTCACTTAGTTTCTGTTGCAGAGGGATGCCCCATGTAAATTATAACCGACTGCCCCTGAAACTTCATACAGTCATTCTCCATGAAGCCATATTTAGGTTGGTGGACATTCTCACACACTTGGTCCCTCAGCTAGAATCTAGAAGTCTTCCTGGGCCCCTTCCACCTCTCCATCATAACTTTTAAGCCCTTGATTTCAGTCTTTAGATTCTATCCAATAAATGCCCCTTTGTTGTGTCTGACAGTGCCCTCCTGAAATAAGCCAGTCCCTCAGTCTGTTGATTCCTGCTTTCCATTTCCTTCTGAGTAAATTCTAAACTCCTGTATTGCCTGGCAGCTCTCTTCTCTCAAGCCCCACACTGTCAGCCTCAGCCTTGGCCACCGAGAGCTCTCTGAATCCTAAGAGCTACACTCACCTATTTTTCCAGAGTCAGCCAGTGCCTGTGCCGGAATCCTACCCTGTTCTCAGGGGAGCTGTCTCTGCCTGCAGATCTGAGGACCATGCCTTGGACGCAAAATGTATAATTTACCTTTTATAATTTTATCACCACATCGTTTCAACTTTAACATTCTAAAACATGGAAGTTCTTCTTCCAAGAGCCTTTGTTTTTAAAGAAGAGTTTGCAGTGCCTAGCAAGTATGCCTTGCTGGGCTTCTGAACACCACCTGAGCGATTCTGCCTTCTGCCTGGCCCAGTGGTTCACCCTGTTGCTGGCCATAGGGAGGAAAATGGACTCTGTGCATTCGTGTCCACTTTCAGAAAGTATTTACTGCCATGTTCAATACCGTGTGCTGTATTTTGAGTTGGGGGAATTTCATGATAAAGAAGATAGGCTGTGGAACTGTGGTCTAGTGGGATGGACAGACAGCAGAGAGGGGCACACTTAGATTCCCACAGAACAGAATCCTGACAGGTAGAGAAGGCACACCTGCTCTGGCTGACATGTTTGGTGTCTCGCCTTCATTCTGCTTCCCTTTCTTGCCCTTGCTAGTTCTAGTGAAAGCCTGAGGGTTGCAGGTCTGGCCACAGAGTGTGTGCCTGGGCCTCCTGGCTGTGGTGAGGAAGTCTGGTCCGGCGATCTGACCAAGGAGTTCCTCTCACCCACAGGCAGGAGTCCCAGGAACTGCTGACCCTACCAAGTCAGCAGCCTGCCAGTTCTAATTACCTGCTCCACTGACCCAGCCGTCATCATACGTAGAAGAATTAGCTGTGGTGGGGAGTCCGTACTCCTGTGGGTGATCTGCCATTTTCTTCAAGCTAGTAGACGTTTTAAATGTCTGTGAGGCAAGACAGGAATTCAGAATAATAAACTTTTATCAGATTTGACCTGGTCATGATTTATTTATAATGAATTGGGGCTGAACTGGCTTAGATGAGTTCCAGCTTCTTTTTTCCTTCTGTTATAGCACAGGGAAGCAAATTTTGTGGGTGTCCCTGTCCCTACAGCCACTGTCCTCTGCAGTCCCTCCCAGTACTTTTTCCTCTTTTTTTTTTTTGATATTTTCAACTTTACTTACAGAAGCAATACAATGCATCAAGATGTTATTTTCAAGTAAATGAAAAACTTAACATGTCTATTTAGCTCTCCCAGCATGCTTCCTTTCTCAGGCAACCCTTAATGCTCACTACAAAATTGCAATTAGGATTAGTTTCCTTCAGAATGCCCAGCTTGGCTCTTTCCCTTCAACCTGTGGAGAGAAGGACAGGAGCTGGGCCTGCTATCCAAAGAAAGCCCCAGGCCTGCATCAGGGCCCAAGACCCAGGAGTTGAGTCAGGAGCTGAATGGCCGTTTGACAAACAGAGTTGTGTCTCCCTTGGGCGATTTGTAGCAGAAATAATTTCTGCCTTTCAAAAATTCAATGTGATAAGGAGGAGTCATATAGATGTTTATCTCATTGAAAGCCTTCTGTAAGAATCAGAAAATGAGAAGCCGGAGGGAAATTCTATGTGCACGCTGGTGTCCTTCCTCTTCAGACGACGTTCAGCTGAGTCTTTCTTCCTTTCTGCGCATTTTACACTAAGGGTTGTCGGATGGTTAATTATGACCTGAGCTACAGGGATGGAATTTGTCCAATCACAGGTGACGCTTATTCCAATGCAGGGAATTGCGGGCTAATGTCCCACTGCTACATGTGAGATTGCTTTGATGGAGCAATGGAGAGCGATTGTTGCGCATGCATGAAGACACAAGTTTGGATCCTCCAAGCCCCTGTTTAAAACAAAAATACCAGGCACAGTACTGGGCATCTGTAGCTGCAGCACTGGGGACCAGAGGCAGGAGGATCCCTTCAGATCACCAGCCAGCCAGCCAATGGGTGATCTTCAGGTTGAGTCAGAGATCCTGAAATGCATAGATTGAGAGCAACACCTGATGTCCACCTCTATCTTAGACACGCATGTACATAACATGACCCACATGTGAGCACATGCACATCTATACAAACAAAAATATACACACACACTCATGCATGCATACATACACACACACACTCATGGACACATCCACATACACACATACAAATAGACACACCTATACACACCTATACACATATGCACAAATGTATGTATTCACACAGACACATAGATACATACATATATACACACATAGGAACAGTTACAGAATGAATAATAATTTATTATCACAAATGATAAATATTTGTAACAACAAAAATCAAGAAAATTCATAAATGAATGAGTACTAGATTAGAAAAAAATATGAAGAAATTGGTTAAAAATACGTCTCACTGCCCCCCACCCCCCATTGCCACAGTGTGGTGAACTGAAGACACAGGGGCAGAAAAATCAGTCAGGACTCCCTCTCGGGTTGTGTCCTGTGCTCCCCAGCAGAGCTCAGTCTCCTGAAATAGCCTGTGTAATCGTTCTGTCTGTTCAATAGTCTGCTCCTAGTGGATAGAGAGGGAACCTTGTGTCATGAATATTTAACACAGACTTATTGGAGCATTCAGAAAATATTTGACTGGAAGCCTCAGGAAGAGACATGTGCCAGGGCACAGAAATATCATAGCACATAAAAGTGATCTAAGACCAACTTATCGAGACCAGCCCTGTTGTCAGGCAGACTTTGGGAGAGGCTCTGGGGTGGGTAGGTCGTTGTGAATCAAACAATGTGGACATGTTTCCATCAATGCATGTGTTAATGCTGCCATTTTGTGACCCCGGATCCCTGGGGACAGAGCCAGCTGCTCCCAGGGGCCTGCCTCCACGCCAGACATGCACTGTCACTCTCTGTTAGCCAGGGAACCTGGCTCCACAAACAGTAGTATAAATTTAATTAACTGATAAAAGTTCCATTCTTATGTAGAAGTTTAAGTGATCAAAAAAATGACTTCAATAACCTAAAGATATTTGTAGTTCTTTCCTTAAACTTAACCATAAATATCAGTTCTTTGTGTGTGTGTGTGTGTGTGTGTGTGTGTGTGTGTGTGTGTGTGTGTGTGTGTGCCCACGCCAAGTTCTATCCCTCCAAATTTCATATTTTAGATGTATTTATATTTCAGGTAATATTTCTGCTGAAATTTGCTGAATGTTATTTTGCAACCCTCAACTGCATAAACAAATATAGGTTAGGAAATTTTTTTATGTACATGAGTACACTGTAGCTGTCTTCAGACACACCAGAAGAGGGCATTGGATCCCATTATGTATGGTTGTGAGCCACCATGTGGTTGCTGGGAATTGAAATCAGGGTCTCTGGAAGAGCTGAGCCATCTCCCCAGCCCCAGATGTTAGGGATTTTTAAATCCCCTAGATGTGTACACGATAGACTCGGAGTCTTGTGACTGACAGTAACTGCACTGCACAGGCTGAGAGAGTCATGCTGGACGCTTTGAGAGAGGAGCAGCTCTTCCTTACCAAGCGGAGACAGGAGGAGGTGTGAGCATGGAAACAGAGGCCGAGTGATGGGCTTTGGAGGCAGGGGTCAGAGCTGAGAGATTCAGGGCCGCCGGCAGCTCGAATAGGCAAGCATAGGCCTTCCCATGAGCCGAAGAACACTGCACACTTTGATTTTAGCCTGCGTGATTCATTTTGAACTTCCTTCTTTTCTAAAACTCGCATTATTATAGTGAACTCATGAATAAAAATATCGAATGGCAAGACGAAGGTAATCAGCCGTACAAACACTTGTCCAGTCTCGAACTCTGTGTCCCTCATTGAACGTTGGTACAGGTAGAAGGGCTGTTCTAAGGTTGTGGAGTGCCTTGGCGCTTGCACTGTTAGTGACATTTTATAGACTCTTCTACTACATGAACAAGAAACAACCATGAGACAGTTAAAGCCGAAGGACCAACCAGCTCTGTGTCACCGCTCACGGCTCCTGGGTCCTTTCCTACACTCTGCCCCTCCTCTTCACCCAGTATGGTTCCCCATCCAGCCTCCTGTCTACATGTTACACTCTGCCCAGCCATGCTTACTGCTGTTTACATATACGCATCGCAGGCTGGCATCCACACATGAGGGAGCAGGCAGGGTTTTTTCCCCATTTGGATCACTTCCATTAATATACATTCTAATGATTTATTTATTTATTGTATGTAAGTACACTGTAGCTGTCTTCAGACATCCCAGAAGAGGTCATCAGCTCTCATCACGGATGGTTGCGAGCACCCTGTGGTTGCTGGGATTTGAACTCAGGACCTTCGGAAGAGCAGTCAGTGCTCTTACCCACTGAGCCCACCTGCTCTTCCTGAAAACTTCATAATTTCATTTTCTTTACAGATGTGTCACAGACTATCTTCTATATGTAGCGCACTTTCATTATCTGTCCATCTGTTGATAGTCATGGACGTTAGTTCCATTTCTTTGCTATCATCACTAGGACAGCAACACACATGAATGTTCAGTCATCTCTAGGGAAGGTAGGATATGGAGTTCTTCCAGTTTATGCCCAGGAGTGGAATGACTGTGTCCTATGGAAGTTGTACCTTTCCTTTCCTTTCTTTTCCTTTCTCTTCCCTCCCCTCCCCTCCCCTCCCCTTCCCTCCCCTCCCCTCCTGTCCCTCCCCCCTCCCTCCCTCTTTCCCTCCCTCCCTTCTTCTGTCCCTCTTTCTTTCTTTCTTTCTTTCTTTCTTTCTTTCTTTCTTTCTTTCTTTCTTTCTTCCTCTCTCTCTCTCTCTCTCTCTCTCTCTCTCTCTCTCTCTCTCTCTCTCTCTCTCTCTCAGTCTAGGAGCCTCCAAACTCCACGATGGCTGTATTAAGGTGCAGCAGCCCCAACATTCAGATTTCTTGATGATGACCGTTCTGACTGGGGTGAGGTAGTATTTCAAAGCAGTTTAAATGTGTATTTCCATGATGGGTAGGGATGTTGGACAGTTAAGAACAGTTGTTTGCCATTCTTTTCTTGTTGGAAATGGTCCATTTCATCCATTCATTTGTTGACTGGAGGTTTTATTGCCCTGGCATTTAATTTCTGCAGTGGTAAATCCTGGACATTAGTCTCCTGCCTCAAGTAGCTGGTAGAGCTCTCCTCCCTGTCTGTGCCCTGCTGTTTCCTTTGCTGTGCAGAAACTTCTTAACTCTGTGGAGTCCTAGCTGCTCATACCTGGGGCTGGTTCCTGCACTACTGAAGTTCTGGGTCAAAAGTCCCTGCCACCAGCACCGTCACGAGATGTCTCCGCTGTGTATTCCTCTCACACTTTCAGTGTTTCAGGTTTTCAAATTAAGGTCTTTGGTCCATTTTGAATTGGGTTTTTATACAAAGTGAAAGGTATAGATATACTTTTATTCTTCCATGGGTAGGCGTCCAGTTTCTAGCTCCATCAACTGACTAAGCTTGCTTTGTTCACTGCATGACGTTTATCTCCTGTGTCAAAAGTAGGTAGCCATTGCATTGCCAGTTTATCTCCAGATCCTGTGTCATGTCACTTTGGTCTACCTATGAGTTTTAATGCCAATACCAGGCTCTTTACCTCTGTCTGTCTCTCTTTCTCTCTTTCTCTCCTTATCTCTTTCTCTCTCTCTCTCTCTCTCTCTATCTCTGTCTCTTTCTGTCTCTCTGTCTCTGACTCTCTATCTCTGTCTCTCTGTGTGTGCTTGTGTGTGTGTGTGTGTGTGTGTGTGTGTGTGTGTGTAGGGATAGAGAAGCATAGGCTATAGCTCTACAGTATGATTTGAGCTTAGGTGTCACACCTCTAGCTGTGTCCTTTCTACTTATGATTACTTAATTGCTGGTCTTTTGTGGTTCCACCCAAGTTTCTGAATGGTTTTCCTAGATCTGTAAAATATAGCATCAAAATTTTGATATGGATTATATTAAACCTGTAGATTGATTCTGGTAGCATAGCCCTTTTTATAATATTAGTTCTGACAAACTAGGAGCATTGAAGTTCTTTCCCCGATCTGGTTTCTTCTCTGTTTCCCTTTTCAGTATCTTGAAATTTCCATTGTAAAGATCTTTTCCCTCTTCGGTTATGTGAATTTCCAGGCATTTTTGAAAAACTGTTTGAATGGGATATTTTCCTAATTTCTTTCTCTTGGGGACTACACCATTGGTATACATAAATGTGTGCTGCAACTTTACTGTGTTTATTAGATCACGGTGCTTTCTAGTAGTGTCTATAGTGTTGTTTGAACTGTCTTAGACTTCTGGTGTGATGTTTTAACTTACCAAGGCAATAATGAGTTTCAGCAGCCGTGGGGCCTGTCATGGCCAAGGGTGGTCGGGTTGGCTTCCGGAATCACCTCAGCCCTTTATTGATGAGCTTCCTCTCTTCTCTCCCTTGCTGCCCACTGAAATCATGGCTGCCCCTACCTGCACCTGCTGTTCCTCTCTCCAAGGGCATGGCGCTTGTCGCATGCATCTGTATGACAGTGATTTGGTTGACATTAGTTAGGATGAAATTCCAACTCAATTCTAAGGATACAAACGGAGAGGACTTGTTTCTGACAAAAAGAGATAGAAAAAGGTCTCCCTTGTTCTGCTTTTGGGTGATCCATGCCTACTCGTGACTCGTGGAGTACTTGCCTCCTGTCTTAGGGTTTCTAATGCTATGCTGATCATGTCCCAATGATCAAAAGCAAGTAGGGGAGGAAAGGGTTAACTCGGCTAACACTTCCACATCATAGTCTACCACTGAATGGGAATCAGGGCAAGAACTCACACAGGGCAGGAATCTGGAGGCAGGAGCTGATGCAGAGGCCATGGAGGGGTGCTGTTGCATAGCCTGCTTTCTTATGGAACCCAGGACCACCAGCCCAGGCCTCGCAGCACCGACAATGGGCTGGGTCCTCTCTCACCAATCACTAATTAAGAAATGCCCTGCAACCTAATCTTATAGTCAATTTCTTAACTGAGGTTCCCTTCTCTCAGATGACTTTAGTGTGTGTCAAGTTGGCATAAAGATCTCTGGGACAGAATCATTTCTGTGGTCAGGTGGGGAACCAGTTGGTCCATTCCGTGTGGCACAGAGGACAGCTTGGCTGCTTGACTCTGGTGTTGAATTCAGTCAACGACCAACCACAGAGCACTTGGTTTTGAAGCTGAGTTTTTGAAAAAGCCCAGTTCTTACAACGAAGGAGATCTTTGTTGACTGCACTTCCAGAAGTAAACAGGGCCAGGAGAGAACATATAGAAAGGAGAAAGAGAAAGGAGTGATAGGTGTGTAGGTAATAGAAGCCAAAGTCTGTGTGAAACTAGAAGGAAAATCAGCACAAGTAAGATGGGTGAAACAAGGCTTTTCTTTCTTTCTTTCTTTCTTTCTTTCTTTCTTTCTTTCTTTTCTTCTTGTTTGTTTTTTGTTTGTTTGTTTGTTTTTTGTTTTTCGAAACAGGGTTTCTCTGTGTAGCCTTGGCTGCCCTGAAACTCAGTCTGTAGACCAGGCTGGCCTTGAACTCAGAAATCTGCCTGCCTCTGCCTCCCAAGTGCTGGAATTAAAGGCGTGTGCCACCACCGCCCGACTTTTCATGAATTAGTTCCTTTGCACCTTCTCTTTCTCTGTGAAGTGATAAAACCTCATGTGGACATACACTGCAGGGTTGCAGCGGCAGACCAAGAGTGTGAGCATCTGCATTAGCCTGCACAAGCAAGGCCAAGCACATACATGGAAGCAAATGTTTTCATAGGAAGAGTGCTTTTCTGCGCCCAGAGTCTGTACAGTAAGTCGCAGTGCTGAGTTTCCTACAGCTTCTAAGTGTTTCTGCGGTTCCTCAGAAGGCTGAAGATAGAGCCAACACATGACTCAGTTTGACCGTTTCTTGATATTTACTCAAAAGATTCAAGTCAGTATATCACAGAGACACTTGCATGTCAATTTTACACAGCACTCAAAGCTAAGTAATGGAACCAACCTAGGTGCCCGTCAGTGGGAAGATAATGTGACTTGTGTGTACACTGGAATATTTTTTTTCCAGTCATAAAGAATGAGGCTATGTTGTCTGCAGGAAAATGGGTGCAAATGGAAAGAACCTTATTCAGTGACTTAAGTCAGTCTCAGAAACACATATCCTGTGTGTTTCCTCTCATCTGCGAGCCCTAAACATTATAGATGCATAAATCACACACATACAGAGGACATGAACTTGATGTAAAGCTTTAGAATGTTAAGGAGGGGAGAGGTGAAAGGAGGAATGTTGGGTCATGAGAAGATAGACTCAAAGTATATCCTATATGTGCATAAAAGTGGCCTAGTTAAACTTGCATAATAAAAAAAGCAAGAGAGAAAGACTAAGCCTCCCTGTGACTGTGAGTCCTGACCCCATCAGTGTGGTGTCCCTGGAATGCTAGCTGTGCTGGGGGTCATAACACAGAGGCCGCCATGAGGCAGGGTCTGACGGGCCTAATAATGGGGCCTTGTTTGGCACATTTCATGAAATGGAAGTACAGGAAACTAAATGAAATCAAAAGCCCCTTTCAGTTGAAAAAGAACAATGGACCCAAATAAGTTAGGATTGTTTAGAGGCCAATTCCATTGCTCTCTGCCTTTGGGTGAGTCATTTCACCCGAACAGGATGTTAGTTCTTGCTGGAGAATCAAAGGGAGATTGAAACGAAGGATTTAAAGTCATACAAAATGACTTGCTATCCCATATGACCAGATCCAGAAAGTCTGAGACCAATGCTTGCTTAACATGTTATTTTGAAGAAATTTCCAGGGGTGGGGATGATGTGGTGAACCATAAAGAGGAGTGTCGATTAAAAAGCAGATTCATTAATTCATTCATGTTTTCATTTGGCCTGTGTGACGGATCCTGAGCCGTGATAATACTGGGTCAAATATAGACAAAAAGGAAGACAGTTGTGAGTGTTGTATTAATTGTAAGTGTGTGTGTGTGTGTGTGTGTGTGTGTGTGTGAGTGTGTGTGTGTGTGACCCCCACACTTGCAAGACATATCAATGCTCTACTATCTCTTACTATCCTCTTGTTGCTCTGGAAAGTTGTGTTTCCATCTAGAAAGTGGGAGGAGATGGGGGCAGGGAGCAATTCTTTCCCCTAAGGCTTCTCTTCCCTTCCTTCCATCCCTGTCTCTCACTTGGTGTCACCAAGTATGGGCAGCTCAGCTGGCCTCCATGGAATGGAGGGTGTGGATCTAATTCCATCTCGCCATCTTTCCTTTCTCCTGTATGTAACCTTCAGATGGCCTAGTAGGTTGTCTCATCTGGGGCTTAGACAGGGCCTCCATCCTTGTGTTCATGGTGAAAGTCCTCATGGTTGGAGCTGCTCCCTCACCTGTTCCTTTATAACTCAAGATATCTAATGATGCTACCGACAGGCTGCAGGCTGTCTCCACAGCACAGCTCGCACCAGTGCTGATGACTTAACAATGTGGCACATTGTCCCTGACTTGACATGACCACCACCTGTCTCTGCTGTAGCCTGGAATGTTCTTGGCCCATATCCTGAGAAATAAACTACCATAGCCAATTGCTGTCCTCCGCCAGCACACACCGGACCCTCCAGGTTTTCTTCGGTCTCCCTGTCTGCATCACACTTGTGTCTGTCCAGGTGCATATACATACATGAGACATGCATATGTGAGCAGCCTCCAACCTGTGTGCAGGATCTGGGGTGCAAGCTACCGCCCATTGTCTTCCATTCTCTCTACCGCTCCTACAGGGCCCCACGTATCTGGGCGTCTATACTCCCGCTCCCCTGCTCTGGCTAGAAAGACAACAGGAGGCTTAATTCCTATTGGAATCTAGGTAAATATTTGACTACACATTCATTAATTGCTCATGTAATTAAGACGTGTCTAATGCTATTACAATAAGGTGTCAGTAATGAGGATGAACATGGGCCGGCCAGTGCTTAGAGGTTTACATGAATAAGCCAATTGTGTTAATATCTCCATTGGCACAAAGAACCCAAACATGACTTGCACAAGGTCATAAAGCTAACTTGCAGCTGAGACAGGGAGGCGGTGAGACATCTATACTCTGAACCGCTGTGATGTATAAAAATTCACAAGGGATAGGAAAACATGGGGAAGCATTCTCAGCAAAGAGGGGCCTATGTGTCGCAACTGGAACTTTGGACATAGAGGGCAATGTCGCAGAGAAGCTGGAAGGGGAACTGGTGGACAGAGCCTGGGTGGTCCAGTGATTAGGCACCACCCCTGTACATAGACAGTGAGGGGCCTTTCACAGCTGCAGTCCACGGACATGGTGGTTTAAAAGGGAGTCTGGACCACACCCTGAAGAATGAGAGGACTGAACCTGTTGAGGTCATTTGAGAATCTGATGATTTGTCCATTTGCCAAGTACAAGGTAGCTTAGACTGTGAGCTTGTACCATCAGTCATGGGGCTTGACCCACACAGATGTGTTCCTTCTCTGTGACCTGGAGAAGTATCCACTGTGTCTGGGACGTGCTCTGTAGACCCAGAGACTAAGAAGCAGACCGAGAAAATACAGCATCCTCCTCCAAGCTCTGTCGGGTACGAGTTTCCAGTACTCCAGACTTCTGTACTGATCCTATCTCCCCAAGTCCTGTTGGAATACAATCCCAAAACATCTAGACAACGTGATTATTAATACTGTGCCATAAAAAGCACCCCAACTGTGTGGTCCATTGTTAAGCTCCAAAAGCAAAAGGACCACTAGATAGATAATGTTTCATTTTTAAAAATTAGTGAACTCCCTTATTAAGAAATGTGACACCCATTAACATTTTATGTTGTTATTTAATCATTTTAGAATGTATCTGTAGTCTTTTATGAACATGAACTTGATTGTACTCCAAATAAATTTTATAAAGTGCCTTATTACAGTAAAGATGGAATTTTCTGCATTTCACATTCTTATTCCTTAGATTTATTGTTATCCCATGAAAAGTCCCAAGAATGGTATACTAGTCTGAAGGAGAGTTTTGACCTGCTTCAAATCCCCCATGCACTGTCGGACACTAGAGTCTGCCCGCTTAACCCGTGAGCTCTCTGGACCTCATCCCTGTGTGCTTCACAAGGGATGTCTACCCTTTAGTGGCTGTCAACAGCAGGGCAGGGGCAACATCAGAACAGTCTAAGAGAACACTGGCCCACTGGGAAGAGGAGTTGTTCCTCTAGCTGGTAAAATTTTCAGAATATATTGAATATGGAAAAGTAAACTGGTGGTTTCCATTGAAGAAGTTGTGCTGGCTAGTTTTACATCAACTTGAGGAGAAGGAACCTCATTTAAGAAAAATTCTCCATAAGATTAAACTGTAGGCAAGTCTGTAGGGCATTCTCTTAATTAGTGATCTATGAGGGAGTGCCGAGGCCATTGTGGCTGGTGCCACTCCTGGGCTGGTGGTCCTGGGTTCTATAAGAAAGCAGACTGAGCAAGCCATTCGGAGAAGCACCCTCCATGGCTTCTGCATCAGCTCCTGTCTTCAGGATCCAGCCCTGCTTGAGCTCTGTCTTGTCTTTCTTCAATGATGAACAGAGCTGTAGAGGAAGAAGCCAAGTAAACCCTTTCCTCCCCAACCTGCTTTTGGTCATGACATTTCATCAAATCAGTGGAATTGCTAAGACAGGAGCAGTAAGACACACAATGAAAAGGCAGCACACAGTCCTCCATGGTCCTTTCCATAGCTTTTATTTCTCCATGCTTTCTGTTAGCCAGGCAGACATCTCAGCTTTCACCCAATTTAAGTCTCAGCAGTCCCTATGAGGCAAGTGCTATCATTGCCCTATTTTACAGATGGAGAAGCTGAGACATGGCCGTGATTAGCAGGCTCACTTGTGCTGAGGAACAGAGAGGAGCCCAGAGACAGTGCCCTTCCTACCTTGTATGCAGAGTACACTTCTGAGGACCCGTTGCTCTCCTCAGCAACTTGGCAGGCACAGCCGCAGCAGCTGTCATGCTCTTTGTAATAAGCTGTGCATCCCCCAACAAGCTTTAACAATGGCGCCACCATCTGAGTCACCTCTTTGAACTGTCCCATGTGCCAAAGGGACCCATCAAGTTAAACAGTTTGACCCTTTCGGAGCCCGGAGAGAAGTACACAGGCAATCCACTCGTTCTCACAAGATACAAGCACTGCACCATCGGAAAGCACCAAAACGTGTCTTCTTGCTAGAAAGAAGATGGAACGCTACTTGGTAGATTTGTGAAAATATTCTCACCAGCAGGGTCTTCTCAGAGCTCTCATCTGGCCGTGCCAATCCACACCTGCTGGTGTTGCATGGGGCATTCTCAAGAGCACAAATGGTGCACTCGGAGACCTGGAGGTTCCTAGTTCGTCCTTGGGTCTGGTAGCATTGCAGTGTTTGAGAGAAAGGAAAGGGGGTTCAGATTTCTCCAGAAATATGTCTAGTGAAAAGATTTGTGCTTCCTTCCCTCTGGTGTAGTTAACTGACTGTGTACACTCAGCCAGATTTTCCTGTTTTTAGTAATTTCCTTCCTCTGCGGCACATAGCCAAACTTCTGACCCATAGTTTTCCTCCAGGCCAAGGTCATGAGCACAGGCAGCCTGCATGATACTTTCTTCTTTAGATGTTGGTTTGATCACCTTGTCTTCTGGGTGAAGAGATTTTTCTCAGGGATCTCTCTATGTGCCCCTCTGACCATGACCGTCACAGCAGACACCTTCAGGAAGGGTCTGCTGTCTGCCATGTCAGTTCTGTGTGTGGCTCTTGAGTCTTTGGTGGTGTCCACCCAGTCTCATCCTGAACCTCAAGGTGAACACATGACCTGTAACCAGTCCTGTGCAACTCCTGATTCTGACAGTCAGTGTCCTGCTGTCTGTCCCAAATGTTAAAGACATGGCTGTCATGTGTATTACACCCTGTCCTCAGCTCTCTGTGTCTAGTTAATAGTTCAACATTTCTCTATTTCTCCCATAGATCAATGACAGGTATGTATGTATGTAAGTATGTAGATAGGTAGGTAGATAGATAGATAGATAGATACATACATACATACATACATACATACATACATACATATATACATACAGATACACAGACACACAGAGAGAGAGAGACAGGCAGGCAGACAGACAGACAGACAGACAGACAGACAGACAGATGAATAGATCTACACATAGATAGACAGACAGACAGATGAATAGATCTATAGATAGATAGATAGATAGATAGATAGATAGATAGATAGATAGATAGATAGATAGATAGATAGATAGATAGATGAATAGATCTACACATAGATAGATAGATAGATAGATAGATAGATAGATAGATAGATAGATAGATAGATAGATAGATAGATAGATAGATAGATAGAGATGATAGACAGATAAATGGATCCTTTCTCTGTCCTTTCTTTCTTGTCTTGTGTCAGAGGTCATGACCATGAGTCAGGCCTCTGAGGCTTCACATTTGAACTTCCACTGTGGGTTATGTGCTGATTCCCCAGTCTCAGACAGTCACCCCTGATCTCTGATCTTTCTACAATCCCCACCAGGTCATTATTAATCACACACATATTATATCATTTCTAACCTTCTCTAAAATGTCTAGTCCAGTGTCCACCTGACACAGAGGCCCTTCTGCCTCTCCAGAACTACCTGACTGGTCACCACAACCCAGATCACGTTAGCCCAAACCAGACACAAATAAGCTGTGGCTGTCTTCCACCTGATGCTTTCCCTGAACTCCGACCCTCTCTCATTTTAGAGTCCTGTCCCAGCCGTCCATGTGATGACACACTCTCCCACTCACTGCATCCTATAGTTACCCCTCCTTTCTCTTGATCAGGCCTCTTCCTGAGCATCCTTGTTCACTCCACCTGGGCATCTAACCATTTGCAACACCACCTTCTGTGATTGCTTTATTTTTAAATTTTGCATTAGCTTTCTGACTAAGAAATATAAGAAATCCTGAGGGAAAATAGCTTGAATAAATTATAACCAATCTCTGTTGAACACATGCACAGTATGCTGAGTGGGAGAGACAGAACATCACTGCCCCCCAGTCCATGGTTGGTCCTTCTTGAAGTTGCTTTGATTGGGTGTATTGAGATCAACCGTATTGCATTCAAGGACAGTTGCTATTAAATGCTGACATGTCTACAATTAATGCCAGTAATAGGAGCCACAAAGAGTGTCTTCCTTCTAGTTCCTGAAATTCTGCTGAGATGTTTCAGGCCTGTCACATGTTTCCTGTTTTGTTTTATGAACAAGTGCTCCCCCCAGATACAGCCCCACCCCACACCTCTCCAAAGTGTGGTGTTCTTAGCATTGTTCAGGGCTGTGGTAAAGGGAAGATAAAGTTTTAACACTGTATTTTTATACGCATTTTGCCTCTTTGTATTTCTCTTTGGTTAAAGCAAATGCTACTTGTAAGTTTTTAAAATTTTTCTTCCCTTAACTTTTTGGCAAGTGATGGAGAGTGGGAATGTGCAAAGCTCCAGAACATGGGACTCTTTCTTATTTATTACACGTAAAAGTATCATTCATCGACTGCTACAGTTACGAACATAAAATTTCTTGATAATAAAGGTTAAGTGTGAATAAATTCAAGATCTGCTTACAACTGACCTTTAACTGTCTTGGTAACATTTTTGACAGAAACTTAAAATAAGGTTATTGTACAAAGTAATTTGATTTTCTCCTCCACATCTAGATTTGTGACTCCATAATTAATATCCTCTACCTAGACAGAGTCTTCAGTATTTATATAAAGGACTGGCCATTCAGACAATGAGGACTTGCCACAGAGTATCATATTTTGTAAGTTTCCATCTATCTATGAGCCTGACCAATGTGTCCATTGATCCCCTAAAAATATTTCCTGCCTTGCATCTATACTTACCAATAATTTTCTCCATAAAGCCCTATATATCAAGTGTTAGTTTTATTTCTTACTGGACTCGTTTTATTGGATTGTGAACTTCTGAAAAAGCATTTTCTCAATATGTTTTACACATATGGGGATGAATGCTGTTCTCTTTGGTTCATCGATCCCCAGTCAGCTAACACTTGAAGTTCCTTTGCTGGGTAGTAGTGTTTGTAGCGTCCACCAGTGTGCTTCATAGACAGCCCCCTCGGCCTCACTCTGAACAATTCCCTTTCCCTCTTGCATTCTTTCAGGATCATTTTGTCTTGTCTGTTATGTTAGCAGAGCCTCCTCAACAACAACACCGAAAGAAAGCTTCTCCACAGAGTGCCATGCTTGCTGGTACATCTTCCCTCAGACTCAGTCTAAACCTGCAATGAAACATGAAGGGTCTGAGCACGTGGCCCGGCGGGCTCTCGGAGTCTTGATTTCATGAGGTTCAGTTGTCTCCAAGTGGCTGCAGCTTTGAGCCTGGGCTCAGATGCTACTCTCTGTGGCTGTCTTTATTATCCTTTCCTTAGAAGACATCTCTGCAAGGGACATTATTATTTTCTTTGGAGGTTACATAATTTCATTGTGACTCGATGCCTAATTTTTTTCTGTAATGATTTTCTTGTTGATTTATGAGTAATTCCAACGAATTTCTAAATTTCTAAATCTGTGAGAATTAGAAGCCTGGCTTTTGCCTTACTAAGTATTTTTGTTTAATTTTCTTTTAAATAAAGACGACAAGCAGGATAGATATTTTAGGGTCCCTTGAGACTCCTTTTATGGCTTAGTATGTTTTTAGCTTTCAAAAATATTTGGAGTGTGTTTTCAAAGAATGCATTTTATGTTGTTGTCAAATTAAAGTTCTATGTGGGTCCACAAAGTGGAACTGATGTCTCAAATGTATTTTGGAGTTTTATATTTTAAAAAAGTTAAGAAGAAAACTATGGTAACAATAAAAGTGTGTGAACATATTGAGCCAACAAGCTATTAACAGCTATTGGGTAGTTGTCATAATTAAGGAAAAACAGTTACAGATTCGTGAATAGTAGCCAGGCCAATGAAAGAAAAGACAGCCAGGTAGAACTCGACTGTAAAAGTAGACTTTCTCTAAGGGGACGAGACAGATGGGTACTAGCTGAAAATGAACCCTGTACCACAGCAGAAACGTCACAAATGCGTTAATGAGTCCAATGGAAAGGAAGCATGAGAGGACTGGGATGTTTTCTAATCAGTTGTATTCTCTATGGCACAAAATTGAAGAAGAGCCTTTCTAATACTAATTCAAACTTCAGAAGCCATAAACGGCTGGCATTTTCAGCAGCCTAACAATGGCTGCATTAGCAAAAGAAAAACGAGATGTTCCTTCCACATACAAATGACTATGCCCCGCCCCAAATAAAAGACCCAAGACAGAAAACCAATGACTCATAGTGAAAAATTGCATAGCATATGAAAGTATAATTCACAGGAGAGAGTGTACAAATGGCTTTCAAAACTGCCTTTGAAAGCTGGTTTTGCGCACAGAAAGAGAAATGGCAGTTAAAGCCGCACTGAAACGCCACTTACCTCTAATGTTGTTAAGACTCAACCTCTGGTAGCGTCCCTTCCGGATAAATAATAGAAACACAGGTACTGGTTTGTTGCTTATGGGGCTGTAACTTGATACCCTCTCTGTGACACACTACCCGGCAAAATCTGTCAAAATGGCGTATGCATTTGTGTATGTGTGTGTGTGTGTGTGTGTGTGTGTGTGTGTGTGTGTGAGTGTATATGATGTGTGTGTGCCATTTTTAACATCATATATATGTATATATGCATATATATACATATATATGTCAAATATATATGTATACTGCCATATATGTGTATATATACATATATGCTGTCAAAAGTACAGACCGTCATGAATGTGTATATATATATTCTGATAAAATATTCCCCCCTGGGATTCTGATAAAGTAATCCCCCCACCCTTCATCTTGAGTGTGTCCATGATAAACTAATGTAGAACAAGGATGCAGTTTCCTCTCGTGACAGCCTGTCTTCTGGGAGCAGCCTTGGCCCATTAGGCTTACCTTGCTTATGCATTTAGCTCCCTCTTACGTGTTCCCCGGCAGGACTGTTTAAGGAGCCTCCCATTGGGTTGCTAGAGCTAGATCCATTCCCTTTGCTCCACCCCGTTCTCACGGGAGCTAATTTTGTTTCTATTTTTCAGGAGATCTTTGCATTTTAATATGATTACCCGATGCAAAGGTCCCTGCTGCCAGGACTGGCCGTGACTTGGTTTCACTCACGTTCTCACTGTCACCGTTGCCCCACGTCAGGGCTCCCCTTTATTCATGATTTCTGAAAGGTGTATAGCCTGTGGTTAATTTCTCTTGCCTACTTCTCAACAGTATATTTAGTATATCTTCTTTGTCCTGTATTCAGTCAACCTTTTAAAAAAGAAAATCCTTTGATGAGCCGCAGGTTAGAAAACTGTCCCCTCCGTGCTGGTTACAGGCACTAGGTTTCTCCTCGGTTTTGATAGTAGATCTGCCACTGCATTGTGCTGTGGTAGAAGGGCTTCTGGTCTCCCAGAGCGTCCAGTGGTTTTTACCAGCTCTTGGCTTCCGTCTCTTAATGAGAAATGTGACTTCAGTCTAATTTTGATCCTTCGCATATAGTCTGTCAGTAGTCTCTCGTTGCTTTCAAATCTTTGAATTTTTTTAGGGTTGTTCTCTATCTGCATCTTTCATCTGAACACACAAATCCTTCTGTAATTGCAAAAGCTTCTCTGGAACTATTTCTTCAGAAACGACTTCTCCGACCCCTACCCGCTGCTGAGCCGCTCAAGCATCACTTCTGGCCTTTCACCGCACTTGAGGTGGGGTGTCTTGTAGCTCACGCCTGCCTGGGCCAGCCAGGCGAGCTGCCCTTGTTTCTCTCCTCCAGATCCCTGCCAGGGTGATGGGATTGTAAGCGCACCTACCACATGTGGTTTTACATGGGATTGTAGGTGCACCGTACCATGTGTGGTTTTACATGGGTTCTTGGCATCTGAATTCGGGTCTTCATACACTTATTGCCAGCACTTTATCCCTACTGAGCCATCTCCCTCGCATCATCAGTTTTAAAGCATTTTTGAAGCCTCCCTTTTCAGATCTCACCCTCTTATTTAGAGCCGCCAGCCCATGAGCTCTCCTCCCATGCCCGAAGGTCTGGCGAGTAGTGGGGGTCTGTCTGTCACTAGTGATTGGTAGAAATCTGACGGTGGGTACATCTGACCACAAAAACTACACTTACTGGGTGACTGCTTCTTGTCCCCCATACTGTGTAAGTGCTAATGGTCTTTCATTTGTCTTGTGTCTGGGCCCTGTCAATGTCATTGCCATTATACAAGACTTAACTTCTTGCCTTTATATCCTGTGGGCTTTCATTTCTCTGAGACTTTCTCCATTGAGTTTCTCATCAAGTTATCTTGTTTCTGCAGATGAAGGAAAGACGCCTTCTGGTCCCCACACCACAAGGGAAGCAACCTTCAAGTTCCCTGGTCTTAGGGGCGTTTTTGCTCAATTCCCTTCTCCTGCCAAGGTCTCCGGGCTCAGCGCTTCAGTCTCAACCTGGGTCTGATCCCTCCTGAGGTTGCCTGTCACCACTCAGAGCCCTCCACTTGCCTCATGGATGGCATTTTCTCCCCATCCCCAGGGTCTGAGGATTTCCAGAGCTCAGCTCGTTTCCTAGCCTGTGTTACTAGCACATTCTGTTTCATATTTTAGATTTTTTTTTTTTTGGCAATTTATGGTTTCATCTCGGTCATGGCTGCCATCTTCCTGCCACCAGCCCCTTTTCTATGCCAGAGAGCACTTTTCATGTTAAAAACTTTCTAGTGTCAAAAGGTATACACACAATATTACATGTTTTGTTGTATATTTAGTATAGCTAAAACATAGAATGACTGAAACAGTTATTCACTGTGCACATTTGGAGATAGGACCCATATACGTGGAGTGTTTTATACATATCATCTAACACTTGTAGAATTCGTAAGATTTCCTGCAACAAGTCGGTGACTGTGTCTGGGTATCTTAGAAATGTCATAGTAAGTACATGAGTCCATAATACATTTATAGCTGATTATGCCTTTATATATCTGTTTATAATTCTAAGCAGTGTCTTCAGGAATTATTGCATGGGTTGTGATAGCAGATATTTTCTATATTTCATTGGCTGATTGATGCAACCATGCAGAAAATGTGATATTCTCTGGTTGGAATGTTCCAGAAGTTGTTAAATGCATTATGCTTTTTACCATTCAATATGGCGTTGTTGTCTGGCATATTTGTTCTGGTGATTAAACGCTGTATTTTATAGTTTATAGATTTTATTTTGCTTTTAGTCAAAGATCACTGGAAGACCAAGAGACCCAACAATGTAAGCACTGTGATCCTTACAAAGTCTCTATAAATTCAAAGGAAGAGTCTGTGTGTAAGAACACTTTCATCTCTGGGGTTAATGTCCAAAGTGCTGCTAACCGATATGACACCTGTATCCAACACAACCCATGTCTATGTGCAAGTCGAATGAATTCCTTATGCTTCTGGATTTCATAGACTTTAATTAAAAGATTATCAAATTTCAAGCTATCATTTATGGAGATTCTTGAAGAATACTCATTATATTAAGCATTATGATCAGAAAACTACATAGCTGGAACAATAAAAATCTATTTTTAAAACTAAATGAACCAGCAAGAGTAGAAATTTAGAAGCACTCTACATTAGCATCATGGTGTGAGACTGTATCCTATAAACAAGGGACCTCCTCATTCGCCTCTTTAAGGACTTAGACCAAACACAAATAGTCTCATCATCTAGATTTTTACAATGCCGACCTGGTCATTGCCAACATGGTCATATTATAGGATGGTTGCACCTAAAAATTCTTTAGAAAACAGGGACTCCAGCTGTAAAGTTTCAAATACACAGGCCAGTCTGAGAACTCAACATGAGTAAATAGTCCAGATGATAGATAGGTAGATAGATTTAAAGCCTGCCATGTGGAGTATGCCCTCCTTGCTGAACAACAGAGCTCAAGAATTTTAATGGCTGATCATAGCTTTAGAGAAAATCACAGAGTGTGTAGATGGTGACAGAGAGGCCTCACTGAGATGATGTCTAGGTGAAAGGATGTGTCAGAGAGCTGTGGGTGTAAGAGAAGTATCCCATGGACTGAGATGTCCCCACTCCACTCCTATCTAGCAAGTGTAGGTGCTAAGCCCAATGCACCTGGAGTCAGAGCTGGGCCTGGATGGAAGTGAGAGAAGTCAAGTCAGTCCAGAAGCTCTCGTGTCTGTCTGAGAGGGGCAGAGACAGAAAGAGTCCACTTTCCACATGTGCAGAATAACCCTGTGGGGGTAGGCAGGGTACCGTCTCCAGCATACGAGAGAGCCTTCAACAGAACCCAGCCTTGCATTTCCAGCATTCATAATGGGAAAATCAGTGTCTAAGAGGTGTGTGTGTGTGTGTGCGTGTGAGTGTGAGTGTGTGTGTGTGTGTGTGTGTGTGTGTGTACAAGTAAGCATGGTTGCACAAGTCAGAGGTTTATAGAAGGGGTTTCCTACCTTAGTTTTTAAGACAGAGACTCTCAATAAACCTGATTCATCTATTGTCAATAAGCCCTGCAAATCCCCTTGTCTCTGTCCTTTTAGATTATAGTTGTACACCCCCCACACCTGGCTTTGCACACCACCACACTGGCTTTGTGCACCCCCACACCTGGCTTTGCACACCACCACATCTGGCTTTGCACACTACCACACCTGGATTATTTTTGCGTGCTTTCGGGGACTTCATTATGCTTGCCAGGCACCATCTCCACAGCCCTCAGTGCCTGTTTTGAGCACCTAGCCACTAGTATTTTGTTCTGGCAACCCGAGCTATAGGAAAGTGCATCCAAGGAAAGAGTCTAAGTGGGGAGGGCTGGGGGCAAGCAAGTCTCCAGGGCACTGCACATACTGGAGAGGGGAGTGTGGTGTGAGTGTGTCCAAAGCACAGGTCAGGGAGACCCTGTGGGACTTTGATCAGGAGCAGTGGAAGCCTGTCCCCTAAAGAAATGGGAGGGACCCAGCATCTGGGGTGTGGCGAAGGAGGCCCAGGGAAGGGGTGAGTTCGTGGGGCTACCTATATTGTACTAATGTGATCAGAGAGGGATAAGAGGATGAGATAAAAAGGTTTCACTGGTGGCCTTGATCAAAGAAATCATGGAATCAGTGGGAAAGTGGGTAAAGAGAGAGCAAAAGTAAAGAGGCTACAGGAGTCAGTCTAGAGAACTCTTTTGAAATACTTTACTGTGGAAATAGTCCTATTGCTCCTAGGAGAAATTTAAGGGAAAAGGAAATGGAAGAGGGAAAGCATAGGAAGGAAGGAAGGAAGGAAGGAAGGAAGGAAGGAAGGAAGGAAAAGGAAGCATAGGAAGGAGAGAGGGAAAGAGGGAGGGAGGAAAATTAGGACAAAAAGAAATCAAAAGTCAGATAAAATATTATTAAAATCCATGTGTTTTTACATGGTGTGTATGAAGCTCCCGGTGCTAAGTGAACCCCAGTAGGACTTACCAAGGCCTAGGCAAATTCAACAACAGAAGACAGTATTTCCCTCCTAATGTGGGCCCCTAGAAGACATGCAAGCAGAAAGTTACATACGCATGGTGTCACCTTGTATCTAACGGACAGCCCTGACAACACTTAAAGTTTGTGTTGTCAACAGGCAATGGTGAGTCGTCAGAGAAGCAGGAGCGCACTGATGGCCAATGTGCCAGGTAACAAACAGGCCATGGAGAGAGCTCTTCACAGATGTCAGTGACAAAGCTCGGCTGTGGTCAGTGACAAGGGGCGGCCCCATCTCTGTCAATCTCATCTCCCAGGCTTTCATCACGTTTCCCTGTCTTCAACTGCATTTTCTTTATCTGGCTTTTGAAAACAGAGTCATGTGGGTAATCAGCACCTGTCAGTCAAAGAAACACTGTGACATGGAAGAGGGAAAGCAAATTCTGCCATAAGTCTCAAAACTTACAAGTCAGAGAGAGGAACGAAGGAAGGAAGGAAGGAAGGAAGGAAGGAAGGAAGGAAGGAAGGAAGGAAGGGCGTGAGGGACACACTTTAAGCAAGTCCATTATAGTGCTGAGTAGTATACGAGTAGTAGTAGACGAGTGCTATAGTAATAGACCTTGTCTGATTGCACTGGTAATGGATAAAGACTAGGAAGACATGGGACAAGGGACAATCCCCCAGGTTACAGCAGTGCAGGTCCTCGATGTGCTCAACCACAGAGCCTGAGGGCAGCTCAGGGTCTCAAGTCCAGGCAACTGGAGCTTGAGTCACCATTTTCTAGCTGCAGATGACCTTAGGGGAGTTCTTTAAACGCCTCGGGTCACAGGTTTCCCCCACCTCCCTGTATTGACAATTAGGACACTTAGTTAAACCTGTTAATGCTGTTATGTTAAAGACACCAGTGCAGTGTTGATCGTACCCAGGACCGTAAACCCTGCCATCTCTGTGAGTCGTAGTATTGCTGCCTTGAATCTTAGGAAGCAAAAAACAGAATCAAAAACAAAAACAAAAAAAAAAAAAAAAACAAAAAAAAAAAAACCTTGGCGTGTCAGTGATCTTGATCTTCCCCAATATCTGAGAATGCCCCAAAAAGGAAAGGATAGATGCATTGAAGTATTTAAACAGGCAGTTCTGTCTTCAACATCCTTGGGAAAACACCCAACATAAAGAAAACACAATCTACCAAATAAAACTGTGAAACAGAAAAAAAAATAGGAAAAATAAAACTAGTAACCATAAAAATGATAGATGTTAAGTCGAGATAGCTGTGCCTATAAATAACTTAACATATGAAAATACAGTTTGAGATCATATTAAAATTCAAAATTTGATAATTATATAGGATATATGTAAAAGTACTATGTGCTAAAAAAGGAAAACATGCAAAATGTAAGTTTCAGTAACAAAGAACAGCTATGGTCAGTGACATGAAATTTTTGTATTTTAATATCTACTTAAAATATAAGTAAAAATAAAATATAGGATGCATTGACTCTGAATGAGGTAACAAAGTAAATTTATAAATAACATTGTACCATCTGTATACAGCAGTAACTTTCCCACAGTGTGCAACATACCACTCCAAAACAACCTTGGACTGTGCAGAGATTCTTGAGAACATTAGTTCTTAGCAGCTATCCCATAATACTTTTCCTGGAGTCCAGTAAGTTTGGAAATTGACAAGGAATGTAAAGTACATCCGAGATTTATATCTGCCTACATTTGTGATTGGTTAGGAGGACCGTAGACATAGATTCAGAGTCTCACAGACTCACAGTAAACCCTGAAGAAATCATGCTGCTAGCTACTGGAGGTAGCAGATATGTACTGTGGTAGCCTACAAAAAGCTGATCGAGAAAGTATCCTATGAACAAGATGGGCATTTCTCAAGGGTCACTTAATTAGATGATCATAGTAAACTGGGTACATAAAGACTTGGAAACAAGGAAGTTGACATGTACTGGAACAGCTGCCGCGGTCGTACAGAATGGATGAGTTTGTCTGTGCTGAGTCGTTATCACACCGCCACCTTGCTAGTGATGTCAGGCTGGCTTTTCTACACAGTGGAGAGCTGGGCAGAAACCACCTTCTTCCATGTGTGTGATCCCCCCTTCCCCTTTTGAGTTCTCTGTCCTAGAATTTAGTCTTCATCCTCTGTACCCAAGGTGCTGGAGGTTGTCACAAGGGCCTGGCTGGAAGCCACGCCGTGATACTGAGGACGAGGGATGCACCAGTAGAGACAGGCATCTCTGCTCCTCAAGAAGCAGCCAAGGGGAGACCGGCTTGTGTGTTGAAAGATCCACTAAGGATCAGGGCTCCCTTGTTGTCTTCCTGGGACCAGCATCAGACTGTCACCCATGTTCCAGGAACTGTCAGGAACAGCCCTAACTGTCTGATTGGCCAACTACATTATAATAAATTCATATATATATCCCCTATTAGGTTCTTAATAGAAACATGCCTACCAATGCCAACTGCTTCAGGCTTTCTTTCATTTTGTTCTTACCCTTGTGTTTTCAATGTTCCTATATCGAACCCTGATCTGAACATTCAAGATCAAATCTGACCCAAATGGTAAGCGAGCAAACAAACAAAATATCCTTACAAAATCAACAGTTTACTGATATGCCCCCCAGTGTAGGTGATGTGTGACCAAGACACTTAACACTTGACTGTTGAGATTTATATGCCCACGTTGCTCAGAGATCAAAGGCACCTTCAGTGACTGGGTGCAAGGGTCAGTCACACCTCCCTGGAGGGCTGAGGCATCTCCCTCGCACAGCAGGGGCCAGCGCTGCACAACCTCCCGCCCTGCGCAGCCTGCCCTATGGTTGTTTTCACATGCCGTTTCTCCCCTCTCCTTCCAGGTGGAGATTGAGAAGCTGGACTACCATCATTACCTGCCTCTCTTTTTTGATGGGCTTTGTGAAATGGTGTTTCCCTATGATTTTTTTGCTCGGCAAGGGATCCACGACATGCTGGAACACGGAGGGAACAAGATTCTACCTGTCATTCCTCAGCTCATTATCCCGATAAAAAGTAAGTGAACAGGTAAATAAATAAATAAATAAATAAATAAGCGCCTATCTGTGTCTCGCAGCGCCGCATCTGACAACTCGCTAATTAAGCAGTAAAACAAAACAGACCAAGATGATCCCAATGCTTTGTGGGGATTTTTATAAATTGACTTATGAGGTCAGACAGCTGAAATCTCGGGAAATATTTCTCATCACTAATACTACACCATGACTTAAACACAAACAAACCAAAGCAGTGAGAGTCACACTAATTTGAGATACAACACGGTCCTGACATAGTGTTCAGACTCTAACTTGTCCATTCAGAGGTAAAGGGTATGACCTTTTATATGTTCTGCAGCCAAACTCCAACTAAATAGCACCTCTAAATGGCATCTTAAAATTTTAAGTCAAGTAGAAATACAGTGGTTTTTTTTTCCAGAATATCTATGAGATAATGAATCATAGCTAGGAGGGGAAGGGAGGGGAATCTGGAACACAGAAAATAGTTTCTTAGCACAGGGAGTCTTTGCTCTACAGTGGATTCCTCTAGGAGACAAGGACCAGTAGTGTTTCTGGTTATAAGATGAGGGGATGCTTCCTTTCTACACTTTGCTCAAGCATGACTGCCTCCAGCTTGCTGAGAGCATCCTCTTCTACAGTTTTCTGAAGTCATTCTGCAAGTTCTCCTGGCTCCAAACTAGGTTGTTGTTGGTTTTTTGTGGGTTTTGTTGTTGTTGTTGTTTTAGGTGTTTTTTGTTTGTTTTGTTTTGTTTTTGTTTTTGTTGGTTTGCATCTGGTCTTCTTACCTTCTATGGAGCTAGTAACAGAATCACCACAGGCCAGCCTGGTGTTCACCATCAAAACCTAGAGAGGAGAATCAGTCCTGACTCTTCACCAGTCACTGCCACACCCAGAGTGGCTTGCTTCTACTGTCACCTCTAATTAAAATCAGGATATTGGAGCCTTGGAGAACACCATGAGAGATGAAGTTCTGCCATTTCCATACCGTGAGCTACCCCAGGCATTCCTACCTCCCAACTTTGGACCCAGATGTCCCATGGCTTGCACAGCGTAACTGGGACCTTGCCTCCTCTCCCTTCTGCATGTGCTGTATCATCTCCTATCCTGGCCAAATGCTTCCCAAAGACTGGAAGACCCCTTCTTGGGTTTCTAGAGTTCTGGGGCCCACCTTACTTGTCTCGGTTGTGACCAAAATGAGGACAAATGAGTTCGACACTGGGTCATCGCCCAGAGCCTGGGTCACCCAGTATGCTTATGGCCACTTTTCACAGATTTGAAGTAAGCATGCCTTGTTAAGATTTGGAACTTCAGCATTCGGCTCCCATCACTCTTCACAGAGTCAGCTCTGGAACTTCCTTTGCTAGCTTTGAACTCTTAGAGAGTTCACACTTCTACTAAAGAAGAGTCAAAGTGACCTCATGTGACAAGGAAACATCCTTCAAGTGGGCCCTGAGTGGCCAGCAGCCACCTGAAAGAATCCTTACAATGCCTTCCAGAACGAGACAGGGGGCTAGCTCACTCAACCCCCTTCTGTTTGTTATTTGCTCTCTCCACTGGGCTCCTTGACTAAGATGTTCTCGTCTAGTTGAAATAACCCATTTCTTAAAGGATGTTAGCAACTTTCACAGATAAACAAAACAAGGACCAGAATGTTCTTACCAGGAGCCATCTGACCTTTTTCTCCTACACCCATGGGAAGAACAATAAAGTCCAGGTCACTGTCCTACTCCTTAAAATACTGTGTGTTAGGATGGATGCCTCTGTGCAAGCCTTCCATGTTCCCTTGATGAAGATACTATAGAGCAGATAGACAGTTCCTGTGTAATATTTTGATTATTTTTTTACAATGAAAGTGGACCATCCAGAGAGTGGCAACCCTAGGTGAAGGAACTGTCAACCTGTTCGATCTGTGTTTGAAGACACATAGATAAACTGAAGGAGCATAGATAGCATCATGAAGGCAAGGAATTGATGGCACCCACACACCAGAGGCTATCCTTTGCTGATAAGCAGAAACATTACTAAGAACTCAGTAAACACGACTTGTCAGGGAAAAACTGACCAAATGGGATTTGATAGCACAAGGTTCCAGTGCCCGGGCAATCTGTTCCTGGTGCCGACCATTGCATGACAGTCCAGGATGACATCACCAAATACCTATCGTCATCCTGTCACTGGAAGCCAAACATTTCTCAGGGAGGAATGCTGGTTCTCTCTGCAGCATCATGCAAGTTTCAGTTCATGATGGGAAACGCCATGTGCATAAAATACCTCTTTCAGGTGGAATTGTGGAATGAGGCTAATTGATCTAGAAACAAGCTGATGTCCCTAATTGGCATAACATGTAACAGCTGTGTGTACCTTGTTTCTAAACCATACTATTAGTATAATTGTGATTTTATCCAGGGGCAAAAATTAACCTTACCATCACCAGCTAGCAGTTCTGATTACTATCTACGAAGGCAGAGCAAAATGGATTAACTCACTGTGAGGAAGAGATGTAGGATCCATGCCTCTGTGCATTCCCAGAGTCTGGGATTTATTTCTTAAAAATTATAAAATTGATAATCCTAAAGTGACACATAGACTCATTCGTCAGATCTAGTATTCATTTCCAAACTACAAAAAAATGTATTTTCTCTTTTTTTCTTGTTTATCTACTCAGGACTCTAAGCTTTATCAGGCTTCAAAGAAAAGCATCTCATATTTTACAGTAGCCAAATTAGTACCCACTACCCTTTCCATTTATATCACTTCTTGACAAAAACTCCTTTGCTCCTTTCTCTGTTTCCACTCTCAAGTCATTCTGGGTTAGAAGCTCCAAAATAATCTAGCCCAATATACTCAGGGTGAGGAATGGAATGTCCTTGATAAAATGACGAGGGTCAGTAGCACAGCACAGATTGCTAGGAACAACAAATGTTTTGGGAAAGGGTGACAAAAAGAAGAGTTCTCTAGCAATCTGACCTGGGAATTACGGATTAATGTTTGATCTAGTTAAGATGAGGAAAATTCAACCCAACCCGGCAGAGCAGCCGCAGGGAGCATCTTGATTCTGCGCATGTCAAATTCAGAAGAGGGTTGAAAATGGAGGCAGGAGAAGGGAAGGGGGCTCAGAGCCACCACAACTGTGTCTTCCACTCTGGCAAACTGAAGAGCAGCACCACAGTGTGGGATGGGACACTGGGCAAAGTGCACACACACACACACTCACATTCACACACTCACATACACATGCACACATGCATATACACACACACATACACCCACACACACACATACACACATACACACACGTGCACATACACATACACACACACATACACACACACACACATACACACACACGCACATACACACACACATGCACATACACACACACATGCACATACACATGCAGAGAGAGAGACAGAGACAGAGAGAAGACCTAGAATGCTCAAAGGAAGAGAATACTGCAACATTGAGTATTGAAGCAGAAGAAATATAAACATGTAGAACATTGATGGCTATTCTTGAAATTCTAGATGTTATTGTGCACCTGCCCCCTACCCAATCCCCCACCCCAGCCCTGTCCTAAAGAGGAGAGGAACCCACCTGCAAATAATCCAATTTGAATGTAGGAAGAGAAACCCACAAGCCAGAGAAGAGCAGAAGTCTCCAGAGAGTTGGAAAATAAAAACTTGGAGTTGCCCAGCACTAGTGCACAAGCGTAGACCTGTGAAGAGGCGGGCATAGAAAAGACAAGTCTAGGAAACAGAGGTGAGCAAGGACAATTAACAGGGAAGGTGGGATCTGACGGGAACTGCATGTGAGTGCTGCCCAGAAAAGTACTGGACACGAACAGAAACAGAAGGCAGAGGTATAGCAAAGACAGGTCCTGCGAGGAAAAAAACCTTGACCTTGCAGTCAAAAAATTCACATGGTGCAAAGAAAATGAAGGAAGCACACTTCTCCCTTCTCAAAGCACGCTTGCCAAAGAGAGAAAGGAAGGGAGAATAGAGAGAAGGGAGGCAGAAGAGAGAAGAAAGAAAAAGAACAAAGGATGGAGAAACGAGGGGGGAGAACAAGAAATTCTTCAAACGGCCACACAAAGGAAATAATGAGCACTGAGAAATAAGCAAACTAGAGCTCGCAGTGCACAGCGGAAGGAGCTCACAGTGCACAGCGGAAGGAGCTCACAGCGCACAGCAGAAGGAGCTCGCAGTGCACAGCGGAAGGAGCTCGCAGTGCACAGCGGAAGGAGTAAGCAGTGCACAGCGGAAGGAGCTTCCAGTGCACAGAGGAAGGAGTTCGCAGTGCACAGCGGAAGGAGCTTCCAGTGCACAGAGGAAGGAGTTCGCAGTGCACAGCGGAAGGAGCTTCCAGTGCACAGAGGGAGGAGTTCGCAGTGCACAGCGGAAGGAGCTTCCAGTGCACAGAGGGAGGAGTTCGCAGTGCACAGCGGGAGGAGCTCGCAGTGCACAGCGGGAGGAGCTCGCAGTGCACAGCGGGAGGAGCTCGCAGTGCACAGCGGGAGGAGCTCGCAGTGCACAGTGGGAGGAGCTCGCAGTGCACAGCGGGAGGAGCTCGCAGTGCACAGCGGGAGGAGCTCGCAGTGCACAGCGGGAGGAGCTCGCAGTGCACAGCGGAAGGAGCTTCCAGTGCACAGAGGAAGGAGTTCGCAGTGCACAGCGGAAGGAGCTTCCAGTGCACAGAGGAAGGAGTTCGCAGTGCACAGCGGAAGGAGCTTCCAGTGCACAGAGGAAGGAGCTCGCAGTGCACAGCGGAAGGAGTTCGCAGTGCACAGCGGAAGGAGTAAGCAGTGCACAGCGGAAGGAGTAAGCAGTGCACAGCGGAAGGAGCTTCCAGTGCACAGAGGAAGGAGTTCGCAGTGCACAGCGGAAGGAGCTTCCAGTGCACAGAGGAAGGAGTTCGCAGTGCACAGCGGAAGGAGCTTCCAGTGCACAGAGGAAGGAGTTCGCAGTGCACAGCGGAAGGAGCTTCCAGTGCACAGAGGAAGGAGTTCACAGTGCACAGCGGAAGGAGCTTCCAGTGCACAGAGGAAGGAGTTCGCAGTGCACAGCGGAAGGAGCTTCCAGTGCACAGAGGAAGGAGTTCGCAGTGCACAGCGGAAGGAGCTTCCAGTGCACAGAGGGAGGAGTTCGCAGTGCACAGCGGAAGGAGCTTCCAGTGCACAGAGGGAGGAGTTCGCAGTGCACAGCGGGAGGAGCTCGCAGTGCACAGCGGGAGGAGCTCGCAGTGCACAGCGGGAGGAGCTCGCAGTGCACAGCGGAAGGAGCTCGCAGTGCACAGCGGAAGGAGCTCGCAGTGCACAGCGGGAGGAGCTCGCAGTGCACAGCGGAAGGGAGGTTAGCGGATGGGGAGCTATCCTGGGCACCGTGTGCTCCCAGGTGTCAACACTCGAGGATGCCCTGACCTCTGTGATTCCCAAACAGGGATCTCAGAGTTTGTAAACCTTAGGACCAGGAGTCGCCACTCCTAAGAGTTCAGTGCAAGTATTTGGCAGGAAAGAGTTTCACAACTACACAAAATGACATGATAATTTTGTGGTGGGTCAAAATCCAGGAAAGCTGGAGTCTAGGCTTTTCCAAGTCAACAAATAAGGCAAAGAAGGAGCGAGGCATTAAAGCGAGTAATAAAGATGATGAACATGAAATCAGCTACATCAGCTGGGAAAATTAACTTTCCAATCTGCTCACAAAGGACAAAATACAATCTGAGCATCAACTCTCCTGAACAAAATATTACCTAAACATGAAGAAAAGACATTTTTAAAGGCACAAGCACTTAGCTTATTTTATTTTTAGAAAAGTGAATTTTGGAGCTGGAGAGATGGCTCATTGGATAAAATGCTTACCGGGAACACGTGAGGACCTAAGTTAAGCCCCTGCGACCCCTGGAAAGGCTCACACAGTGGTGCCTGTGTGTGATCCCAGTGCTCCTGCCTGGGGTGAGAGATAGCAACAGGAGAATCCCTGGAGCTCGAGAGCCTTGGCAAACACAGAGGAACAGCAAAACGAAGAGACTCTGACACAAACAAGGCAGGAGACAAGGGTACCCTGTGACCTTCAGATGCGCTGTATGGAATACACACACCCGTGTTCACATTCAGGAATGCACATACACATGTACACACAAGCACACATCATACACAAAATTTTTAAAAGTAAAATTTAATATTAAGAGATTCCAAGGGTGTAAAGAATATTAGTTTATGTTGATGAGCGTAGTCTCAATAAAAGTTGGATCTTCATGACGCTCTGTGCACTGAAAACTGAAGAGCAACCAGCTGCTTAACCTGATGCCTTGTGTCTCTGGAGGAAGAGTAGACCATAGACCCCTTCCCCAGAAGAGCGAAGACGCTTGTCGGTCCTCCAGTGTCTCATCTTTGACTTCCAGATCTAGAGTCTCTACCAAGCAATAGAGATTGGGAAACCTTGGACAGCGTAGACATGGAGGGACCAGAGATGCCACAATTCTCTCAGACTGCCAGGCTGCAGCAAAGCCAAGTGTGGCAGAAAGGAAGCTTAGGTCCCTAGACACTGCTGTGAAAGTCCGGAACAAGACAGCAGGTGCAGAGTGAATTGTGGGAAGTAAGTGAAGGCTAAGTCTCTACATTCTACTTATGGAACGGAGGGATTCTGCGTTATCCATGATGTGGACGATTGCAGAAATACACAGACACTGAGTAGCCGTGCCTGACCGCAGCAGATGGTACAGCATGGGATGCGCAGGGGAAGGCAGTATCAAGAAGAAAAAGGAGCACAAGGCGCCCGCTGTGCCCACAGAGAAACTGGAGAAGGGATTCTCACGTTACAAGAGAAAAGTTTCTTTCTTTGGGAGCATGTGAGGGAGACTCCTTCTGTTAGCAGCTTGTGTTCCCAGTACACTGATAAGAATTTACCTCCCTCCTATAAACATACCTTTGGTCCATCCTGCCTTACAGTACAGTTATGTCAATTTTCGTTAAATGAACAATCCATTTTTGATACTTCTTTAATCACTGCCAGTCACTTACCACACTAGTTAAATTTGTGGTATAGCGTATCCTGCTGGTTAGCTTATGTTGGCCCTCTTGTCTGCTTGATTTCATAAATCTCCTTATGTATCTTAGGATCTAGTAAGAGAATGTTGTTTTCCAAGTGTCCAGAATATCAGATGGCCCACTGGTTTTATTTCTGGAGTCAGCAATACTTTGACCTCCATCCTGTCACCCTGGTCAGGACCATGTGTCCCTGCCCTGCCAAGTGCTCTGGCTTCTTGCACGTGAACCTATCCCTTGACACTGGGCTTCCTCATTCCTCACCAGGGCATGCCTTCCAGCAACTTCCTGAAGATTCAGGAAGAGTGTATCTTTTAATTCCTAGAAATCAAAAAATCCTTAAAACTCGATTATTAGTTTTGGAGTGTTGAGAATAATTTCTGTTTAGAAATCTGAGGTCACATTCCTGTGACTTGCCAAGCTACGTCTTAAAAATGTTATAGTTTGCTTGGCATTGTGGTGCACACCTTTGATCCTAGCACTCAGGAGGCAGAGGCAGGCAGATCTTTGTGAATTCTAGGCCAGCCTGCTCTACTCAGATGAATTGCAGGACAGCCGGGGCTATGTAGAGAGACCCTGATTTAAAAAAAAAAGTTATAATTGAACTTCACCTGCCTCTCGTTTCTCCACCCGTCTCTCAGATCTTCCTGTTATTTCTGGAGGTTAAAAGTTCCACGTTGGTGTGTTTTGGTTCTTTTTCCATTAATCGTGCCAGGAGATTTGAGTGGAGAGGCAAACATCTCGGTGGTGGGTACTCCTCGGGCAGTGCCTTGTGCACCTCAAGCTGGTGCCCCTCAGCCCTCCGCTCTTCGTACGTCTTTCCATTTCTGACTCATAGTTCTACATCCTGGAAGTTTTCCTGCACTTCATCTCCCAAGCATAAAACATTTCATCTCAGTCCTTCCTAACTTTTGCTTTTTTTTTTCTTCTGATATTCTTTTCATTAGTGACTTGTTCCTTTGTGAATATACTGTGTTAGTCTCTCATCTCTCAATGCAGATTTACCTTAGATTTGTTTGGTCTCAACAGGCATTTTGTAGAGAGAGGGAACTGTACCTCATACCCTTCGACATAAACCGACTGTTCCTCTGTTAGCATTAAGTTAAGCAAGTCACTATGTCAGTTCCTAGCAGAGCAGAATCTGATTCCCAGCTGGGATCTTGGCTTGTAACATGCAGCTGCCACAATCCAAAGCAGGTCACACTTCTCCGTGTGACCCCGTCCCCTCACCTGTAACATGCTGCTGCCGGGATTTCCAGGGTGAAGATCGGGGTCTGCTCAAGTTTGAGGCTAGCCTACACTACACGAGACTCTCTCAAAACAAAACCAAAATCAGACAAAAAAATAAAAAATAGCGGTTGCCATTTTTGTGGGCATCCTTGGACGATGAAAAGAAAATCTGTCCTCATGAAATAAACCTTAAGATACATGTGTTCTACCAAACTTATGGGTATTATTAAGATCATTTACATACTGTTCTTTTTTACTTTGTAGGGATAGATGTGTGCATGTGTTGTGCATGTGTATGAATGTGTTCATATCCATGTGGAAGCCTGTGTTCACTCTGGTTTGTGGAGCCCCATAAATCATTTCAGTTGAACTAAGCGCTCCTGAATAAGACTAGTCTAGCTGTATAATGTGCTCCAGAAATCCCCTGCCTCTGCTTCCCCAGAGCCAGACTTACAGGTGTAACACCTTACTCCACAAGTGCTTCATTTATGAAGCATCTCCCAGGCCCCCAGATTGCTTTCTTCCTTGTAAAAGTCTCTCACTGTAGCAGCAACGCCCAGTACTGCTCTCAGTCTGGAAGCCCTCACTGGGCTTTTCTGGAACTGGATCAGAATCCTTCCAGCATCCCTGAGAGTCAGCCACCTTGCTTCCAAGCCTTGGGGTGTGTGTGTGTGGGGGGTGTCCAACTCAGTCATGAGAGACGGGAGGTGGTGCCATGTCACACAATTCCCAAATGTGTGAACGTGGTCAGAACGTGAACCACACCTGGCTTCAGTGCCGTGTGTACAGCTGCGGGTCACCATCCACTGAGTCAGCCATATTCTGGGCCTAAGACAAGATTCAGAGAAAGCGCCAAAGATGGAAATCATATAAAACACATTGACTAATCAAAATGAAAGTTGTGCAAGAAATCAATCTTTAAAATCCTCTATTTTGAAATCAAGATGTGTTTGTAAATAATCATGAGCCCAGTAAGAAATGCTTGTTTATATATTAGAAAGCATGTTAGCTGAAAATGTTGCAATAAAATTACAAACATTCACAAGAATATTGCCAGAAATTAGATTCAAATAATATGCTTTTTGTACGGTGTGGCAAGGCATTAATTTAGAAGAAATATATAGCCGGAAACATAAAGCACATTAAAGAAGATCAAACCAAGTGACCATCTTAATCAGCTATAGAGCATCATAAAACACCAATGGAAGAATGAATTCTAAGTGATAATATCAAGAAAATTGAGACCGAGCAGATCAAAGAGCAATTGTTGTTTGATATCTTGAAATTATCAGAAAGAGCCCTTTATAGTTTTAAAAACAAAGAATAGGATTCTTTGATTATGATAAAGAAAATTTTATCAAGCAGAATACAGTAGGCTTTACCATAGCAACCAGTCCCTAAGCCCTGGAGCAGAACACAGTGAGTGACTTAAAGCAAAGAAGAGCACCTTCCTAGGGGCTAGTGGGCGGTTCCTGGACTACAGTCACTCAGGAGCCCGGCCTGATGGACACTGCTGGTCACAGCACTGGAGAAAGTAAGGCAGTCTCCCAGAGAGAACACGACAGTTAGCCTCCTCATCCTGACACCTCTCACTTCTAGTCACTGCTCAGCAGACAGACCTTGGCAAGGCCCCAGAGCCCAAACCTACTCCAGACACTATGCAGAGTGTGTTTGAGAGCCTCTATGTCCTTTTATGTCCCACTTCCAGTCCTGGTGGACGGTTAACCCCTGAGACGCAGGTGCCCAGGTTGGCCCCCCTGTGGTGGACACAGTGAAACGCCTTTCATCTCCTGTCTTGTGCTCCCCATCTGGCCCCCGGGGATCTCCTCCCTGTGTGATTCTTAGAAGTCAGCTAGGGTGGGGATTGCATGCAGATTTCTCGCACACACCCCTGCTACGAATCCCTTCCTTCTAAGACCCCTTCTCCATTTCCTCCGTACTCCCCACCCCATGATGCTGTCAAGTCATGCTGCCTGATGCTTTCTTCCACCCAGATCATTGTACCCCAACTCGGAAACAAATGCTTTCTTCTCCCACACCTGTCAGCGTATGCTTCCTGCCCACCTTGGTGATGTCTCTGGGTTCTCAGGGTGTGGCAGCAAGTTTGTCACCTTCTCACAGACAGCCTCGTGACAGCAAACTGATCATAGAACTTGCTTGGCTCTTTCCGAATTATGTGTGTGCGGTCACCAGCTCACACGCTCAGCGCTACGTGGCCTACAAAGGCTCTTTTCAGTTCTTCCCCCAGCTCCAGTCCTGTCTCTGCCCTTCACTCTCTCTCCAGCAGAACTTTGTAGCTTATGTCACTTAGAATATAATGTTAAACAGGACCCTGTCCCCACAGCATCGAATGGGCTGGCTAGTGCGCAAGAAATGCATCAAATATTTCCAAAATCAATTTAGTGACGTAACTGTTCGCCTCACTGAAATGTGTATGAGACGCCATTTAAAAAAATATGATGTGGCCATTTGGATTTGCTAACGTGTTGGGCCTTGTGTAAAAGCCTTGTAGAGATGCCTATCTGTCCTGCAATCCCAATTAAAGTCTGTAATCCTACGATGTTTCCTGTCCATCAGAAGACATTGTGAGAGTAAATTTCTGCTTCTCTAAGTCTCCCAATGAGGTATTTTTGTTTATGGCCAGCTGTGTGCACTTATGAGATGACCTGCTGGAGGAGAGGTGACCTTGACTGCACCAACTTATAGAAACAATGGCAATCTGCATGTGGAAGGGGCACAAGACAGTGCCCTCGTTAGGACACCTCTAATGAGCTGAGGTCACCTGGCTGACAGCAGCAGCCAAGGGTGCATGCCCAACTGTCTCCAGTTGCTGTGGCTAAGTAGGAGAGAGCACAGTAACTCCTGGCTCAAGAAGCCTGAGTACTAATACTCCAAAAACAAAATATTCTCCTATAATGACATCCAGTGGACGAATAGAAAGAAAAGAGGACCAGTGTGTAGGAATAAAATGTGTGACAAGTCTTTGTAATTAGCAAGCACGCTTGCATGCATTGCCCTTTTAACGATCTGATCATTTCACTCACATTTCAGAATTTGACAAGTACATTATTTAGAAATTGATAATAAACTGCAAAAAATATTGTTTTAATTTAAGAAGAATAATTAGACCTTTATGTTGGAAAATTTGGTAAAGAGGTAAATTACTTGGGGTTATTTTGATTATAAGATGCTAAAAAAGAAACATGATTCAAACTGTCTTCATGAAGTTTGCTTAGTAGCTCCCACAACTTAAAATTCACTTAAAACATATTTGCTGTGGCAGCTCAATATTGTCACTCTCTGCTCTTGTATGTAAAGATCATCCAAAAACTAGCTAGCTCCATCCTGATGTCAGCATATCCCAAGTAGACCCAGGGACTCTATGCTCACCTTCATACCTGGAAGAAAAACCAAGTGCCAGAACCTCTGTATTCCCAGAGAAATTAGACATTTGCGACAGCTGCACATGCCCAGAGATTTTAGAGCTGTGACCAAGGGAAAGGGGACAGACCTATCAAAGTAGCCTATAGTGTGTCACCCACACACAGTAAAGGTGAGGAAAAGAAGAGATGGCTTTCCAAACTCTGTTCTACATTTCTCGGTTATCCAATTCTGCAGAGCCCGGAGTCTGCCTCTCCCAATAGACTGTGAAGGGAGACATGGGGATGTGCCATGATCAAGAAGTAACCAGTCTGAGATGTAGGACTCATCCGATGTTGTGGCAAGCTCAGCCCATACTGACTCACTTGAATAGCAATTGAAAATCTGCCGCCATCAGGGAAGAGAAACCAGCCAGGAATCTTACAATTTAGAACCTTTTTTCTCCACTGGGAGACTCCATCTCCTGAGCTGTCAGTAACCTGACACTAAAGACTGCCTTCCCTTGTTTTCTTCTTGAGAACAAACAAGGCACATTAATTAGCAAAGCCTTTGACCCACTTTCTAGTGCCAGCCCAACATTCTAAGCCATCAAGGTCAGGAGGAGAGTTCTCAGCTTTTCTCGAGGAAGAAAGTTGTAGGAATCTTGGAGAGCTTTGCTGAGTTGAGCTGCTGGGAAAGCGGCCATACACGAGCACTCCCAGTGACACAGGCTGCGGAATCTCCATGTCGGACACGTTTTTTCATCACACTTAACCCAGCCATTGCGATGTTGTCTTCACCATTCCATCTAAACAGAACTGTAACGGAAAATCTTGTGTCACCGTGTGACTGTACTGATGGCAGTAGGTGTCCCATTGAAGGCATGGTGGTGTCAGTCCAAGGCAGAGGCTAGATGACAACCTTAGAGCTATTGATTGTGTACGTGTTCACCTTCCGAAACTACGGCTCCTTGTGGTCATGTCATGAGGTCAAGTCCTGTGTGAATAAGGACATCAGAGATGCAATGTAAAAGCGTAGCAGCAGCAAGGGTGACAGAAACAGAGATGACAGCTGACCATGCCAGAAAGTCATGATAGAGCCAGAGGGAAGGTACCAGAAACAGCCAGGGGTACCTGCAAGCAGTCTTTTCCTCTCTCACATAAACCAACGTCCATGCTCAGCATTGGGGCACAACACCTTATTGTCACAATGGAGACAACAATGCCCCCCAGCATATTGGATCATTTCTTTGGCAAAATGAACTATTACACTTAAAGCTTTCAACAGAGCATATGACATGAATGTGATAATGCCATCATCATCCTCTGCCTTAATGTTGACATCTTTAAGTCACCCAAGCTCAAGCCTCATATAGGCAGCAGGCAGTCATGACATCATTCCACAGCAGATGCCGATTCAAGTTGTGTCCTGTTCTTAGTTACGCCATATTGTGTTAAAAAAAAAAGGAACAAACAAAAATACCCCCACAGTGTGTTTTCCAGTGCTTTACCTAAAGAGACTCCATTTTACAGGTAGCATTTAACTCCACTTTGAGTGACAATGCCTTAGTCACCATGGCTTATCCCTTAGGAACAAGCCACAGGTGCTTAAGACTTAGGAAGAGTCTTGTACCTTGGTGGACACAGGAATAGAACTGTCTGGTACCACCCACAAGGCACCTCCTGATAAGTAAAGCATTCTTAAGGATAAACGTGCCGTATCAATTTATCAAAGTAAATGGTGACCATATGGAGATCATAGGTATACTGAAAATGTATCTTGAGAACTGGGCCTGCAAACTCACTGAGCACAGCAGACTAAGGAAAGGGTCTACTAGCTTCACCTGGCTGCCTAACGTGGCTGTGGTGATGGCCTCTACAGGTCTGTCACCTGACTGACCACCTAGTGTGTGTATCAGTGCAACCAACCATGAGAGAAGTCCCACCCATCCCGTAGGCCTCAGCTCAGTTTGATTTCTCACTGTTGATGCAGTCCACTCAATGGCTGCCTGCACATCTGCCCATTTGTCCGTTCACCCATCTGGACTTACCATCCGTCTGTCCACCTCTGTGTTCATCTGGACCGAGTCCTGTCCATTGCCTCTGTGGTCTTGATGACCCTGCAGCTCGCTTCTGTATCCTGACTAGACCTCAGAGCTTACCCAAAGCTGTGACCTCACAACTTGACCGTCTAGCAGCATCTCCAGCAGACCTCCAGCAATCTTATTTATCTCATTCCCACACGGACTCCCTTGCCTCTGTAGGGCCTCCGTGGAACTCCCTGAACTCTCTGCAGAGGCCTCCCTCAGCTTTTGCGGCCATTTTATAACCTGTGGGTGTTTTTGCTGTGTAGTCTGAGAGTTAGTACTGCTGCCAGTGAAACCAGTGTACCTTGTGAATATATTAAAATGCCAATAAAGTCTGACAGTGGAAAAGCACAAACATGTGTCTATGTGTCTGAATAGCATGCTCAGACAGCCTACCTTGCTTTCTGAAAAATGCCATGACCTTTGTCTCTGTCACTGTGACTTATTCTCTAAGAACAAACCACTGAGGCCCAGGACCCAACATGGTGATGGCTTCATGCTTAGTCCATGCTAGACTCAGTTCACTGGCACTTTTAATTGTCTCCTCATTGCCCAGTGTGCACCAGGCCATGGGACAATACCTCATGACTGAGGGGATGCCAGGACAGAAAGGAGCGCAGGTATTAGGAATGCAGACTTTGAACTCCTGTGAAAATCCAGCTTGCATTACTGAGATCTGTAGTGTTGGGTCATTTAATTCTTTTCACCCTTCCCAGGAGATTAGAAATACCATTGTCCAGAGGAGTCATAGGATTGTGTAACATTACTGGGAAATAAGTTGTGTTTGTGTGTGTGTGTATCCCTTAGTTTCCTTGTCTTGGCATATTCTCAGCGAGCAGTCACCAAAATAGTTAAGTTTCAATTCAGTAAGATGCACTCAATCTACAAAAAAACAAACATTTCTATGGAACTGGAGTAGCTCAAGAAGAGACTTCTTCTGCCACACCCCACCACGGAAAGGTTGATCCCAAAACCTCAGTGCACGCTTCTGGAATTAAGTTATTCACACGGGAATAGCAAGAAAAGAGAAAGGGAAATCCTAACTCTCAATCCCTCTTATACCCTTTTGGGTTTTGGTGGTAGTACTACTTACTTGCTTGTTTTTAAAGGCGTGGCCTCACACCCCAGGCTTGCCTCAAACTTGCTGTGTAACTGAGGATAACCTTGAACTCTATCCTCCTGTCTCCTCCTCCAGTACAGCATCGCACCCAGTTTCTGTGATGCTGGAGAAAGCCCTGAGCTCTGCCCTGAGAGAACAGCACACTCTCTGTCAATCGAGCTATGCCCCAGTCTTCCATCTCTATGTCTTCTTAACAACTAGAACAGCCAGGCAGTTGTGGTCAGATGTCTTGCTAAAGCACTCTGGTTACAGTCTCCTTTGTAAGAAAATGTAAATGCTATGTAGATGTATATGTAGAAATGTAGAAATGAAGGTTAGCCTTCATCCAGTGAGCGAATTCATGTTACTAATAACCAGTGCTGTCTTCCTATATGATCCAAATTGCTTGCCCAGATAATCCCTCCTAAAATTGTATCAGAAATTGCTATCAGGCTTAGAAGTGTGTGCTCTTCCTGACTTTCTTCAGGAAAGACTGGGCTCCTATATGGAAATTCCTATCATGGAAATTGTTCCGTCTGCCCACCTTCTATTTCATGTGCATCCTAGAATCCCCTACTTTGCATAAGGCCTTTCGGGTTCTTGATGGCCATGAAAACAGTGGCAAATGTAGTGAACCTTTTTCAGCCAACGTAGGGAATGTAGGGAATGTTTCAAGTGCCTCTTAGCACTTGAAACAGACATGATCATTTGATTTCACTCTGAAAATGGTACCAAAGCTAACTCCTTCCTTTGGCATCACATGGTATCGGGCTCCTTCAAGGTGAACTGAGTAGACATCTGGGTGTGGAGGGACCAGGTGCTCTGAGAGAAGAGCCCTGCTTTACCAATGCCAGCACACTCCACAGAAGCTCGCGCTCAGCTGCCGCCACTGCACCAGGCACTCAGCGTGTGCAACGCCCAGACCCAACTTCAGCTGCAGGAAAGAAAGGAGTGTGCATGAGACAGGAATCCTCATGGTCCCTCCCGCTCACCTAGAACCTCATGAGTATGAAAATCAAATGTGCCGGTGACTGCATCTTTGAGCGTGTCAGTAACTGATGCTTTTTAAACAAATCTGTTTAAGCAAATAGAATCACTTATAAGAACAATAAAATACTTAATACAAAGAAAGTCCCAGTGCTAAATTGCATTAATGGTCCTAAAAGAATTCAAAAATTAAAATAGATAAATAAATAAATATCCTAAAATAACTTTTCAGCCTGTAGGTGTATTGTCTTCTCCTTTAACAACCTGATGGTCTTGGAATGTTTTGATTATTCCCAGTCATAAGCAGTACTGGTTTCATCATTCTCTTATAACTGAGCACACACCTTCGTACTTAGGCTTAAGGCCCATGCAGGTGGGGTGCTGGGCTAAGTACCGCATGCATTTGTGTGACTCTGAGAAGCGACGCCCTGCAGAAAGGCTGCACCTATCCATGCCACAGCATCTGTTAAAGCCTCTCTTTCCCCAAACTTCTTTCTGCTCTGGATGATAATATCTCAATTACAATTTTGTTTTTAGCAAATATGCTATCCCAAAGTTATTTGGATTACCAATGAAACTGAACATTCTAGAATATTCACTGCTCACTTGTGTGTATTAACCTCTGTATTATCTGCTCACATTCTTAGACAATCTCGATGGCTTCTTTCACTAGATTATGGCGGCTATTGATATGCTACAGATATTAACATTTATGGCACATGTCAAAAGTATTTTTAGACTTCATGTTTGGCTTTGATTTTGTTTGGCATTTCTAACTTTAAACAGAGACCATCCACTGGTTATGTTCCTGTGTCTTCTCATCTGCCAGTAGCAAATCATATCTAATAGTAGGAAATG